>VBSM01003225.1:2393291-2425718 GCA_008086735.1 Cheirogaleus medius | reverse complement strand
AAAAAAAAAAACAAAACAGTAAAGGTCTTAGGGTCAATTTAGGAATATATGAGGGCAATTACAGCATCTATGAAAACGCACAGTCAGAGAAGCATTGCCTGCCCCCAAATAAACGTGGGTTTCAAGCTGCGTGGCTTGTCAGACCAAGCACAGCCCTGCAGGCCTGAGTGTGGGTGAGCGGGAGCCTTCGGGTGCAGTTAAACTGATCTGCTCTCTTGATAGACAGGAGAGGAGAGTGACCAGCCCCCAGGGTGCAGCCTGCCAGCCCGAGGGTTATTTTCAATGCAGACATGGAGGACTCAACTTGACACAGCACTGGATATGGTTCTAAAATCATGAGAATAATTTTAAACAGTCTGCACCAGGATATCTAGGTTGGTTAAAGGTGGTTTCCGAGTGGTCCTGAGGTTATCAGCTAGACCACAGTTATCAAGGACACGGGGTGGGAGGGGCACCCAGGTATCTGTAGGACACTAAGTCAGGCTGGTTTTCACCAAGGAGTGGAAAGAGGGCCCAACTTCTGAATGGACCTCAGTCCGCCCAGGGTTGTGTGGGTGCTGCCTTAGTCCCTGCTCCACAGGCATCACAGCTACTCCCTGGGACACCAAATGTGACCTAAGTTATGAGAGTTCCCTGCGTATTCACAGCGCTACTGTAATGAAAATCATCTGACGGTAATATTCATCACCTTTAACTCCAACGATTCTCATTCTTATGGATTACCCTGGGCGGGTGGTTTTTTCCTACTGATGAGAGCTGATTTCTTTGGTCCCCACAGTTGTGAATCTACGCCCCAATTGTCTTCTCTTTCCCTTACCTTGGGGCTTTCCCGGGTGTGATGTGAACAAACTGCAAACTCCCTGCTCTCCCGGGTCTCTCTCCCTCTTTCTCAGTCACCTTTTGGTGGCGAGTCTTTCTCTCCTGCCTCTCCCGCCCTCCGCCCCCTTCTTTCCATTGCTTTTGTTGCTTTGTCTGCTCTACTGCTTCTTGCTTGACAAGAAATGTCCTGGTTAATGGGACCAAAGTCCCACTTCTCCTCCTCCAACCTTCCCTGGTCTCCCTTCTGGGTCATCAAGTAACTAACTGAACGAATGCTGCCACCCATGTGCCCTGCCCCATCAGAAGAAACTCTGGTTGTACTATCACACTTCTAAACTTGGATTTTAAAATCCAGCTCAATTCTGTCCAGAGAAGTTCCTCCGGCCTCTGTCTGTCAAACGAGTAAAGCCGGGGCAGGCAGGCGGCTTTGGAACGCGAGCTGAGCGAGAGCTCTGGGCAACTCTGCGGCCTCAGAGCAGCACGTGCGGCAGCGGGTGGGGCCGCTCGTCCCTGCTGCTTAAAACAAAGACGGGAAATCTGAGAAGTCGTGGAGAAAAATACTATCACACGTGAGATTAGCCATTGTGCCACTTCTTGAAGTTCTGACCAAAAGGAAACAATGCAACCCCTAAACCAGGATTGGCTGCTGCTGGCTAAGTGGCACACTCAACCTTGGCGTCCCAGTCACTGACTCTAATCGTCTCCACTCTACTGGATCCGGGCAGCTAGAACCATTTCAGCAGGGAAAGATTGAGGAATACAGGAAACTGTTCCCTCTAGGACAGGGCTTGTAAACACAAGGCATATAATACTCACACATAAAAACAACTCCACAAGGCCAGTGTTTGAAAAGGGTTTGCCTTAGCGCTGCTGATCAAATGTCTAAAACCTACCCAAAAACTCTTATGAAGACTCGTCTCGCCTGAGCACACCTACGGCTTTTCTCCCAGGGACACAGAACCATCTTTAAACTCCCGGCTCCGTCCTCGTGTGGCTCAACACTGCCCCCTGGAGCACTGCGAGCTCACGCCCCAGTAGCCTGTGGGAACTGGTGCCACCTTTTCGACTCCAGTGAAAGACAACGCCCCAGAGGAAGTACACGGCTTTCACAGGGACAGAGGTGGTGGCATGGAGCCACGAAATAATTCCAAAATATAGCTGTGTGTGTGACGGGATCAGCCCTGAGTCCCCAGCGGCTCCCATGCTGTGTGGCGGCCCAGCAGCGGGGCCACGCACAGCTCTAAGGGGCACCAGCGCGCCAGCCCTGGACCCACCTGAATCTCTGCGCCTGGTGGTGGACAGGGCCTCCGAACCGTCTAGCCGGCGAGTGGTACAGCTGCGAGAGGAGCGCCACGTTTTTGTTCTGGTTGGGGTTGGCTGCAAACTTCACTGTGATGGGCTCAGAGGAACCTGGGGGTTTATGACCATTGAAACTGGTAATTGCCTCTTCCGCTTCCGACCGTTTGTCAAACCGGATAAACGCAACCCCTCTGGACAAACCTTTTTAACAAACCAACAAAAATGGAATTAGGGGAAAAAAAATGCAAGGACTTTCAAAGCTGAAAAGCAAGAGTCAAGTCAATCTCTTGAAGTTCAGACTGGATGTCTGGTTAATGAAATAAACAAAAATTAAACCTAAATATGCAAACAAACAAACGGATTAAAGAAGAAAACAATGACTAATAAAAGACTAAGGTTTCAGGCTTTCTTCCAAGTTAAGCAACGACTCCATTGTCTGTTGCCAAGAGATATTTTGGCGACAAACATCCCAAACCAACACCCCAAACCTCTTTTCTAAAGCAAGCAACGTTGGGAGAGAGCACGTTCGCCTCACTACCTAGTGGCCAGGTACCTGCCACTGCATGAGGGGTGAGTGAGGAACAAGGAGTCGGGGCCTGGCCTTAGAAATTCTCCTGGGCTCCGGCTCGGAGCCATCTTTCCAGCTGCCGCCTCTGGGGGCACCACAAGCAAGGAGCAATGGTGAGCAGGACTGGTGGCTTCCTGCCTGGGTCGCTGGGTGCCAAACCCAGACTGTGCATCTTCTTCTTCCTGCCAGGAGAGCGTGGGGTCCTGTGACCACCTCCTCCACCCCTCCCAGCTCCTTCTGCCACTGCTATCTCACTCCTTTTTGGGACACTCCACTCTCAGATCCTGTGACCTCCCATGGGCTGCACATTGCCCTCACAATCAAATGAAGCCAGACGACCACCCAGGCACGCACAACAGAGCTGACCCCACCCACATACTCGCCAGGCAGGTCTGGGGCCCCTGCCTGGGGAGGGCACCTTCTCCTGCCACCTCAACTGAGTCACCTGAGGCCCGACTGCTGAGGGCGGTGTCCAGTCAACCCAGCAGGAGCGTGAGACGCCAAGGAAAGTAGCAGAGGGGATGCTCAGCCATCCTTCACCCCCTGCCCGTGCGTATCCTCAGCCCAGGAGGAGAAAATGAGCAGACCCCATCCCTCCAGGGACTTGGGGAGTAGGCTGGGAACAGGATGCAGCTGCAGGGTAGGGGGTGAGGGCATGCCAAGCAGTGGACTAGCACCTTCTCCTGGGGAGAAGCAATGACGAATGACGAGGCCAAAGCATGGGGCCAGTCTGAGAGTGCTGTCCCTGGGCTGGGGTTAAGGGTGTGCTGGTGGTAGACAGCCCCAATCTAAACACTGTCCTCAAGACAGCCAGACAACATCTGTCCTGAGCCCGGGTTGCTTCTCGAGGCAAAGGCCTTTAGCCCAGGGCCTTGAATGACAGCAGAGTGAGCACACGCCCGCCACCAGGTCTGCTCCTCATGGCCTCCCAGAAGGTCCCGCCAGCTGCCCCCGTAATCGTGACACCGTGGGCCCTACGTGAGCGTAGACCCAGCAGTACGCACGTGCGCCAGGAAGACTGCAGGGCCTGAGCCCACGTCTCCACTCCAGCTCAGAAGGAACGCTTGAGAATGTGCCCTTGGCAGATGCCATTTTCATTTACTCTTACGCAGCACGAATGATAGCTTAGTCAGTCTTGGAAACCGCAACACAAACCTAACTTTAGGCCAACGCAACTGAAAGCCGGAGCTGGCTGGGCTCACGGGGAGCTGCCTCAGGAAGGTGGTTTCACCCCGTTTCTAAAGCCCATGTGAGGTGTGGTTTCCTCGCCTGGTTGTGGGGCGCCTTCAAGTTCAACCTGCCCGCATGAGACAAAGGAGACCTGAGCGGGGGGGAATGCACAGTGTTTGAAGACGGCTCTGCATTTTTGTGGGGTTTGTTTGCTGGTGTTTTTAGAATTAAGAGCAGAGACCAAGAGACAGCACACTCTCCAGATGAATAAGCTAGAAAGTTCCCAATTAACATGAACAAGCAAAGAAATTAAAAGGCAAATTGGTAGCTGGGTATGGTGGCTCATGCCTATAATCCTAGCACTCTGGGAGGCCGAGGCGGGTGGATCGCTCAAGGTCAGGAGTTTGAAACCAGCCTGAGCAAGAGCGAGACCCAGTCTCTACTATAAACAGAAAGAAATTAATTGGCCAACTAAAAATATATAGAAAAAATTAGCTGGGCACCGTGGCACATGCCTGTAGTCCCAGCTACTGGGGATGCTGAGGCAGGAGGATTGCTTGAGCCTAGGAGTTGGAGGTTGCTGTGAGCTAGGCTGATGCCACAGCACTCTAGCCCAGGCAACAGAGTGAGACTCTGTCTCAAAAAAAAAAAAAAGGCAAATTGAGTTCTGTTGGCTCAGGCTGTAAAGATTCCTTGAGAAAACGTCCTGGTCTCTTTAACGCTAAAGGCCAAGTCCTAGGAAGGCAGACCCCTCATACCCCCACCTGGAGCTTCTCTCCCCTGCCCCCTGGGGCCTCACGAGGTACCAGCAAAAAGAACTTTCTGTCCCCAGCAGAGGGAGCCGCAGCCCCGAGGGAGGGGAGCCTCCTCACCCACTTCCCTCCGCCTGCCTCCATCCTCCTGCGAGGATGAGAAGAAATCTTCACAGGAACCTTGAGGTTTGCAGCAGACCCTGCGGGGCAACATTGAGGTGCCCCCAACACCCTGGGGAAAGGAGGCAGAGTTCTCAGTTGACAGACAGGGGAGCTAACTGCAGAAGTGATGTCCCTCAGCCTGGTGGGTCTGTGTGTGCCCGAAACTTCGGGGAGCCCCAGGAACGCTACGTGGGTAGGGGTGCGTTGTCAGGGGTGGGGGGACTCCAAGTTGAGAAGGGGGCCCCTCAGCAGTGCAGGGCTGTGGCTGGGCACAGACAGGCCGAGGCAGAGCAGGCTATGTGGGATCCAGAAGAGGATGGGGCTGGCGTGGTCACCGCCCAACCCGGGGCCCTGGGCTACCCACTCGGATGCCCATACAAAGGGTGAGGGAATGAACCAGGCACTGGGCCACTGACTGGCCGTTCCCTCTCCACTGGCACTTGAAGGTGAGTGAGGGGACCTTGGGACCACAGGAAACTCTTCTGGTACAGACTGGGGGGAGGGGGGCAGTGTTTACCCACTCTCTCTGACATCCCCACTCTCCCCAGAGCGAAGGCAGAATGAAGGCGGCTGTGTGTGCGACTGTCCTCCAGCCCAGCCTGGTGCTCAGTGGTGTCTGTGCCAGGCTATGGGTGGCACCCAACACCCCCATGAAATCCGAGGTGGCCCCTTCCCCTCTTCAGGTCCCAGCACAGGACTGCAGCCCAGCAGCGAAGGGGCAGCATGTGCCAGGCAGGGCATCCACAGCTGGCTGGGCGGAGAGCAGCTGGCAAGGCTGCCTGCCCCAGGCACACAGCTCGGGACACAGACAAAGCATGTGCACCGCCAGCACCCTCTGTCACAGGCCAGATGAATCTCGAGGCTCCTGCGGGTCTTCGTGACCTGAGGAGGGCTACTGGTCTCTCTAAAGGGAGGTCACCTCAGAGCATGACTTCCTGTGGCCCAGCTACCTGGTGTAGTTTAACACCACAGCCGAGGGGGCATGCACGCAGTCCGCGTGCAGAGAACGCACAAGGTGGTGGGCTCCGCTGGGCTCTGTGAGCAGAGACTCTTCCTTTCTGGTTGGTTGGCACATTCCTGCTCCTGCTGGGAACAGGACTGGCCCGAGCGCCCTGCTGCCCACACAGGGCCACACATAGGGCTTGGCGGGGCCACCCGCACCCCAGTCCCTCGCCCAGGGGACAGGAAGGCTGGACAGTGGAGACCAGAACACAGCCATGGGCATGTGGGGGTGCCCCCAGCTCATCTATGCCCAATGGCGCCACACAAAGCCCTGTGCAGAGGCGGCCGGGACTGCCCACCCGCTCTTGCCCTGTGCGCTTTGGCTGTGCTCCCTGGAGGGGGCACCGGATCCTGGAGACGTGGACCCTGCGGCTTCGGCCACGGGAACATGGCATTTGGGGCTGCAGCGGCCTTTTCATCCTGTTCACAGGCCAAGGCAGGACATTTGGGTGCTTGTGGGAAGCTGCCAGAATTTCTTGGCGTTTTTGCCATAAATAAAATGCTGGCCTAATCCTGTTTTTTTTTTTTTTTTTTTTTTTTTTAATGCCATCTTACCTCCTCAAACAAAACAGTGTCTTTTCATTTCCATGCTGACCTCATTTGTGGATAACTAATGACATTTAAACACCAAAGTGTCTTCCCGAGAAAGCCTGGAGGAAAACCCTCCCACGTGCCCCGGCCGCCGGCCATACCTGTAGTCTGGTCCACAAGGACCCGGGAGTTGATGATTCGCCCAAACCGAGAGAACATGTCCTCCACGTCCTTCTGGGTCATGGTCCTCGGGAGTCCGCTGATGTACAAGTTGGCATCTTTGATGACCTCTGAGCTCGGGCGAGCGTACGACACCTTGAAAGCACAACCACTTTCTAGGATTAGTGTAGCCAAAACATGGAGGGAGGGCACAAACGTGGGGGTTGGGAAAAGCCACACAGAACGGTTTCTCTTCACTAATGCTTGTCACCTGCAGCCGCATGTGCTGGTAGCTTACTGTGGGCCGGGACACCTCCTAGCACTTTCTCACTTGGTCCTCACCACCCCCAGTGCGGTGGACGTTATTCCTATTTCACAAAGCAAAGAGATGGAGGGCCCACAGATGGTGTGTGGCAGGGCCACGCCCTCATGACCTCTCTGATGTGCTGGGCAATGCACCGGTACTGGGGACAGCACTTGGTCCCTCCCCACAAGGGGCCCACGGTGCAGTGGGCAAGAGAGCTGGGAGCCGCTGGGAGCGTATGTAAGGCCCCCTGACAATAAGCAAGCTCACCACGGGAGCCCAGATGGGGCCTGTGAGTTCTGGGAGAAGCCTGAGTCCAACACCCAAGTGTTCAATATTAAATGACACCTTGATCTTGGACTTCCAGCCTCCAGACCTGTGAGATGAGACATTTCTGTTGTTTAAGCTGCCCAGCCTGTGGTACTTTGCCACTGCAGCCCACGAAAAGTCCTACAAGTCCCTGGCCACTTGGTTTGCCACATACCCCTCCACCCACATCTGTGCCCAACCCCTCCTGTCCCTGCGTAGTCATCCTGCACTGCGTTTATCCCAAACTGGCACTCCGCGTATTTTACTAACTGCAGAACAGGCTCTAAGAAGCGCAAGACTTGTGGGTTCACTGCTACCTGGAGCACCCAGAACAGATTTAGGTGGAGAGCAGGCATCAGGAACATCTGCTGAACGAGTGAACGACAGCAGCTGTCCCTAAGAAAGCCCGGCTGCCTGCGTTTCAGCCTTGCAGAGCTGCCTTCCATAGCTGAGACGGGTTACATTGCTCCCAGGGTATAGACCTGGCACTGGGGTTGACAGCAGCCAGATTCTAACCCCGGCTTTGCCCCTCCCTCCCTCCCTCAGTGGCCTTGGCAGAGCTATTTCACTGCTCAAAACATCAGCTCCTTCACCCCTAAGCTGGGGATCATCCTTCACAGGGCTGTGGGGGGACAAGTGAGATAAGCCCTCAGTAAGTGTTTCTGTGTGAATCACACAGGCACCTGGCAGGGACACCAAGCTGCACCCAGGCACAGCTGAGCCTGTCACCTCCACACACCACTCTCTCACCATCGGTGCCCGGGCTGCTATTACGGGGGAAAGGTGGACGGGGACAGGAGGTGGATAGGACTCTCACCCTCGACTCTGCAACCAATGGAAACGACATCAGGACCAAAGAGGACAGAGTGGACAAGGCGAGGGTGAGGGCATATCAGGCTGGCTGTGTGGGGCTGGGATTGCAGAGCCCCAGGGACACACACGAGCCTTCCGAAAGCCCCGCCTACATGGGTAGGAGTGGGGCTTTGGCTTTGGGGACAGCCTGCAGTTCCCAGAACGTGCCTGGCCACCAGATCTCCAGTGCAACCATCCTTGCCCTGGGCTCCTGAGGGTCCTTGTGCTCGGAATCGTGTCCTCTCACTGGCCTGGCCAACTCCTCCTGCCCACATTTCAACTCTGACTCTGGGAACATTCCGGCACTGCCCGCTGACATAGGCTCTGAGCCTGTCCTGGGGCCATCTCACCGTGATCTGTGTGCACCGCTGGGCTCCCCGGGGGCAGGCCACGGGCCAGGCCACGGGCCATGGAACCCCCAGCATGAGGCAGGGGCCTGGCCCTCAGTCCACACCTGCTGTATAATAAAGAATTTGCCCGGTCTTTGTCCCAGGTTCCTGATGACAAGCTTCTAAAATCCCTAGAATTTCTGTCTTTTTTATTAACAAGCCCTTGGGTCCCACCTGAGCTTGTGCTAAGAGAAGGCTGAGAATGAGGCCCCGTCACCATAAAGATGGACCACGTGACTGGGCGGCTGGGGCTTTGAGCCAAGTGCTATCAACCAGACCTCCAGGGTGGGGGCTGGGGACAGAGGCGGGAGATGGATGTGATCAATCCTGCATATATATAACAAGACCCCAGTAAAAACACTCGACACCTCACTGGCGAGAATGTGACCGTGCAGGGAGGGTAATATACCCTGATCCCACGGAGTGGGGACACAGGAGCTCTGTGTATGGGAACTTCCCAGATCTTGCCCTATGTGGCTCTTTAGCTAACAGGTCCTGCCTTGTTTCCTTTATAATAAAACTGTCATCGGAAGTGCCAGTTTGGTAGTCATTCTGTTGAATTATGGAAGGATTTGTAGGAACCTCCGAACTTGTAGCCAGTTGATCAGAAGTGCAGGTGGCCTGGGGACCCCCAAGTGTAGCCTTGTCAGGGACCAGGCTCTGACTTGTGGGGGCTGCCCCAATTCTGGGTGGCTAGTGTCAGAACAGAACTGGCATCAGACCAATACTGAATAAAAATCCCCGGATGAGATGAACACACAACTCCATCATGGCCCTCGCCATGCTGCCCAGATGGGTCACCCTTAAACTGGGGTTCTCAAAGGCAGGGCAGGTGATCTGAAGTCCCTCCACCTTGAGGAAGTGGCCAGCGGCGTGGCAAGGTTTGCTGAGTGAAGAGACACGCTGGGATGACAAAGAACCCGGGAGCACGCCTGGGGGGACAGCTAGAGAAGCCAGGCCTGGGCAGCCTCAGGGGAGACCCAGGGAGAAGTAGCAGCTGAGGCTGTCATGCCCACAAGAAGCTGGCCTGTTTCTGCAGAACTAGGACAGTGGCGGGCAGCTCCTGAGAACCAGATTCCCCCGGCAGAAGGCAGGGCTGCCGAAGGCGGAGCTGGCCTCCTCGGGCACACGCTGGGATGACAGGCAGAGGGTGGCACAACAGGCCCCTGCTCAGGTAGAAACGCCATGACGCACAGCTGTGCTCATGGCCTCTGCTGTGGAAGGAGCCTTCAGGGCCCACGCCGGACCCACAGCCACAGAGCCCTACGCCGGCCGCCTGCCCTCAGGAGCCCACAGCACACCCTGTGTCCACAAGGCATAAGGCCGGTCTGAGCAATCTGATGAGCGAGGGTTTGGCCACTGAGTAACCAAGAGAATGGAAACATTTAAGGACAGGATGGAAGGCCACCCTCTAGGCTGAACGTGTGCTGACACGGAGAGATCACAAGACTTCCCTGCTAGGCCGGCAAAAGTCCAGGCTCCTGGGCCCACTTGCACAGTGGCTCAGGAGGCCCCACTGCAGCCCGGGAACCTGTCTCGCAACTCCCCAGGGGGTCTGACGCCCAGATGAGTTCAGGCAGCACAGCCACGGTGCAGCGCCGAGGAGGACTTCTGGGCACTTGATGTGACTCAGAGGGAGCGTCTTGCTCTGGGGTGGGGGGATCCGGCAGACCCAAAGGCTCATAGAGACCGTCTCAGTCCAGACAGCTTCAGAGCAAGAGGGACGACCCTGGCAGGCATGCTCTCCCAGGGAGCCTGCCCAGGGGTGGTGGGGCACAGCGGCCGCCAAGGTGCCAAGACTGACAGGAGACAGGAGAACGAAGGTCAGGAAAAGACACAGGGTTTGGCCTAGGAAGTGGGCGATGCCCACGATTGGGGACCTGGCAGACAGACGCTTGGGCACGGAGGAAGGGGCTCTGGGCCGAGAGAACTGCGCCAGAAACGGAGGGAGTGGCCAGCGCGGCAGGTCGGGGAGAACACCAAAGCAGGGGGAGCTGGTGTGCAGGGCCGGGAGGTCTTGCTAACTCACCCCAGGAAGCCACCATGCCCTGCCCAAGGGCCACCCCTGGGTGCTGCAAGGCTGGATCCCTCAAGTCACCTGCTACCACGAAGCCTCCCCTCAGAGCCCCCGCCTCTCCCCCCCACCAGCTGTTCTATTTCCGGTTTACTGCCGCACCCTCCCTGTATGAGGGTACTGAGTTTGCCTGTTTTGGTCCCTATCAGGCACACAGTAGGTGCTCAATGAATGCTGGCGAGAGAAGGGTTACAGCTGGCTGTGAGGAGCAGGAAGGGAGCACTGAGCAGGGTGAGTGGGTGGTGCTGCGGCCACCAGCCAGGAGCCAGCGGCAGCAGAACAGGAATGTGGCAAGGTGACAGGAGAAACAGGCGGGCGGGGACTGCGGAGGGGCAGCCTATGAGCTGGCACGCCCTGGAGACCCCTGGGCGGATCCCTTCACATGACCCTTCACTGGTGGGGCTGAGTGAGGAGGCCGTGAGCCACCAGCGTGAGGTCTGGGACAGTCACCCCCGAGCTCACAGCTGACAGTCCCCTCAGTGGTGTCGACAGGGCGCCACAGACCCCTGCCCAGGACAGGGACGGAGGAGGTGCTGATCAGGTCTCTTTACCTTAATGGTTTTTGACTGGAGCCTCAGGCCATTCAGCGTGTTGATGGCTCTCTCCGCGTCCTTTGCGGTCACATAGTTCACAAAGCCATAGCCCAAGCTGTGTCCTGTGTGGGGGAACACAAAGACATCAGTAAACCGACTGCCAGTGAGTGAGAAGAGCAGGGAGGTCAAGCAGGACTACATCCGCCGGGGTCGAAAGGCTGGGCCAGAGCAGACACAGCATGCCCTTAAGAGCAGGGGCCTCAGGGACGTGCCACCTCCTTCCCTGGAGTGGGAGGGCTTGCTGCACCACCCAGGCCGGTTCTGTTTCCGTTCCCGTACCTGAGGCCAACCCGACCCGCTGTGGGGTGGAAGAGGACGGGGAGCCCAAGGAGAGGCCCAGGCTAAGAGAGTCCTCAGCCCCGCCAGGCAGCCCCTGTCCCCGATTCACAACCTGGCCAGGTCTCCGGAGCCTCTCCCAGCGCAGACTCGGCTGCAACGGCGCCAGCGGCTCACGTGCAGGGAGTCACTGTGGATGGAAACCTCAGTTCTCCACAGCCAATGAAAACCAGGGCTACAGGCAGGGTATCCCTGCCTCCTCTTTTTAAAATACTTGGTACAGGCAGGAGTGACCACCCGTTGGACACCATGGGAGGGACACAGCATGGCGGGGGAAGGAGCCTCAGGAACATCTGGACAAACACTCACAAGAGGAGGAGAACTGAGGCGGCCCAGGAAGGGCATGATCTCCACCCTCCCAAGTTAGCTCGAAGGCTAGTGACCCCCACTGCACAACAAGGGCCTGGCCTCACCCAGGGGAGGGTGACAACAAGCAGATCAACAACAGGTCGAGGCTTGGAGCCCCACTGAGGCAGAGATACTCCCGGCAGCTAGCCAGCTCCACCTCGCCGATAAGGAGGCCATGAACCCAGTAGATGGCCTAACCCAGTTTTGCTACTTTTATTCCTATTTATTTTTTGCTACTTTCTTTCTTTCTTTCTTTAATTTTCTTTACTTTTCGTTATTTCTTATTTTTTATATCTAAATTTTGATTTTTCAGGAGCTATTTCAAATTACACTTTCTTTTTTTAATAAACTATTTCTTAGGATAGTTTTAGATTTACAGAAAAATTACAAGGATAATACACAGGGTTCCCACATGCCCCCACCCTCCACTGTATATTAGTTACAACGAACTACCCAATCCCGATACATTATCACTTTTTATTCATTTATTTTTTTAGAGACAGGGTCTTGCTGTGTTGCCCAGGCTAGATTCAAAGTCCTGGGCTCAAATGACCCTCCCGCCTCAGCCTCTCAAGTAGCTGGGACTACAGGTGGCGCTGAGCTTGATACGTTATTAACTAAGTCTACATTTTATCAGATTTCCTTAGTTTTCCTTTTTCTGCCCCAGGGTACCACAAGACATTTAGTTGAGCTCCTCTTGGTTGTGAGTTCTGGTTTTTGATGACCTTGACGGTTCTGAGGAGGGCTGGCGGGGTGTTCTGCAGACCCTCCTCAGGCTGGGGTTGTCTGGGGGTCTTTCTCGGGGTGAGAGTGGGGTTACAGGTCTTGGGGAGGACCACAGAGGTGAAGTGCCCCTCTGGTCCCGTCACACCAAGGGCACAGGCCATCAGCGTGACTTATCACTGCTGAGACTGGCCTCGATCACTGGGCCGAGGTTGGTGGTCTGCCAGGTTTCCCGGCTGCGAAGTTGCTCCCTTTGCACACCGCCTGGCAGGACGTGCAGCCGGTACTTTAAGGGTGGCCCCAGCTGGGATCCCAGAATGGTCACTGCCTCGAGGACCATTTCAGGACATGTCCCCCGATCCCTCAGCCTCCAGCAAGTAACACCAGGTTTCTGTCTCCTTGACTGTCCCTCCTTCAGCCCTTTCAAGACTGGTGGTCCTCAAGGTCCCTTTGGCCCTCATGTTCACCACACGTTCTTCCTCAGCAAACATGTGCCTGCACTTGCCAACGTCACCAAGGCAGGCACACATCCTCAGGTAGGATCCGTTGCCTCCTTCCCTGGTCGGAGTCCTCCTCAAAACGCACTGATGTATTAACTGAGCACCTACAACATGCCGGGCCTCGTGCCCAGCTGGAGGTCAACGATATTCATGACAGAGATGGCTGCTGCCTCATCCCGGTGGGCGAGTCAGACGACAAATGAACCAGCGAGAAACTAACGCACACTCCCCTGAGAACCAAGCCCCACCTGGGTGCCATAAGGACAATCTCCACTGTGCCGAGTGAAACTGGCGGGACAAGCCCACGTTAGACAAGCCCCAGGAGGGCCCTTGGTGGAGGAGATACTTGAACCAAGACCTTGGTGCGGCTGGGCGTGAGTAGTGTAGACAGGAGGGCGGGTGCCAAGGCTCTGAGGCAGAGATGACGCTGGCGTGTTCCAGGAAAGGAGAGATGGCCGGTGCGGCTGAGCAAACAAGCCCGGGGAAGCGCCTGGGAGGTGGCCACCGGGTAGGTGTGGTGGGCAGCAGTGGGGCAGGGCTGATGCGGAGCCGGGGCACCCAAGCTAGTCCGGAGGGAGACCACCCAGAGGACTGCAGATGGCGTGATAGGGGGCAGCTCCCTGGGGAGGGCAGAGCCTTGTGGCGTTGGGGCCTGGGGAGGGAGGGAGTCTCTGCACACCCCTCTGGGCCTGGCTCTGTCTGGAACCTGCTCTCCCCCTGCAGTAGGCACCTGATGGCAGTGGGAGGAAGGACA
This sequence comes from Cheirogaleus medius, assembly GCA_008086735.1. Lineage (NCBI taxonomy): Eukaryota > Metazoa > Chordata > Mammalia > Primates > Cheirogaleidae > Cheirogaleus > Cheirogaleus medius. Next base: position 2,412,074 of record VBSM01003225.1, on the reverse strand, counting down.
GTGCCCTGGTTCTCACCTCCAAGTGAGGCCGTAGACCGGAAGTGCCTCACCCAGCCCTGCCCTTACCTCCACTACAGACCGACCTCCTCAATGCCAGCAGTTTGTCAGAGTCACCAGGGCAGCTTTCTAAAGCCACCGCTGCCCAGGCCACACTCCCAGCCAATTCAGCCAGAACTGGGGAAGTGGGGGTGGAGGGCGGTGGACCTCGGTGGTTTTTCCAGCTCCCTGGCGATTCCAGCGGGAGGAGAGTGGGGCTTCCCACAAGCATGTGGAGGAGCAGAGGCCTACTCCAGGCCACCAGATTACTGTCCCTCTACAAGCCACCCGAGCCAGGGGCACCTGTGGGGTGCTGCCATGGCTCCCTAAGTCGCTCCACAGCCTGGGAACCAGGATGTCAGACAGGCGTGGAAATCCCACTTCCACACCCCTTACAGATGCTCCTCCTGCCCCCTGCCCACCAAGGAAAGAGCCTGCTAGAGCTGATTCCCACCAAGGGACACGGGAGATCAGCCCCAGGAGGGGCCTGGGGCCAGAGTGGGCATGGCTCCCGCACAGGCTGCTCTGGGCCCGCCTGGAGTCAGGGCTGGGGGGCAGTCAGGGGCCCTGGGATGGGAGATGGGGCAGAGAGGGTGCAGGCGAGGAATGAGGGAAGGGAGGAAGGGGGAGGTGGGAGGGAGGGACATGGGATGCCAAGAGCCTGGATCTGAGAGCCAGGAATGCCCCAGAGGCCAGCCCTCCCCCAGCTCTCACTTCCTGGAACTGCAGGAACAGCCCCCACCCCTTCTGGGCACAGGGCAAGGGTTATGGGCAAGTCTCTGACTTGCCTGGCATCAGCATCACCCCCTGGAAAGGTTAAAGTGCAGATGGTCAAACACCCAGAGTGGCTGATATGGAGGTCTGGGTGGGGCCTGCGACTTGCATTTCTTCAGTCCCCAGATGCTGCTGGTGGTCGGGGGCGGCACTCTGAGAGCCGCTGCCCAGGGAAAGCGAAGCTGCCCCACCAGGCGCCCCCCAGGGCAAACGCCCACCAGTGCCCCTGCATTTCCAAACGTGCTTCTCTCCCTCTTTAGACAAGGGTTAGGACTGGACAGAACCCCTTGGCATTCCGTCTTCCGCCACCAGACATAACAGTTTAACCTCCTAGGGCTTCTTGGAGCTGGAAGAGCCTTGAATGAACCCAGGGTGCATGGCTGAGGGGGTGGGCACCTGGGAGCGAGGCCTTCCTCTGCAACGTGAAAGGGCAGGTACCGTTAGCTCTTTCCTCAATGGTCGTCGGGGGCTCGAGAGAAGACTTCGCCAAGAGACAGAGACTGCAGCGGTACGTGTGAATCAACTAGGCAGGAAGGGAGAGCGAAGGCCCCAAAAGGAAGAACACGGGAAGGGATGAGAAGGGTGTTTTACAGAAGTCAGTAAGTAGATGAAAACAGTAGTGAACTTCACTAGAAACATGAATTATCACCACGATTGGATGTCATCTGTCTCTCCTGGGGCTGGCAAAGATGAGATATCCCGCTAGGCCTGGGGATGGCAGGGCTGCGTGGAGGAGAGTATAAACTGGACACCCTTGGGAATGAGTTGGTGACAGGGACCAAGAGCCTTTAGAAGGCAGGCTCTCCCCATCTGCTGCTTCACATCCAGGGAGATTTCACATGGAAATAACCAGCGAGCAAAGATTTGTGCCAGGATACTTGCTGCAGTGGGGCTTATAAATATGAAAAAATGGGCCGGGCATGGCAGCTCACACCTGTAATGCTAGCACTCTGGGAGGCTGAGGCAGGTGGATCGCTCAAGGTCAGGAGTTCAAAACTAGCCTGAGCAAGAGTGAGACCCTGTCTCTACTAAAAATAGAAAGAAATTAATTGGCCAACTAAAAATACATAGAAAAAATTAGCTGGGCATGGTGGTGCATGCCTGTAGTCCCAGCTACTCGGGAGGCTGAGGCAGAAGGATTGCTTTTGAGCCCAGGAGTTTGAGGTTGCTGTGAGCTAGGCTGACGCCATGGCACTCTAGCCGGGGCAACAGAGTGAGACTCTGCCTCAAAAATAAATAAATAAACAAACAAATAAACAAGAAAAAATAGAATACTACGCAATCGTTATGATAACGGGGCAGCACGCAGTTCAGTGACAAGGAAAAACATTCAGATACAGAAGAAAAGTTTGTTGCACAGCTTGAGGGACAAGAGAGAGCCCATCTTGCAAAAGTACATGCTTGTTTATGGCCAGGAATGTGTAAAGAAAAACATCTGGAAAGACATACACCCAGAAGCTAACAGTAGTGGGATTATGTGGCAACGTAAGGCCTTTTTTCTGCCTGTCTCATGCTTAGATTTTTTTCTGTGAGGAACAAAGATGACTCATGTTAAGGAATAAAAGCGGTTAGGCTGACAAATACAGAAGGGCATTCCTGCAGAGGGAACAGTGTTCGGAAATCACCAAGTGCGAGGGTGGGGTGGGTCTGAGACGTGACGAGCAGCTCGGTACTGCCCATGGGGAGTGGGGGGACGCAGTGGGTGGGCTGAGGGACGTGAGCTGTATCCCAGCTAGAGGAGCACAGCGAGAGACAGAAGCCCAGCGAACAGGGTGGAGGCTGGACCTCCGTGGCAGAGGCGACTCGAGGGTAGTGGGCTGGCTCCTTTGATCCCTGGGGGCTACACCGGGCCACTGCGGAGGGCTAAGAGCAGGGCAGGGCTGCCCAGGAAGGCACCGAGCAGCACAGGTGGACACTGCAGCAGCACTCTCTAGCTAGTGCTTATGGGCAGAACAGGCACCAACCAACGCCAGGTCCCCAACAGAGGCCAGGCCCGGACTAGCCAGAAATATTCTGAACCCTGAGCCCAGCACACAGGATAGTCCCTTCCTCCCAGCCACCACCACATCCCTCCTTCTTCCTGCTACCAGTCTGCAGCCTATGGTCAGCGGTCAGTAAATATGTGCTGGATGAATGAATGTCCGTGCAGGTGTGCACCCTCCCCCATCCCAGGCACCCATCACTCAGCAAACACTGACTGGCTGCGTCTAGGGCCACAGACCTAACAAGGCTCCTGCTGCTGGGAACTATATCAACGTTCTGGACCAGGAAGTTCCAGCCTCAGGGAAACCCCACAGTGCAGGGCTGCCCGTTGCCATGGGAACCCACAAGCGAGGAGCATCTGGCGCTCAGGCCAGGGAACCCAAGTGGCTGGGACTCGAGGGTTTTGGAGGAGGGGAGTGACAAGGTCACAGGGAGGCTGTTAATGAGGCCCCTTTGCTGCAGCGAGGAGAATAGTCTGAAGGGGGCATGGGGGACCAGGTAAGAGGCCAGAGCGATGGTGCAGCCAAAGGTGGCGTCCTGGCCTAGGATGGCATCTGGGGAGATGGAGGAAAGGGCTGGAGTGAAGAGACACTCAGGAGGACAAGGGCCAGGGACACATGCCAGAGGCTACTCTTGTCAGAGCCACTGAGTGTACAGTGGTGCCATACACTAAGATGGGGACACTAGAAACAGGTGGCCGGCGGGCAGGAGAGTCGAGATTAGTTTAGAATACACCACATTTGAGGTGCTAAGGGACCTGGAGCTCAGGAGAGCTTTCTGGCATAAGAGAGGTGGCAGGCAGGGGGCACCTGTGAACCTTGGTGAACAGAGCGCAGGGTCTGAAGAGGGCCATGGAGTAACCCTGAGCTTAAGGCTGGGAAGAGAAGGCGCTACGAGAGCAGCAGAGTGTGGCCTCGGGCAGAAAGAGAGCCGGGGTAGTGGTTCCTGAAAGGCAGTGGAAGTGGATGCTTCTAGGAGGTAGAGACAGGGAATACGACAGTCTGCGGATGGGAAGACAACACGAAGAGCCATGGCTTTCACTGGGGGCAATTCTGCCTCCCACAGGACACTTTTTGGGTTTCACAACTCGGAAGGTTTCACGGCTGGGATGGGCGGCGGCTGGGATGCTGCTCAACACCCCACAGCACCCAGGGTGGCACCGAGTCCCGAATGTCCACAGTGGTGGAGAAACTCAGCTGGAGGAAGTCGGGGAGTCTAGGAAGGATTCCTGTCAAGACAGCAGGGACCAGAGCACATCTGGGTGACCCTGGAGAGACCAGGAAAAGTACCTGGGAAGCTTAAGGTTCCTGGGAAGCTGGGAGAGGGAGGCGGATGTGGGGCAGACGCAGAGATGCTGTTAGTCCCACTGTGAAGGAGGCGGTTCTCAGCCTGAGGAGGGAAAACACACTAAAATGTTATCGTGGGGGACAGGGACACCCCGTGTCGTGAGCTGAGAGAGGCTGGGGATCAGATTCACTGGGGTGCCTTGTGAGAGGCTCTCTTGCTGGGGGGCAGCTGGGGCTCCAGCCAGGAGAGAGCAGCTGGCCATGGTTTTGACAGAGCCATGTGACTACAGGACAAAGGGTCAGCGAGACGTAAGGCCCTGGCCCCAGGACCAGCGAAGAAGGATCCACACACTGGTGGTGGGACGGGCACAGTGGGATGTGGGGTATTTCTCCTACAGCTGCGTTCACTCAATTTACAGAACACGAGCAAGGGGCTGAGCTGAAGTGTGAGAACGTGTGCTCAGTAAGACGGCAGTGCCCAGGAACATCCGGGGGGCTGCAAACCCCCTTCCATCAGAACCTAAGAGGAGCAAGGCAAGCCGTGCTAACAGCACAGGAGAACTTCAGAACTTCTCTGAACAGGACTCTCTTATTTAGGACAGTTTCCTAGAAGAGGAGAGAGATGGTGGCTTCTAGAATATTCTAATACTGTTTAAGTTTGTCTATTATCTATAGTCCCTGTTTAGAAGACATTTATGAAATCACAGACTCTCAGCTGGAAGAGAAGGCTTCCGGGTTCAGTGCCCCCATCTGATGAGCCGTCAGACGGACTCTGGGGTCATCCCAGGGTCAGGTGTCTTAATGTTACTGGGAAAATGTTGACGGTTGATGCGGTAGGACGATGGGTACATCAGGTTCAATATGTCACTCTATGTTCATGTATACTTGAAATTTTCCATAATAAAAAGTTTTTAACCTTTGAATTAGTTTTCAGTATAGGGAATCATAGTCCCAACACCCAGGGTGACAGCAAAAGCCCCCGCTGAGGAGACTGCCTGTTCCTTGGCTTGCCAGAGAAGGAGGAATAGGAGGAGGAGGAAGAGGGGGAGAAGGCATAGGAGGAGAGCTCCCTACCTGCTCTCTCCATATTTTTCTTTTATTTTCCCTTTTTGTAGACAGGGTCTTACTCTGTTGCCCAGGCTGGAGCGCGCTGGTGTGAGCACAGCGTACCACAGCCTCTAACTCCTAGACGCAAGTGATCCTCCTGCCTCAGCCTCCCAAGTAGCTGGGATTACAAGCACATGCCACCACACCCGGCTAGTTCTTTTTATTTTTGGTAGAGATGGGGTCTCACTATGTTTCCCAGGTTGTTCTCGAACTCCTGGCCTCAAGTGACCCTCCCGCCTCAGCCTTCTGAAGGGCTGGGACTATGGGTGTGAACCATTGCGCACAGCCTCTCCCTATTTTTCTCCAAAGTCCTTGAAGCCATGCCCTCAAAACAGAGGCCACCCTGTAGGAGGGCCTTAACAGGCACTAGGCCTTCTGCAAATACCTACAAGGTATGTGTCATCAGGAGGTGGAGCCACCATCCCCACATTATGGTCAGGGACATGGTGGCCTAGAAGTCACACTGTGAGGGAGCAGAAAAGAGGGGCTTTCAGTGGCCCAGCTCCCACCCAGAGAGTTCAAACTCAGTGGCAGGAGTTCAAGTTGATGGCGTGACAGTGAACACTCAGAGTGGCCCAAACACAAGAACTGCCCACGGAGTACTCAGTGTTGTGCTGACCTGGGCCTGACTGTGTGTTGGGCCCTGGGCAAACAGGGACAGGGACAGGCCTGCTCCACAGGGTGCTCACCAAGGTCCCCTCCACACGTGGGACCTGACCAACATGTTCAGACCAAGCCAGGTCAGGCTGTCGCTCTTTGGCCCCTTTCAGCTCTCAGAGTGTCCCCTGTCTCTGGTGACGCCTCATTTTTCCTGTCCTCCCACTGTCTTACTTCGTACACGCTGTCTTAGAATGAATCTTTCCTCTTTTGGGAACCTATGTCCAATCTTATGTGAAGGCAGTGGAAAAACAGAGCTTGAGCTAAAGATGAAACTTCACAGCCACTGTTCCAAGGCTGCAGCTACCCTCTGCTGAGACACCAGAGCCACAAGCACAGGAGCCAGTACCTGACAGGACGGCCACCAGTACCTACTTTACTGAGACAGCTCTGTTTCTTTACCTGCTACTTTATCCCGGATGAGTTTTGCAGATTCAACTTCACCAATGCTGCTGAACAGACTTCGTAACTCATCCTGGGTCATGTTCTGAGGGAGGTAGTTGACAATTAAATTCGTTCTCCCGATGTCGCCCCTGCAATCTTCGGCCATGTGGTCTTCATAACCATTAGACATGGTATTTTCCAAAAATCTGCAAAGAAAAAAACATCAAATAAATGCCAAATGTTCATATAGCAGTGTATGAAGGCAAAACTAATGACTGCATTTGCACTTAGAAATTTTTCCTTTCTACACTCTACATGTACAACTTATGGCCAAACAAAAACCTGCACATGGACATTTATAGAGGCTTTATTCCAAGACCTGGAAGCAACCAGAAGGTCCTCCAGTGGGTGAATGGATAAACAAACTCCATTCGTATGGTACATCCCTATGGTGGAACATTTTTCAGTGATAAAAAGAAATGAGCTATAGCTGGGTACAGTGGCCCATGCCTAAAATCTCAGCGCTTTGGGAGCCAAGGTGGGAGGATTGCTTGAGGTCAAGAGTTCGAGATCAGCCTAGACAACATAGTGAAACCCCAACTCTGAAAAAAATAAAAATATTAATAAAAAAATTAGGCCAGTGTGATGGCGTGTGCCCATAGTCCCAGCTATGGGACTATGGGGAGGGGCGTGAGCAGTGGAGCACAGGGAATTTTCAGGGCAGCAAAACCATTCTGTATGATACTGTCGTGGCAGATGCAGGGCAATAATATGTTTGTCAAATCTCAGAGAATGAATGACACAGAGAGAACCCTCATATGAATTATGGACTTCAGCTAGTAATAGTATATCAATAGTGATTCGTCAATTAAAACAAATGTATCACACTAATGCAAGATGCTAATAATGGGGGAATGTATGTGTTGGGGCAGGGTATATGGGAACTTATTGTAGTTTCTTTGCAATTTTTCTGTAAACCTAAATCTGCTCTAAAAAATAAAGTCTACGAACACAAAACAGAACAATTCCAAGTTCAATCAAATTCACTAGGAGGGCTTCGAAGAAATCTACAAACAATTCTAGCACCACAATTTAAGATACTGTAAAACAGTACTTGAGTTGTCTCTCAAGAGCTTTCCAAAGGCCTAGCGCAGTGGCTCATGCCTGTACTCCAAGCACTCTGGGAGGCCGAGGTGGGAGGATCGTTTGAGCTTAGGAGTTTGAGACCAACCTGAGCAAGAACGAGACCCTGTCTCTACCAAAAATAGAAAAAATTAGCTGGGCATGGTGGCGCATGTCTGTAGTCCCAGCTACTCAGGAGGCTGAGGCAGGAGGATCGCTTGAGCCCAGGAGTTTGAGGTTGCTGTGGGCTAGGCTGACCTACTTGACACTCTTGCCAAGGCAACAGAGTGAGACTCTGTCTCAAAAAAAAAAAAGAGCTTTCCAAAGACTTGTGATTGCCATCTCCTAGGTCCAGAGCCTGTGACGTGTGCCTAAGCACCCAAACCCCAGACACCCGGTCTGTGGTCGAGAAGGCAGGCGATGGCCCTCTGCACCTATTTATTCCCAGAGACACAGTGACTGAGCCAGAAAGAGGTTAAGATTTCTCTACAGTTAGAGGAACTTAGTCTTCACAGTTTGCAGCCTTTGAAATGCCTCTTGCAGCTGCCAAAGTCTTTACTCTTAGTGACAAACATCAGAGGCAGCAATGGCTTTGGAGAAGAGTCTGGATCAGTGTGGCTGAGAGCACCAAGATCATTCCTCTGAAGCACACCTTATACCGGACTTGCTCACAAGTACCGTGTGCTGCCACCTCACTTAAGAGGTCCCTTGTCCCTGCCTCTAAACACACAGTCACCCCCATGAATGCCCACCCACCTGGAGGTCTTAGCAGGTGGCTCACCCCTCTCTGCGGATCCCTGCTGCTAGGCTCTGTGTTATGTCTGAAAACCCAGTGCCCATGGTCATGAGCGTTCAGTCTTCTTTAAAAATAACATTGCCAGCGGTTATATAAAAATGTGAACACATCTCTTGTGTGGAGATTTCCTACCTACTCCCTGAATCAACACTGAGAGAGGTAGGTCTGGTTTCTCTTTTCCTGGTGGAGACATCAGGTGTTCCCTATCCTCCTACTGATCTCAGACAACGTGCAAAATTAGTACAATTTCTCAGAATTTCTTTTACTTATTTGAAGATGTTCTATGCTCCCTGCTCTTTATAAAGTAAATTACCATCAAAAGCCATAGAAGAAAAGATTGGAAAGTCAGAGTTCATAAAATTAAAAACTTCTGTATGGCAACAGGCATCATAAACAAAGACAATCGGTAGCAGCCTGGGAGAAAAGATTTGCTACATATGACATCAGTGGTTCTCACTCCGGGCCATTCTGCCCCCCAGGGGACACTGGGCAATGTCTAGAGACATTTTTGGTTATCACGACTTGGGGGGGGGTGCGCTACTGGCATCCAGTGGGCAGAGGCCAGAGCTGTTAAACATTCTGTAAGGCAGTGGTCCCCAACATTTTTGGCACCAGGGACTGGTCTCATGGAAGACAATTTTTCCATGGATGGGGTTGGGAAGGTACAAATTCTCATAAGGAGCATGCGACTTAGCTCCTTCGAATGCGTAGTTTACAGCAGGGCTCAAGCTCTTTTGAGAATCTAATGCCACTGCTGACCTGACAGGAGGCGGAGCTCAGGTGGTGATGCCTGTGATAGGGAGCTGAGGAGTGGCTATAAATACAGATGAAGCTTTGCTCCTCACCTCCTGCTGTGGGGTTGGGGACCCCAGCTGTAAGGCACAGGACAGTCTCCACAACCACTAATTATCCAGCCCAAAACGTCCATACTGTTGATGTTGAGAAAACTTGATTCAAAGCATCAACAAATTAGTAAGGGAAATGAGCAGCAATTCATAGATGTCTGCAACTCAAATAGCTAATAAGCCTACGAAAAGACGCTCAACTTCACGAACAATCAGGAAAATGCAAAATAAAATGAGATGCTACTTTCTGCCGGTCAGATGGAATAAAATCCAGTTTAAGTGAGATAAAGGGGAAACAGCTTCACCTAGCATGGATCTGAGTATGAGATAGTACAACTTTTTTGGAGAACTTGGCAGCGCCTACCAAATGTTTTAATGTGAACACCACCCTTTGACTCAGAACTGTAGCAATCTGTTTTATAATAATCACAAGAGTGCAGATGAATATGTGTGAGGAACACACTACCCTGTGGCTTGTAAAAGTACAAAACTGGACACAATCTAAATACACGTTAATGGGAAATGGCTAACACCAATTTCTAGTAGAAAGCATAGGGGGACCACCAGCTCAATCATGAAAAACTCCACAAGTTTGTTCAACTGTCCGTGACCTAAAGATTTTAAAAGACGGAGATCATTAGCTCAGAAACAAATAAATAAGCCTGATCCAAAGCACAAGGGTTAACTCTGAAAATATGAAATGTACCCAAGTTTGCTCAAAATGTGATTCAAACGTGTCTCTTGTGTCTTCCTCTTTCTTTCCCTTTCCTCACTTTCTCTAAGAATTGGGCATATTCTCTGCTTTCCCCCTCATCCTACTCCATGGATGGTGAACTAGACAATGGTCACCTCATTCTTATTATTCAGAGTTGGGTAAAAAGGTAGACATTCTAAAACAGAGGTCCGCACACTGCCAGTGGAACAACTTTGGCCCACCACATTTTTACAAATAAAGTTTTATTGGAACCCAGCCACTTTTATTTGTTTACATATTATCTATGGCTGGTTTTGTGCTACAATAACTGAGTTGAGTAGTAGCAACCGCGTGGCCCACAAAGCCAAAAATATTTACCATCTGGCTCTTGACAGAAAAATATTTGCCGATGTCTGTTCTAAAGTGTAAAAATATAAAATTTCTAGGAGAAAATCTTTATGATATTAGACTAGGAAGAAATTTCTTAACTCCAACACCAAAAGCCTACTCCATTTAAAAGAAATTGCTAAACTGGATATCATCAAAATTTAAAACTTTGGTTCTGCAAAAGACACTGCCAGGAGAATTAAATTCTCCACAGACTGAAGAAAGCATTTGCAAAAATGACTTGTATTCAGAACATATTTTTTAAAGCTCTCAAAATAAGAAAACCCAATTTCAAGAACGGCAAAAGATTTGAACAGATACTACACGAAAGAAGACACATGGATGGCAAATAAGCACATGAAAGATGCTCAGTACCACTGGTTATTAGGAAAATGCACATTAAAGCCACATTGAGATGCCAATACCTACCTATTAGAATGGCTAAAACAAAATAAAACAAAAACAAACAAACAAACAACAACAAAACAGACAATGTCAAGCGCTGGCAGAGATGTGGGGAAACCAGAATTTCACATATTCCTAGTGGGAATGCAAAAATGTTACAGCCACTTTGGAAAACAGATTGGCAGTTTCTTGTAGTGAAACATACACTTAGCATATGACCCAGCAACCCTACTCCTAGCACTGACACAGCAGAAACGAAAACTTATGTCTACACAAAAGCCTGTACACAAATATGTACAGCAGTCTTATTCATAATTGCCCCAAACTGGAACAACCCAAATGTTCTTCAAACCGTTCATGGACGGATTACAGGGCACCATACATGGGATACTACTCAGCGATAACAAGGCACCGCTGATCATGCTGCTTGTGTGAACCTCAAACACATCTTGCTAAGTGAAAGCAGACAGACTCACGAGGCTACATACTGTGTGATTCCACATCTATAACATTCTGGAAAAGGCAAAACCCTAGGTCTGTGGTCACCATGGTAGGGAGTGAGGGGAAGGGCTGACTACACAGTGGTGGCATGAAGGAATATTTCTGGTTTTTGGGAGATTGAACTTTCCGATATCTTAGTTACGGTAGTAATCGCGCACCTCTGTCCATTTGTCAAAACTCAGAAAACTCTACACCAAATTTGCATTTCCACATGCAAATTCTGCTTTGCTGCCCTGTTCCACAGAGTGCTGGCTCTTCCTGACACGTTCAGTCGAGGCTGAGCAATCCCCTGCAGGTCGAGTTCTTGGTCAATTGGCAGCAATGGAGAAACTGCACCCCCAGAAACACAGTTCATGGTGGTTCCAGGCCACGCCGCCCTGCTCTCTGGGGCCCTTCCCTCAACCTCTTCCAAACCTGCATCACCAATCCCAGGCCAAACCAGCTTCTGTCCCTGCATGCCCCACCACAACCAGGCCTTGTCACTGGTCAATTATCAGTGACTCCCAAGTCGTAGCCGCCTCTGCCCATCTCCGCGTGGAAGGCCTGCAGACTGCGCCAAGTCAACACACTTGCCCCTCTGGCTTTCCCTTCAACAGTGTCACCACCCACTGAGGCTCAGAGCTCATGTTACATTGCTCATCGTCAGACACACTGTTAATAAGTGGCAGGGCCAGGCCTTGAGTTGTCGCTACAGCGCAGTCTCCCAAGGGTGAACCATGAGGCCCTTTGCAATCGGGGCCCCCAGCTGGTTCTCCAGCCTCAGCGTCCACCTCCTCCCCTCCCCACTCACTCCAGCTTCTTCCCTACACGACACAGACCTTCACATTTCGGAGCCTTTGTTTTGGCTGCTCCCTTTGCAAGGCACGTCTGCCCTCTCCTTCACCTCCCAGCTCATCTTTAAAAAGTCACCTTCCCCCAGGACAATAGGTTGCTCTAGTTCTCAGCGCCTCCACGCCATTGGTGTAAACCTTTATTCCTGCCCTAATAACGCTGACTTATAATTACTTCTTTACACCAATGTCAACGGTGAAAGTCTTGAGGACTGAGGTTAACTCTGTCATCTGAGGGTACCCAGGCAAGCCCAGGGTGCATCACACTGTAGAAGGGGCCGGCAGAGGGGGTTGCTGGCTCTCAGACTCACCCTGGAGTCATGTGTGTTTGCTCCATTTCTCTTATGTTAAAAAAGCCAGTTGGGGCCAGGTGCGGTGGCTCACGCCTAGCATTCTTAGAGGCCAATGTGGGAGGATCACTCAAGGTCAGGAGTTCAAAACCAGCCTGAGCAAGAGCGAGACCCTGTCTCTACTAAAAATAGAAAGAAATTAATTGGCCAACTAAAAATATATAGAAAAAATTAGCCGGACATGGTGGCGCATGCCTGTAGTGCCAGCTACTCGGGAGGCTGAGGCAGAAGGATTGCTTGAGCCCAGGAGTTTGAGGTTGCTGTGAGCTAGGCTGACGCCACAGCACTTTAGCCCAGGCAACAGAGTGAGACTGTGTCTCAAAAAAAAAAAAAGCCAGTCGGAGATGGTCCTGACATCCTAGTAACACACTCAGCACCTTACTTTCTTAGGATCATCAATAAGCACCACCCCAAAGAATTAATTTCAGGGGGCAAAAAGAGAAACTTCGAGTTTAGCAAAATGATTCCTGCTGATTTGGAAATGTTTCTGGTAACTGGAAATAGAGAGGAGAAGTCCTGTTTAGATGATCTCTGAGAGTTTTCAACTCTGTCACACTGTTTTAAACCATCCAGCTCGTCTGCATGACGTCAGTGACGTTCATATCTGTAGCACACCTAGCACAATATAGGGGACACGTGTGTGTCTCTACAGAGGACATACAATACACACCGGTGGTACATATGTGAAGCAGTGCGACTGGTTTCCACTGGGCACATGTGAGAATTGGTCCCATTTCTAGCGATGAAGCAGGCTTTCTAAACTACTTGAGCTACAGCAAAACTAGAACAGTCAAATGCATCTTCAGACTCAATCTTGACACTTCACACCTCATCTGACAGGCTGGGACTCAATTATTCCCGAGGTCCTCTCCCGATGCCAGATTCCGAGTCTGTAAGGTAGAAGGCTTCGGTCAGCCAGGAAGCACTCTGGTGCCAGAAAAAGACTGAAAGCACCACCTGACCCGATTATAAATGCCACGAGAGGCAAGGGCTCAGGTGGACAGGTGCACAGCCCCTTACCGGCCCCAGCCCACGGCCTGTGGCAGGGACAGCCGCTTGGCTGGAGCAGCTCCAGGTGAGTGACAACAATTCCCCACCAGCCAGGCTGAGAAGCCCTGGGGAGAAGCAGGTCAGGTGTGGCCGGCATCTGGCCCAGTCAGAGTGCCCTGCAGCTCTGCTAAGAGTTCTGGCTTCTTTCAGGCTGGTCAAGGCCAAAGGCCACGCCAGGGCGCTTGCACAGAAGGAAAAGCCCGTGGGAGCTCGACAAGCCCGAGCTCCAGCGCTATCATGGGTAAGTCACTTCCCTTCTCTGAGCTTTAGTTTCCTCCAATCGAGATGTCACCACCTGCTTCACAGCATCTGGCATGAAGTAAGTGCCTGTCCCCTTAGTCCTACTTCATGAACAAAATCAAGGTGAACATGTGTGTCTTCCTGACTTCTCTCCCCAGTTACAAACACCTTCGTTTCCTCTCCTCCTGTCCTCACCCCACTCCAGAACTCCTCCTTTCCCTGAATCGCTTCATTTGATGGCACATCAAGCCACTTCTCTCTATCCCTTGAGCCTCATCAAGTACCAAGTTCTGCCGGTTTGACAGCTGAGACTGGTCTCCAACTCTCCTTCCACCTCTCTGCCATCATCCCCGTTTGGATCCGTCACCTCTTGCCTAAACCAACTTCTAAGTGGTCCCCCTGCCACACACATATTTCAAACCCAGCACACACAACTTCATCTTTTCCTTCCAAGTTACTCTTCTTTTTGTCTCCCTGTCTCTGTTCACGGTGACATCAATCTTGCCACTGAGTTCTGATCTGTTCCCTCTCCTGTGAAGCCTTGCACAGAGCAAGGCGCTGGGCATATAAAATAAAGAAGGAGCCCCAGTCTCAATCCTCAAGAGGCCACCATTTTGGGGCCACCCCAGCACTGCAACAGCCTCTCAGTTGGGTCTTCCTTGTCTGTCCCCCAGCCGGCAATCCTCTGGGCCTGCCTGTCATGCAGGGCAGCAGTGGGTGCACACTGCTCAGTAGCTGCCCCTGCCTAGCCCGCAGGGTAACCGCCAAGCCCTCTGCCCAGCAGACACATGAGGATTCCTGCCACTGCCCACGTCACCTTTCTCGTCCCTGAAGAACCCACGTGGCTCTCTGAACAAACCCTGCCTTTGCCTGTGCTGTTCCTGCACCCTGCAAAGCCCTTCCCCACCTCTCCCGCCTCCCCTCATCCAGGAAGCATTCTGAGGTCTCCTGTGCCCACTGGGCTTGGAGAACAGTCCCTTCTCTGGGCTTCCACACTGACCAGTGCATGATTATCACTGCACTCACCAGACTGGACTGAAATGATCTACACAAGTCGTGTACACGGTCGCCTCCCCAGAGCCTAGCGCAGGGCCCAGGACACAACAGCAGAGCTGGGAGAGTCGTTCAAAGGAGGGAAGTGAGACTCACTTCCCTTCTGCAGGCTGGTTTCCTTCGGTCTTCCCCGACCCGCAGCCCGGGGGCGCCTCACCGCTGCCACCTAGGGGCGAAAGGCGGCACTGCTGCTCTCACCATTCAGCGTTTGCTCGATTCAATGAACTGAATGGAAAGGCGACACAAATGAGAGAATGCTGGATCGGTAGATTCCGAGCCGGTGGAGGAAGGGTGGCAGTCAGAGGAGCCTTCAAATGGTGAGTGAGCTCTGGGCTGAGCCCTGAAGCATGAGAAACAGACCTCCAGGTGAAAGAGAACAGCATTCCAGGCGGAGACAGCAGCAGGGAGGGAGGGTTGGTGGGGTCTGTGTGCAGGGGCGGGGAGAGTCAGGGTATGAAAGAACTGGCTTCTGACTTTATCTTTTACACCACCCCAAGAAGTTAACATAATTTGCTTTTTTTCTGCCCAAAGACTTTTAATCAAGAGTGACACAATCAGATCTGCATTTACAAAAGACAACTCTTGCTGGAGTGTGGAAGGAGGACAGAGGTGGGGAGCAGGAGTGAGAAGAGTAAGCTTAGCAGCATCAGGAAAACAGTATTTTCATAATTCTTTCATTTTATACTCTCTGCCCGTGACCTCAGACTCAATGCATCCAAACTGAAATTCTGCTCCCTCACAACAAGAGCTTCAACATAAACACTATTTCCTTCCACATTTTGTGGTGTTGAATCTTGGCCTCTTCACGTTGAAGTTGCAGAATTTTTCAACAGATCCCAGCACAGAGCTCTGCACACAGAAGATATTCAATGACAACTGAATGTAATGCCATGAAACACTGCCTCTTGGGGCACCCTGGGCCCTTGTGATTATAGGAGCAGCAAAACCCAGTGGTGAAGAGTAAGGGCTTTGAGTCAGAGGGCCCGAGTTCAAATCCTGCCCCAGCCACTTTACTGCGTAAGATTGGTCTTATCAATCCTCAGCTTCTTCATCTCTAAAATGGAAATTTTAACAGTATCTACCTCACGGGCTGGAGACAAACATCTGTGAAGTGTCAAGCATACAGTAAATTCTCAATAAATACTGGCGATTATTTGTAACATCACTTACTCAGTGCCTACCATGCAGACCACGCACAATGCTGTCGGCTCCCCATACCCTTAAATCTGCACAATACTTTCGTCCTTCCCGTTTCACAGATAAGAAAACTAAGGCTCAACACAGCTGAGCTTGCTCAAGGTCTTGGAAGCATCTCCCAGAGCATCAGGTTGGTGCTGGAGGAACTTCTGGTTGAACTAAATCATTTAGTTCCGTGGTGGTTCTCACCTGCGTGTGTGCATGTGTGTGTGTGTGTGTGTGAGAGAGAGAGAGAGAGAGAGAGAGAGAGAGAGAAAGTGGGAGTGTGTGTGTGTAAGAGAGAGAGAGAAAGGGATGAAAGAGCCCCTCCCCAGGGGACATCTGGCAATGTCTGCAAACATTTTTGATCTATACAAGGAGGAAGGGGGGCATACTGCTGGCATCTAGAAGGATGAGACCAGGGATGCTGCTCAAGTTCCTGCAATGCACAGGACAGCTCCCCACAACCAAGAATTATCTGACCCCCAAATGTTAGCAGTGCTGCGGTTGAGAAACCCTTCTCTAGCCAGATCATCCTCCCCATCTTCCCACTTCTGGAGTATTGGCCATCCGGATCCCAAACGAATACTTTTCGGTAAGGGGGACTCGGTCCCTCCACGGGCAGCTCGTTGCAGAAGTTGTGCAGAACTTCTTCTCCACCTCACCTGCACACAGTAGGGACCAAAACCCATTTTAACAAGCCGAGCAGCAGAGGGCACCGGAAAAGGAAGGAACGGCATCCATCCCCCATTGTTCAAATGCGTGCAGTTTGTGTGTTTCCAACACACACACATATTTTACAAATCCTAACGTCCCACGCCCCACAAACAGCTTTGTTAGAGATGGCGCTCAAAAAATAAAACAACAGTCTATATTTTTTCCGGGACTCCCGAACCTATTGAAGGGTTTGCACACTTCTTAAAGGACCTCAGAATGCCCGCGGTCCTCTGACAACGACCACAAAAGAATCTGTAGGATTTCCCGGGGGAGCGGACCCGTGGGCCGTGACCTCTGCGCGCTCCAAGCGCTCATCCCACTCCCCCGCCACTGGCCCTACTCTCCCGCCCCCGGACCCCGCGCTTCCAAGGATACCGGGGCCCGGGCTGCGGAGCCCGGCCCCCAGGCGCGTGCCCACGCCGTGTCCCCCTCGCCGGTCCCTCGCGGCGCCCGAGGAATCCGGCCCGGGGCCTGTCGCCGGCGCCCACACCGGCCGGCCCCCGCCCTCCCGCTGCGGCCCGCGCGCGTCCCCTCCCCCGGCCCGGCGCGGCCTGGGCCTCGGCCAGTGCAGGCCCCGCGGGCGCCCGCGGCCCGGCCAGGCGAGCTCAGGCCTGCCGCGGCCTACCACGTCGAGCGCCGCCGAAGGCCCCCCGTCTCACCTGGACGCGGGCGGGCGGGCCCGGGGCTGCTCCGGGGCGGGAGGACGGGCGGCGGCGGCGCGGCGCTAACGGCTCCGCTCGGCCTCGGTAGCGGTGGCGGCGGTGGCGGCGACGGCGACGGCGGCGGCGGCTCCTCCTCAGCGCGCACGACCCGCTCCGGCCCGCGGCCCGGACACGCCCCCCCGGCGCGCGCGCTCATTGGTCGGCGTCCGCCACGGCGCGCTGCTGATTGGTCTATGTGGCTGTCGCGGCGTCCCGGGCGCGCGGGAGGGGCGGGACTTCCGGCCGGCGCCGCCTGCGAAGGGCTTGGCGGCAGGCAGAGACGCGGGAGGCCAGCGATGGCCGCGAACGGGGAGCGCCGGGGTCCAGCTGCGCGAGGTCGAAGGAAGGCGGTGGCAGAGGAGCGGCGCCCCTTGTCGAGCGCACGCCATGTGTCCCACACCTGTCCGTCCCGCCGCCGCCGCCGCCCAACAAGGTAAGAACGGTCAGCGGGCCAGGACTGTCGGGTTAGGACCTGGGTTCGAATCCCGACCCCGACGTTTCCGCGCTATGCGCGGTTGGGCAGGGCTGACGTCACTCCGCTCGGCCTCAGTTTCCTCATCTGGTGCGGTGAGGAGGCGGGGCAGGGGACGTGGTCAGCGCGCCATGGATTAGAGTGAGCGAGTTCGTAGAGGCTCGGCCACCCATTCATTTATTTTTATTGAGTGCCCACTACGTGCCAGTCACCGTATGGGCAGCGAACGGACAAAATACCTGTTCTTACTGGGTTGACATTCTAGGCCAGCGCTGACCCCTAGAAATATATGCGAGCCACACGTGCATCTTTTAAATTTTCTAGTAGGTGACATTGTTGATCAGAGCTGTCCAGGAGAAGTTTAAGCGATCCACATATTTGTCAGCCACATGTGTAACTGAAATGTGTTAAATAATTGGCCATGTTTAAAAATGAATAAAAAGAAACAGGTGATGTTCTTTTTAATAATGTGTTCGATTTGACCCAATATGTTATTATTTAAACTTGTTGTCAATATAAGGCTAGTTGGTGGCTGATGCCTGTAATCCTATCACTCTGGAGGCTGAGGCAGGAGGATCACTTGAACCCAGGAGTTTGAGGTTGCAGTGAGCTACGATGATGCCACTGCACTCTACCTGGGGCGACAGAGTGAGACTCTGTCTCAAATAAATAAAACAAGTAAATAAATAAAAATAAACATGTCAGTATAAAAAAATACAGGATATTTTACATTCTTCCCCACCCCTAACACCTTTGAAATCTAGTGGGTATTTTACACTCAGTAGCACCTCCTAACTTGGGCTGGCTACAGAAGTGCTCGACCGTCACGTGTTGCCAGTGACTACTGCATTGGACCGTGGAAGTGCCAGATGGGGAGGCAGAAGAGAAATCAGTGGATTCTACATCAAGTGGCAAAAGGGTAAGAAGAAAAATAAGTTGGGGAAAGGAAGCATGGGAAATGTGAGAGCTGCAATTGTGTTTTGTTTGTTTGTTTGTTTGTTAAGCAAGGAGGGGGTCTCACTATGTTACGCAGGCCAGCCTCCTGGGCTTAAGAAGCAATCCTCTCACCTTAGCCTCCTGAGTAGCTGGGACTATGGACACAGGCCACGGCACCCAGCTGAGGGTTACAGTTTGAAAGAGCGTAGTCAGGAAGGTTTCAAAGATAGCATTTGAGGCCGGGCGCGGTGGCTCACGCCTGTAATCCTAGCTCTCTGGGA
>VBSM01003225.1:2363408-2381568 GCA_008086735.1 Cheirogaleus medius | reverse complement strand
GAGGCTGGCCCCAGACTGCCACGCTGCGTCCCCACGCCCGCAGCCACGCGGAGCCGCGTCCCGGCCGAGCCTCACCCCCAGAGCAAGAGGCGGAGCAACTGGAGCGGCTCCCAGGCCCGGCTAGGGGGCTGCCACGGGACAGCTGAGCACCCAAGTCCGCGGAGCCTCTTAGAGTGGGGCGGGGCTGAGCTTTGTAAGCTCCGCCCCCAATGTAAGCACCGCCCAAATAGCACCGCCCTGGGCCTGTATGTCATTCACAAAGCCCCGCCCACTGCATAAGCCCCGCCCACTCGGCGCCGCCTCCCCTCTAAGTGCTATTTATTAAGCCCCACCCTCACATGTAAGCTCCACCCTCCAAGCCCCGCCCCAGCTCTAAGCTCCACCCACCCAGCCCTGTGGCCTGGCGGGGTGGCAGGGGCGCCTCAAGAGGTTCGCAATGGAGGCGGAGAAAAGAGAGAGGGGTCCGGAGAGGTCATATGTAGCTATGGATGTGGACAATGAAAAGTTAAACAGCTTGGAGGCCCCTGCAGTGCCCCTGTCACCGCCTTCCCTCACCCCCGCCTCCCCATTCCCCTCGCCCCTGTCCCTGGGGTGGAGGGCCGCTGAAGCAGGGAAAGAAGACATGCCTTCTTCATGAATTTCGCTTTGCTTGCTGCGGGCATGGCTACCTGGGGCTCCCGGCTTTTCTTCCGAAGCCAGAGCATTTCTTTGTTGGTGCAGTTGTTCATATCAGTTTTATGGAGATTATTCTCAAGGTAATATTCAAGAAAATTCACATGCCACGCATGCACTTCACCCATGGGAAGTGCATTATGCTGTGATGCTTACCACATTTGTAGAGTTATGCCACCATCGCCATTATCTAACTCCAGAACAGAAAGAAACCCATACCCTTTTTCTTTTAGAGGCAGGGTCTTGTGCTGCCACCCAGGCTGGAGTGCAGAGGTGTCATCGTAGATCACTGCGGCCTTGAACTCCTGGGCTCAATCAATCCTCCTGCCTCAGCCTCCCAAGTGGCTGGGACCATAGGCACACGCGTCACCACGCCTGGCTAATGTTTAAACATTGTAGAGACAAGGTCTTACTATGTTGTCCAGGCTGGTCTCCAATTCATGGCCTCAAGTGATCCTCCTACCTCGGCCTCCCAAAGTGCTGGGATTACAGGCGTGAGCCACCGTGGCCAGCCAAGAAGCCCATATTCTTGAGCAGTCACCCACCTCATTCCCTCATTCTCCCCTCCCCCATCCTATGGCCACCACGAATCTACTTTCTGTTTCTATAGACTTGCCTATTCTCAAAACCAGGGCAAGTCTGTGATGTGCTAAGTCACCCCATTGTGTGGAAGGAGAGAAAAATGGGGTGAAGTCAGGGACGCAAGGGGCCAGGTGGCTTGGGAGTAAGGAGCAGAGATAAAGGCTTCCTCTCAGGGGCTCCGGGCAGCCCCAGGCCTGTCCACGGGGAGTCAGTGTCCACCCAGGTGTGTGCAGATGAGGGAGGCAGAGAGGGCAAAGGGGCCCTTCCTGGGGACAACAGGGGTGCTGGCTGGGAGGCCCAGGATGGGGGAAGGTGAGGGGATTGAGGGTCTCATGGGTGGAGGGCAGGGCTTGGTCTGTCTGTGCAGGAGGGAGAAGCCCAGCGTCTGCAAGAGCAGGTGGGGAGGAGGAGGAGGAGGAGGGAGGGTGGAGGGAGGGCAGGTGGTGGCTGGGTGGGGCTCTGTCTAATAAAGGGTGACTTTCAGCCCGCCACCCCACTGGCGGGAGAGCTTTGCGGACACCCTAGCAGGCACCGGCTCCCCGGACCCAGTGCACCTCCGTGAGTCCTTCTGCACGTCCCTCCAGCGCGACCTGTCCCCATTCTGTGCCATCTTCTTTTCTTGCTGAGTGCCCCGGGGACTAGCTTGAGTTGGGGGTGCTCCCAGTGCCTGCTGCTGCCCTCCTGAGACCCTCATCACCCCCTCCACCTCCCCAAGGTGGCGCCGCTAATCCCCCCAGGGAGGAGGACCAGCTGCAGCATGAACCCATCACTCCTGGCCTGCCTGGTGGCCTGTTTCGTGGGGGCCTGGGCCCCTGCTGTCCACGCCCAAGGTACTGTCTTCTGCCATGCCTACCCCACCTCCCGGGACCCATCCGTCTTTCCTGTCGCCATTTATCTCTCCTCTCTTCCAGAAAGTTCCCCAACCCCACTCCGCTGAATTCTCTGATGGCTCCTGCACCTAGCATTTGGATAATTCCTGGGGTTGGAGTTGGAGGCAGGGGTCCGCAGCTTCTTCTTCCAGGGCCCTCCTCGGCGCCTGCTTTGCAAGACTCGGGCAGCCGGCGGGAGCCCGAGTGGTTCCAGCTGTGGGCAAAGCCACTTACTGCGGGGGACACACTGCAGCGTCCTGACCCTGCAGAGCTAGGGCCGGGTTAGAGTCAGAGCCTTGGAGACCAACGGCAGTGGACTCCCTTCCCTGTCCCCACCCTGCACCCCCATCCACGCAGTCCGACTGAGAGTTGCCACTCAACCTCTCTGAGTGTCACTTTCCTCACCTGCAACGTGGGAATCTCAGAGTCCCACTGCATGGACTGGACCGGACTTAAGGGTCCAATGAGCCGATGGCTGCAGAAGACTCTTGGCCCAGTTTCCGGCAACGACAATAACCATTTCTGTTATTAATGGGAAATCCCTTCCATCTTCCCCCACCCCTGGCCCCAGAGCAGGTGCTTGAGGATTTCGGACACCAAAGGACAGCTCTGGGCGTGCAGTGCCCCGCTCCAGCGGTCCTGACACTGGGTCTGCATCCCCTGAGTCTCAGCAGCCGGCCAGGGGCTTGGCCAGGTGGAGGAGCCGCGTCCCCACCTTCCTGGCCCGTCTGCCCCAGCAGTCCCACCTGCCCCCTGGCTGGGCCTGAGAGGTTAGCCTTTGCCCAGGAGGGGGCTGGGCTGTGCTCACTGTTCTGCTATCAGAGTCAGCATGGCCCTTTGATCCTGGGGGGAAGGGTGGCCCCCAGCCTTGGGAACCACCTCTTGGCACTGAAGCCCGAGGTTGCAGAGCTTCCAACAGACTCCACTGCCCCTTGCCCTCGGGGGCCAAGGTCGGGGGATGCCAAGGAGGCGGGGTCTGGCAGACGTGCACTGCTGAGGACCTCGAAGGTGGGGCGGAGGTGTGTGCCCTGGCCTCCACTGCCATCTCCTCCTCCCAGAACTCCCAGTTTCTGGCCAGGGGGACTTGAGTGGTCACTGTCATAAGGACCTAGAGGAAGAGATATTGGAGCCAGCCCCATGTGGGAGGGGCCAGCCTGGAGCAGGAGCTGGGACCTTAGGAGCAGGCGACCAGCCAGCTCATTTTAAGGACAGTAGGGCTAGGCTAGGGAGGTGTGGTCCTGGCCCCTTCTCAGTGCTGCACCTGTCCTCTGTCCCCTCTCCCAGAGCAGAAGTGGCTTTGTTCTGTTCTTTTAGCGGTTCCACATTCTTCCCAGCAAGGGGCTGTGGGTTCTCTGCATCTCCCGCTGGGTGTCCCAATGTCAATGGCAAAGGGTGAGCCAGGCGGTCCCTCAGCCTCTGCCAGGCCTGGAAGGGACTTGGTAGGTGCCTACCTGGGCAGGCAGGTGCCCACGCCTGTGGCCGTCCCTGCCCGGTGCAGACATGAGCGTGCGGGCGGCCGTGTGGTTGCAGGTGTCTTTGAGGACTGCTGCCTGGCGTACCACCGCCGCGTCGGGGGCGCCGTGCTCCGACACGCCTGGGGTTACCAGCGCCAGGAAGTGAGCGGGAGCTGCAACCTGCCTGCTGTCATGTGAGTGGGGCCACGGGGGGTGGCGGGTGAGGCTCCCTTGTCACTCTGCTCCCCACTTACACCCCAACCTGGGCACACCCTCTCCAGATTCCACTTCCGCCAGAAAAACAAGATGGTGTGTGGCGACCCAAAGAATAAAGAGGTGCAGAGGGCCATGAGGTTTCTGGACACACGCAAGAAGACCCCCCCAAAGCTTCGCCACATCTGGATGCCCTTCCAAGGTGGGTGAGACTCCAGGCCCGCATCTACGGGGTACACCCTTCCTGCCACCCACCCCAGTGCTTCTCAGTCCCTGAGGGGGCAGGATGCTGGCAGCTGCCCCTGCCCCAAAGAGAGCCAGTTGCTGGTGAGTAGGGGGTAGGAGGGAATGACCAACTGACCGAGTCATTGTCCAGATCTGACCATTGCTGCAGATGGAAGCTCAGACCAGTGGGAAACTCATTAGCTCATATAACCAGTGACGGCTTCAGGTTCAGCTGGATCCAGGAGTTCCAGAAGTGTTGGTGGAGCTCTTATCTACTTCTTTCTCTCTCCATCTCTCGGACAGGCTTTCACGCTGGGAAGAAGTTGAGTTCTGGAACCTCCAAGCTACCATTGTCCAAGTTGAGTGACCCCACTGGACATGGGAAGAGGAACACCTCCCTTCCAGCAGCAGCAAATCTAGGTACGGACTCCCAGTCATGTGACCATCTTCTACCCATCACCTTTGCCAAGGGCCGAGGGCTCAAAATCAGCTCACTCTGGGATAGCAGATTCCTGTCCAGGACCAAGGAGGGCTGGCTGTGTGGTCAGCCCCTGCAGGTTCACATGGGTCCTGTCCACTGCCCTGCCCACCCAGGGAGGCTTCAGCAAGAGCTGAAGTGAACCCACCAGGAGAGGGGTGGAGGGCTGCAGGACCCCCCATACCAAGCCATTGTCCAGCGGACTCCAGCTGGGTGTCCTATAATTCTAGTCAATTCTGACATTGTCTCCCCGGAGATAGTGTCAGATCCCACAGGTTAAGGACTCAGTCCCACAATACTGTCCCCACTTGAGAGGCCAGTTGCAAGCAGTGGGCTGTCACTTATACTTCTCACTGAGTGGCTATAAATCAGGGCTCCCTACTCCGCTTCAATCATTGGCTAGAGCGGTCCACAGGATTCAGGGAAACACTTTACTTACATCTATTATTTTATTATAAAAGATATTACAAAGGGCCAGGCATGGTGGCTCACACCTATAATCCAAGCACTTTGGGAGACTGAGGCAGGATGATTGCTTGAGGCCAGGAGTTTGAGACCAGCCTGGACAACATAGCAAGACCCGTTTTTTTTCTTTTTCTCTTTTTTCATTTCTTTTCTTTTCTTTCTTTTTTGAGGCAGAGTCTTGCTCTGTCACCCGGGCTAGAGTGCCGTGGTGTCAGCCTAGGTCACAGCAACCTCAAACTCCTGGGCTCAGGTGCTCCTGCTTCAGCCTCCTGAGTAGCTGGGACTACAGGCAAGTGCCATGACGCCTGGCTAATTTTTCTATTTTTAGTAGAGATGGGGTCTCGCTCTTGCTCGGGCTGGTCTCGAACTCCTGGCCTTAATCGATCCTCCCACCTCAGCCTCCCAGAGTGCTAGGATTACGGGCATGAGCCACCGCACCTGGCCAGCATGGCCGATTATTAACGTAAACTCCAGCCCCTCTCTCCTCTCCAAGCTTCCAATCACGGCTTGGTCTGTCTGGTGGCCTCAGCTCTCATGCAGAAACCCACCAAGAGTCGCCTCCTTAGAGCAAAAGACGCTCCAATCACCCAGGAAATTGTTTTAGGAGCTCTGTGCCAGGAACCCAGGGAGGAGAGACCAAATATCAGAACAAAAGATTTTCCTACCGCTCGGGAAATTACGAGGGCTTTAGGGGCCCCGTGCCAGGGGCTGGGGGCAGAGGCCGATGTCTATATTCATATTAATTTACAGCCACCAATTCCACCTGGCCTCTCCAATTCTACCTGCAGGTCCCTGAGCCCACACATCTCTGGGATCCACAGCGCAAAAGAGGCTGGATCTTTCTCCACCACAACTGTTGCCCTGCAGCCCGGGCTGCCACCTGCCCTTCTGTCCTTTGGCCCAGCTCCTGACCCTTGTGCCGGCCGCGGTCCCCTGTCGCCTCCCTCACCACCTCCTGCCCCTGGGAAGCTGGCAGGAGGGAGCTGGCCTCATTTTAAGCCCCTCGCCTGTTGCAGAGACCAGAGTCAACCCTGGGCAGTGACTGTTGCAGAGACGTGTCCTGGGGATGCATCTCCTGCCTGGAGCTTCTTGCCACCCACCCTGAGCCATGCATGCCTATGTGTCCCTCTGGGTCCTTGCAAAGCCCTGGTTGGGTCCAATGATGCCCCTGCCAGACTGTTGCTTTTCTATGACTTTTAAATAAACCTCTGGGGCCCTGTCATGTTTCTTTATGAGGTGCAGTGCACGTGGCGGAGTGAATGAGGGGTGAACCCCACATGAGCTTCCCCACCCCAAGATCTGTGCCCTCCCCCAGCCCTCAGAAAAGAGAGCAGCTTCCCAGCAGTTCGCTGCAGCCTGCACTTCCCAAATGGTGACCTTGAGACAGCTGCACGCTCTCTCTCAGTCTCTTTGCTCATCTGGAAAATGAGGGTCACTGGGTTGGCTCTGCCCAGATTTCGGGGCAGTGGGGAGCCCGGCTGGAGCACGGAGAGGCCCTCTGCGAGCTCCCATGGGCTGGCCCGAGGCCTCTGCAAGGCAGGTGGGCCAGGACCCAGCCAAGG
Source organism: Cheirogaleus medius (assembly GCA_008086735.1). NCBI lineage: Eukaryota > Metazoa > Chordata > Mammalia > Primates > Cheirogaleidae > Cheirogaleus > Cheirogaleus medius. The sequence goes on along the minus strand of VBSM01003225.1, from coordinate 2,375,048 downwards.
GCAGAGCCGTGGGGCCAGGCACTAGTGACAAGCTCTGCAGGTGGAGGCTTGAGCCCGTAACTATGCTGTCCTCATTCCTTGGCAACCTAAGTTTGCATCACGACAGAGAATATTCTGGATGGAAACCAAACACACCATCTCTAGGGAACCCTGGTGGTTTGGGGTCAGGGACCAGCATGCAGTCTCAGTAAAAACGGGCTTGGGTGCAGTGGCTCACGCCTGTAACCCCAGCACTTTGGGAGGCCAAAGACAGGAGGATCGCTTGAGCCCAAGAGTTCGAGACCAGCCTGGGCAACAGCTGAGAAACAATCTCTACAAAAAAAAAATTTTTAAATGAGCCAGACGTGGTGCATACACTGGTAGTCCCAGCTACTCAGGGGGCTCAGGTGGGAAGATCACGAGCTCAGGAGCTGGAGGCTGCAGTGAGCTATGATTGGGCCACTGCACTCCAGCCTGGGCAACAGAGTAAGACCCTGCCTCTAAAACAACAGCAGTTTCCACAAGCTCGATAAGCCTCAGTTCTGTACCCCCTCCAACACAGTGGGGGTGATAATACTGTCTGCTTCGGAGGGGTTTGTTGGGGACCAAATACACCACGAGCCGTGACACGCACAGCACACGGCACATGACTGTGTGGTCATGGATGTGATGGCCGTCCCAGCCATGAGATGTCGGTAGGCCTGGCCCGACTCTCAGCCAGGCTGGATGGGGTGGTGGTTGACGGCAGGGGCCACTGCCCAACTTTCAACCCGGCCTGACCTTGGCTATGTCGCTTAACCTCTCCGAGCCTCAGTTTTCCCACCTGTAAAATGGGAATGGGAATGTTTATAAACATCTATTCCCTGGGGTTGTAGCCACAACCAAAGGAGTCAACAATAGTAGGATACTCAGAATGGTGTCTGCTGAGTACTACGTGGTCAGGAAGTGTGTTTTTTCCCTTTTCATTTGAGATAGGTTTGGGCACATCCCACACATGCGCGTGAAAACCCAACTGTCACGTTTACGAACTGCAAAAGGATCCGTCGTTATCCTTACTGGGGAACCCACGAGGCCTCCGGTTTCTCGCATACGTGAAACTTGCCCGGCCTTGCCCAGGGCAGTGTCTACTTACTTCTAGAACTTGCCAAGGGGCAGGCAGACTTAACCCAAAATAACTTTATTGTTGTCTCCACTTCTGATATAAAAGCATCCTCGGAACCCTAGCCCGGGCCCCAGGGAGGGCAAACGCCACCGCAAACCACTCTGTGTGGGGTCAGGGCGCCGTAGGCCTTTGTGCTCTGAGGGACGAGCCCGCGCCCACCCCAGCCGCCCGTTCCCGTGTCCTGCCAACCTCCCTGGCTGAGCCGCAGTGCAGTACAGAAGTTCAAGCCTGAGATGCACCAGATACAGTGGCCACGGGGCCTCTCCTCGACCTTGGCCGTGGGGTGGAGGGTGCACACTGCCGTTTCTTGCTGTCTCCAGGAAAGACGGAGCGTTGGGGTCCCCCGGGGCTGGCACAGAGGCCCGGGAAGAGGCAGGGCTCGCCTGAGGTCGTAGTGTAGCATTTCACTCTTCCTGAGTTTCAGGGTTTCACCTGGCCAGCCGTTGCTGTTGGAGAGCAATTCTTCCCAGTTCTAGAATCTTCCTCCTCTGGGTGGCATGGGAGGTCCGGGGCCCCTCAAGGCTCTCCCCAACTAGAGCAGTTGCAGCTGCACCTTCAGCCGCAAGGCCTGGCCCCCTGGTCCTGGCCCCCCCTCCGGCTGGGCACCCCGGGGCCCTGCCACGCTCACCACGTCCAGCCGGTAGGTTCCAGGGCCCGGCCTCCTATGCCCCAGCTGCAGGGAGCTGAGGCCGCGGAGGTGATGCATGCGGAAGAAACCTTGCTTGTTGCCACGTGTGATGACGTAGCGGACCCGGCCCCCCGGGCCCTCCAGCGCTGGTAACAGCTCCAGGATGTGTTCGGCCTGGCCCAGGCGTGAGAGGTTCAGGCCCAAGGTCAGCAGGGACTCCGAGTCAAGAGTAGCCAAGCTCGCCTGGGGAGAAAGACCAGGTGGGCAGTCAGAGCCTGGGAGAATTGGGATTTGGTGGGTAGGGCCCCGGGGGTCATTCATGGTCAAAGTCAAAGAGGAGCCTTTTGGACCTGGGTGGAGTGGCTCATGGCTATAATCCCAGCACTTTGGAAGGCTGTGGTTTGAGGATCACTTGAGGCCAGGAATTCAAGACCAGCCTGACATAGCAACATAGCAAGACCCCATCTCTACCAAAAATAGAAAAATTAGCCAGGTGTGGTGTTGCACACCTGTAGTCCCAGCTATGCAAGAGGCTGAGGCAGGAGGATCGCTTGAGCCCAGGAGTTTGAGGCTGTAGTGAGCTATGATGACGCCACGGCACTCCAGCCTGGGTGACAGAGTGAGACCTTGTCTCAAAAAAAAAAAAAAAGAGGCACCTTTAATAGATCTCTGAAGTGAAGAACATTAAGTGCCCTCTGCTTTGGCTTCTTGTGTACACCTTTCATCCACAAGGCCAGCGGTTAGCTTGGGCTGGTTGTCAGGTGACAGCAAAGAGAGGCAAGTAAGTGGCCACTCTTACACACAACGAATCCAGACCCCTAGTCTGGGCTGAGGGCCTTGGGCAGAGCCCTGTTAGCCTGGGCCAAGGGACCTGAGCTTTTGCCCGCAGGGGACCATCAACCAGGCGTCATTGGTCCGATGGCATTGGGTCCCAGAGCCCGAAGGTCACTCAGAGGCATCCGGGGATGGCTGGTGTTAGGAACAAGAGGCTTTTAGCAGAAGCCTGGCCCCAAAAAGGACGCCAGAGCTGACAGTCAAAGAAATATACACCCGTCAGGACCAGACAGAAGAGCCACCCGATAGCTTCCGCTGCGCTTCCTGCATCTGGCTCTCTTTGAGAGCCCCCTGTATGCAGAACACAGACTGCTCTTTGTTTGAGCGCCTCCAAAGTGCCTTCCTGGTCCTGGCAGCTGGACAGGGCCCTGAATAGGCCAGAGAGCCTGAGTGGCCAGCCACCCCGGGCTGGGTGACGTATCCGATCTCACAGGAGGTTATCTGTTTCCTTCCCCTTTGCTCCGGGCAGTGCTGTGTTTGTTTCACCTCATTTGCATGCCAATGGAGTGTTCTGCTACTGCACTCTTAGGCAAACGCTGTCCCTGTTCTCCAGACCCTCAACACTGGAGAGCTCCATCCTTCCTTCCCTGGGAGTGTTACCATGACTCACGACCTTACTGACACCTGCTGGCAGTCCGTGGGTATTGCAGGCAAAGGCACAAAGCATAGCCCTTCCCCACCCAAGTCTACCTGTACCCACCCCAGAAGCCCTAGCAACCACTCCACTCACTCTTACTGAGTACCAACAGCTGGTGATACGGCAGTAAATCATTTTATTTTTATTTATTTATTTATTTTTGAAACAGAGTCTTGCTCTGTTGCCCAGGCTACAGTGCTGTGGCATCAACCTAGCTCACAGCAACCTCAAACTCCTGGGTTCAAAGGATCCTCCTGCCTCAGCCTCCTGAGTAGCTGGGACTACAGGCATGTGCCACTATGCCTGGCTAATTTTTTCTATTTTTAGTAGAGACAGGGCCTTGCTCTTGCTCAGGCTGGTCTCGAACTCCTGGGCTCACTCGATCCTCCCACCTCGACCTCCCAGAGTGCTGGGATTACAGGCGTGAGCCACTGCGCTCGGCCTAAATGTTCTACTTATTAATGTCTTATCTGTCTCCCTATTAGGATGTCAGCCACACCAGAGCAGGGACCTTTTCTTTTTCTAGCTCACTGTTGCTCCGTGACAGCACCCAGGGCGTCATAGTAGGTGTTCAGTAAAATCAGTGGAGTGAAGGAGTTTGGGTCCTAGTTGTCTGCAGTGGGGGTGAGCTTGGGGTATCAGTGTCCGTGCTCAGTGATGAGGTTTGTTTTGGAAATGACATCAAGCGATGACCTCAGGAGGCAGTGACTTGCAGAGAGCCTAGGACTCCTGGCCACAAAGACCCAGATTGCTCATAAAGAGAAGGCTGTGTTTGCGGTAGCTATGGAATCCCTGAGTCACGACTTCTGAACATGTGACTGAACCTCTGAGCCTCAGTTTCCCCATCTGTAAAATGGGGATAACAGTAGCATCTACACCTCCTCAAGTGGTCATAAACATTGAGAGGCTGGGAATGCAGAGTGCTTGGAGCAATGCCTGCATACAGCAGGTGCTTAATAAATGTTTACTTTTCAGATCCCTTGGATGATGGCTACAGGGATTGACCCACAGTGGCCTCAGGGACTCTTTGGCTCAAATTTGTGGCAAAACCACACTCCCTATGTACCCCCAGCAGGTGGCCTGCTGGAAGGACAGAGCCACAGGCTTGCTTTGCTATCACTGATGGGCACAAAGGGAAGACCCCTGAGGTTTCCAGAGACAAGGTGGGTACGGGAGCTCCAGGGGCCCCTCAGGCACAGGAAGAGGGTGCAAGGGCAGATGCTAGGTGGGTGCACCAGGTGGGGCCTGCTAAGAGGAGCCTCTGCTGGGGGCCCCCAGGAAAGCACTGGCTTCCCCAAAGCTCAGACTGGGAAGGGGCTTGGACTTGACTTGGGCTAAGAGTTTGTGGGAATGGGGCTTGAGGCATGTGCGGGGAGCGGGGACAGGCGGAGGTACGGGGCAGAGGCTGTTGTTCCACTGGCTGCTCTGGGACCCACTGGTGCTAAATCCAGAGGGGTCCTGAGGACTTCACCAGCCAGGAGGTGACAGGTTCCAGGGTGCAGGCAGGGTTGGAGGGATTCGGGTATTTCTCCTGCCTCCACGTGCCATAAAAGGGAGGCACAGGGAGCACCCTAGCCCAGCCAGGGTCTGTGTGGGAGGTGTCTGACTCATCACCAGGAGGGAGGCAGGGGATGTGTGCCCCCCAGGTCCCCCAAGAGAAACCCTGGGGCTGAGGTAGTACAAGAAGACCCGTGACATAGGGACAAGCTGGGAGTCGCGGAGTCTGGTGCTCCTTTTGGGGGACTGATTTGGCTTAGCCGGATCCATAGCCTCTTTCCCACCCTCAACCTGTCCCCTGGCCGCCCCACACACACCATGTAGCCCTCATGTCACCTGGTGGTCCCCGTGGGCGCTGCGCCGTGACCGGTCATGTGGGGAGAGGCTGTTGATCTTGCATTCATAGCAGGCTTCGGGTGAGAGCAGTTCCTCTTCGTCCGGGCCATCCTGGGGAGCCAAGCCCAGGCCGGAGACGCAGTGCCTGGGTCGGAACGGGCAGGGTGGGTCGGGCTTCAGCGTCAGGCTGGTGGGACCTCCCCAGCCTCCCCCTCCGCTCCATTCTGAGCCAAGCCGCAAACGCCTGTGTGCAAATGTACCTCTGCGTGTGTGCACGAGCGCACGTGCACCCACATAGGGGCGTGCGTGTTTGTGCATCCCTGGGTGGCACAGGTGTGAACACAGGAGGGAGATGACATGCACACGCCGGACTGGATGAATGTGCCTCAGTGTACCCAGGAGCATGAGTGTGTCCCAACGTATGTGCACACACGGAGGATGACTCATGCAAGTGCACGTGTGTGCAATGTGTGAATCTACACGAGTGTGACTGGGGATGGGGACAGTGGGGCCAGCACACACAGAGAGAGGGCTGCTGGCGTGTGCCTTTTCACCTGTGCAAACCAGGATGTGCCAGTGGGGCTCCAGTGTCCCCAGGGATGTGGGCGCCTGCGTGCTTACTGGGGTAATGACATGGGCACACACGTGTGCACGCTGGGTGCCCCAGCATGCTGGCCCAGGTACGCACTGCGTGGACAATGACGCATCAGTGGTGTGAGCCTGTGTGTGCACGGATGTAGGTGCTGCCCAGTTCTCTGCGCACGCGTGTGCATGCTCGCAGGGCATCGAGTCTGCCTGCCGCCCTCGAGTCTCTCACCCTTGCCCGGCCCGGAAGTAGCCTTGGGGACAGGCACACAGGAAGCCACCAGGCGTGTTTGCGCAGCCGTAGCTACAGGGGCTGCCCGGTCCCGCGCACTCGTCCACGTCCTGGCAGCTCCCGAGGGCCTGGTCGAAGCTGAAGCCAGAAGGGCAGACGCAGCGGAAGCCGCCGAGCGTGTTGTGGCAGGAGGCGCTCCCACAGGCGGCGGGCGACAGTGCACACTCGTTCTCATCTGCAGGCGGGCGGTAGAGGGAGAGCAGGGGAAGGGAGGACACAGGGGCAGGAGTGGGGGCGTGGGGGTGGCCTTCACACCCCCTGGAACCCTCCACCTGGAACACTCCCCCTTCAGAGCCCAAGTCCAATGTCAGAGCCTCCAGCAAGCTCACCCTGAGTCCTTGGACTAGTTCTGCCCCACCCCCATTTATACTCCCTGACACCTCCCACCCCTGCCCCCAACCCTGTGGTTTTCCTTGAAAGCATTTCTCTCTCTCTTTAAAAAAGAAAATTTTTTTTTAGAGAAGGGGTCTTGCTGTGTTGTCCAGGCTGGTCTCAAACTCCTGGCCTCAAGCGATCTTCCCACTTTGGCCTCCCAAAGTGCTGGGGTTACCGGCGTGAGCCCTCATTTTAGATCGTTGTGCTTGTCACAACATCTTGGAGGAGATGATTCCTAGTCACTTGCTCTGGACAGACCCTGGTTGGGGGCCCGGCTTCCTCCCAGCCCCCGCCACTCACCCACACACTGGGCCCACTGGGAGTGCTGGGTGAAGCCCTGCGGGCAGCCACAGCGGTAGCCCCCCGGCTCGTTCTGACAGCCGTGCCGGCAGCGATGGGGCCCGTCACATTCGTCCACGTCTGGCAAAGAGAGATGGCTCGCCAGGGAGCCCTCGGGGCCACCCCACCAGCCCTGGGCGCCACCAAGGCCAGGCTGTACCTTCACAGCTACGGCCGGAGCTGTCCAGCGCGAACCCTCGGTGGCACTCGCACCGGAAGCTGCCCGGGCTGTTGTGGCAGAGACCACGGGTGCCGCATGGGCCAGGCTGGGCTGAGCACTCGTCATTGTCTGCAGAGGACAGAGACGGGAGGGGGCCCTGGTGGTTAGGGGACTCGTGTCCTGCAACGTGGCCCACTGTGTGGCTTCAGGCGAGTCACTCACTCTCTCTCTGCCTCAGTTTCCCTCTCTGTGGAAATGAGATCCATCACCGTTCCCACGTCACAGAATGGCCACCGAGATTTGAGATGGCGCCCATAAAGGACTTTGTTTGAATCTCGTCTCCATTGCCTCGAAGCTGTGTGGCCTGGAGCAACTCACTCACCCTCTCTGTGCCTTGGTCTCCTCAGTTGTGACAAGCAGATGATAATACCCACTTCACTGAGTTTTTTTGTGAGAAATTAACCTAATTACGTAAAAGGCTTAGGACAGTGCCAGTAAAAGAGAAAAAATTAACAGTAAGAAAATAAATCTCTGCAGTTTAAGCCACCCAGTGTATGGGTTTTTTTTCCTATTGGTTTTAATTTAATATTCCATGAACATCTTTCCATGTATTTAAATATTCTTAGCATGCTTATATGTATCTTTTTTTTTTTTTTTTTTGGAGACAGAGTCTCACTCTGTTGCCCAGGCTAGAGTGAGTGCCGTGGCGTCAGCCTCGCTCACAGCAACCTCAATCTCCTGGGCTCAAGCGATCCTCCTGCCTCAGCCTCCCGGGTAGCTGGGACTACAGGCATTATAGGTATCATTTTTAATGGTCACCTCATCTTTGGTTTGTGCAGACTTTCTCTCTTTCACTTGACTAACTGCTGATTAAAAGACACTCAGATTTTTCTAATCTTTTGCCTTTTTAAACCTATGAAGACTATGTGAAGACTATGTAAAGAAGACTATGAAAGACTATGAAGACTATGTAAATCTTTGTGTGTCTCTGTGATGATTTCTTTAGAATAAATTGCTAAAAGTAGAATGGGAGGCACAGAGGTATGTAGCTGCAAAGTTTTTGGATTTGAATGGCCAAATCCCAATCCCACTCTTGCAGTCTAAGGTGTTTGCTACGGCAGCCCAGACTAAGGCAGCTGGGTTCCCAGGGGGCTGGCTACGGTGACAGCCCAAGGCTCACAAACTGCATTCAGACTGGTGTTCTAGGGAATGAACAGTAAATTCCTGATGGAGAATCCTGGTTTGGCTTCCCTGAGTACCGAGTTGTTTTTTTTTAGAGACAGGGTCTCACTCTATCTCTCAGGCTGGTGATAGAGTGCAGTGGTGAGATCACAGCTCACTGTGGCCTCCAACTCCTAGGCTCAAGCGATCCTCCCACCTCAGCCTCTTGAATAGCTGGGACTACAAGTATATGCCACTGCGCCTGCCTAAGTTTTAAATTTTTTGTAGAGATGGAGTCTCGCTATGTTACCCAGGCTGGTCTTGTACTCTTGGCCTCGGGCGATCTTCCCACCTTAGCCTCCCAAAGTGCTGGGATTACAGGTGTGAGCCACTGTGCCCAGCCCTGAGTATGGAGATTCTTGACACTAGGCATATCCCTGTGGGGATGTGGAATCTCTCCCTGGTATAACAGATATTAGGGACATGGGATTTCCAAGTGGGAACGGCTCCTGCAGCTGACAGAGTGCCTAAGCTATCACTGGAGGGGCCACAGAGACTGGCTCTAGACTCCTGCCAGAAAGAAACGTCTACACCACCTGCAGTTTCTTTCCCTTGCATTCGACAAAGCAAAGCAAGTGTCGGGGTGGGGGGTGGCTACTATAGTCATACAAGTTTGCTTTTCTAGTTTAGTCATCAGCAAACTGGAGCCCCACAGGACAAAAATCTGGCCCACTGCCTGTTTGTATCAATAAAGTTTTATTGGCACACAACCATGTTGATGCAACTAGTCCAAAAACTTTACTGTTGCAGAAAAAGAGAAATGCATCTTGTTTCAAATATTTGTTCAAATGTCCTCTTTTGATGAGACTTCATCTGATCCCTCTTTTAAAACTGCAGCCCTCTTGGGAGGCTGAGGCAGGAGGATCGCTTGAGCCCAGGAGTTCAAGGTTAAGTGAGCTATGATCACACCACTGCATTCCACCCTGGGTGAGACCCTGTCTCTAAAAAACAAAAAACTGCATCTCTCCTTCTATCCTGACCTCCTTTTACTTCTTCTTTCTTTCATGCCACGCATGACCTTCTAACATGCTATTGCATTCATTTATCGTTATGTCTGTCTCTGGTCGGGGTCTCTGCTAGAAGGAAAGTCCTGTGAGGACAGGAAGCTCTGCTCCTTGTGTTCATGGCTGTAGCCCGGGGCTCTCTAACACACTTGGGCAAACTGTTTCTGTTTCTGTAAAGGGCTCTGCTGCAAGACTCGACTCTGCCATTGTAGCACAAAAGTAGCCAGAGGTGATAGGTGAGCAAGTGGGCATGTCTGTGTGCCAATAAAACTTTATTAACAAAAGAGAGCAGGGGGCCGGACTCTGCTGGCAGGCTGGAGTTTGCTGCCCTTTGGTCTGGCGCACTGCCTGGCGCACAGTAGGTGCTGGACGAGTGGATTAGTGGGAATGGAGTCACCCTTGGCTAGACTCGGCCCTTGGGGGAGATCTAGTTCCCTGGGGGCCACAAGGCTCTAAGAAGCAATGGCAGTAGCAGATGCCCTTGTGGCCCAGGGCAAAGGGAGCTGCCTTGGGTCCAGGTCAGAGGGCCCCCTGGCTCCCAAGGGCGAGGAAGGAGGCAGGAGGTTCCAGATGCCACCAGGATGCAAGCAGGTAGGAAGGAAGGACTTTGTTCCGATCACCCCTAATTCAACAGTGTCCGGCACAGACCAGGCACTTGGTACTTCTACGGTGAACAAAAGTGTGAAGGTCGGGTTTGCGCCCCCTTGCTGGGTGAGGGGCAGAGGTCACTCACCAAAGCAGGCCTGGTGGCGCTGGGTGAAGCCGGGGGGACAGCGGCAGGTGAAGGCGCCGACGGTGTTGACGCAGAGGAACTGGCAGTTGTGCTGTCTGGAGGTGCATTCATCCACGTCTGCGACACAGACCGTCCCGGTGGGCTCAGGCAGGGCCTGGCGGGGACTGCGGGGCTTCCCGGGGGCTGCTCTTGCCACCTCCAGGCAGAGGGGCGGCGGGAGAAAGCCCTTGGAGGTGGCACTGGACTCCATGCAGGTGGGAGGAGACAAAACCACAGGGGGTGTGCCCTGGAAGGGGGATGGGACAGAGCCCTGGAGGACACCAGGGGGTGGGATGGGGGGAAGGATGTCACCTCTGCATGTCCTGCCATCTTCCTCCAATAGGTAGCCTCGGGGACAGGTGCACAGGAAGCTGCCCTCGGTGTTTTTGCAGAGGAAGGTACATGGCTTGGGGGCCTGGCTACACTCGTCCACATCTGGGGGAGACATCGCGATGCGGGGGGTGGGTCAGACAGACATTCCTTGGTGGCTGGGGGGACTCAGAGGCTATGGTCTCCATCCAGACCCCCGCCACCCAGAATCTGTGGACTTACACAGGCATTGACACGTTTTCTGTAAAAACACAGTAAATACGTTTGGTTTTACAGGTGGCCTTTGTATTAGCAAAGCAGCCATGGAGGGTAAGTACACAAACAGGCATGGCTGTGTGCCAATAAAACTTTATTTACAAAAATAAGTGGAGGGCCAGACTCAGCTCTCAGGCTGGTTTGCCCCCACCCTACCCTCCCCCAACTTAGATGAATACCTGCTACTCGATGTAACCGAAAATCTCAGGATGCATTAATAAAAAATAAAATGAAGAAATAACACCAGGAAAGTGGCCCAAACGGGGGAAGCGAAGGAGGGGCCGCGCCTGGCCAGGGGTGCAGGGGGTGGGGGTGGAGCTCACCCAGGCAGGCCGTGGCAGCAGCGTCTGGCGCATACCCGGCCTGACAGTGACAGCGGAAGGAGCCGAGGCTGTTGACGCACTCGCCGTGGGGGCACAGGTGAGCGATCACACGGCACTCGTCCACGTCTGGGGACAGGCAGGGTGGGTGAGGCTGGGGTTGGCTGGCCGGCACCTCGAGCCACCGGGGCGTGCCTCCTTCTGTCTGCCCAGCAGCCCTGTCCCTGGAGGCAAGCCAGCCTCCCTGCACCCCAGCCCATGTGGGTGCCAGCCTCAGGCCATGGCTTGCACCTGAGCCAGCTCCTTCCACTGAGCGCTGGGAATGCCTCCTCCCACCCCGGGAGGGAGACACAGGTCCACCCTCCAGCCTCACCAGTGACACATCCTCAGGGCACCAACACAGGCAGGGAAACACAAGCACACGTGCAATGTCACACACTAGCCACAAGCCCAGACGCTCCTGCAGACACAGGGACACACACTCACACTTGGGGGCCCCCCATCCCTCAGACATACCCTGGAAAAGGTGCTTCCTTTCCAGGCTTAGCAATGTCACCGCTGGTCACTTGGGATAACCTTTCTCACCCTCAGAGACACACTCAAAGACACACACTCACACTCACACACACATATGCAAAACACACACTGGCTCCCGCACACACAAAGAATGAAGAACAGGCTGGGCGCGGTGGCTCGCATCTGTAATCCCAGCACTTTGGGAGACCAAGGCAGGAGGATCGCTGGAGGCCAGGAGTTTGAGACCAGCCTGGGCAACATAGCAAGATCCCATGTGTACAAAAAGTTAAAAAGTGAGCATGGTGGTGGTGTCGGTAGTCTCAGCAACTTGGGAAGCTGAGGCGGAAGGATCGCTTGAGCCCAGGAGTTGGAGGCTGCAGTGAGCTATGATTGGGCCA
>VBSM01003225.1:2346982-2363308 GCA_008086735.1 Cheirogaleus medius | reverse complement strand
AAAAAAAAAACAGAAAAAGAAAGAAAAAAGTAAATAAATGGGTGAGTGAAGGAACGGTTACCTGAACAAGTGAATGAGTACACAGGCGAATGAGTGGGTGAATGAATGAGTGCATGAATGAGGAAGGGAGCAAATGAGGGAATGAATGATGAGCAAGAGAGTGAATAAGGGAATGAATGAGTTGAGAGAGTGAAGGGCGAGGGAGGGAATGAGCCAGTGGAGGAGAGAGGCACTGGGTGAGGACGGGACCCTGACTTGGGGGTGCCTGTCCCCCTCTGCTCTGATCCTCCCCCTCCTGGGCAGAGGCTGGGGCAGGGCTGGTCACTCACCCACACAGCTGATGCCTGTGAAGTCCAGGCTGTAGCCGAAGGGACACTCACAGCGAAAGGAGCCATCGGTGTTGACACACATGCCGCCAGTGCAGACGCCAGGGCTCTCCGCGCACTCATTCACATCTGTGGGCGGCGGGATTTGCAGACACAGGGCCTGTCACCGTGTGGGACCCAGGACCCCGGCCACACTCAAAGCCCCGGGGACAAGAGCCCAGGCTCCAGGCTGGCGGGGTCCAGGGCCACGACACATGTTGGAGGGAACCTGGGACTTGGGGACACGGGAGAGCAGAGACAGGGCTGAGGAGCTCACCTTCTCGAGAGTCATCTGGGCCTGGGACTGCCCCGTGGCCGAAGGGGCAGAGCTCCTGAAAGGTGGCTGGACACGGAGAGGGGGAGGGGAGTCGGAGTCAGCCCCCCCGGACTCCCGAGCGTGTGCAGGGAAGGGCGAGGGGAGAATGAGCGAGGAAGGAGGGAGCACAGGATGAGAGGGGACCCTGGGCAGGGGCGGGGTGCTCACCGCTGCCCCCCTGAGGACACAGCTCACATGGGTCACCCCAGCCCTCCCCTGGTCTCTTGCTGCAGCAGCACAGGGTCTTGGTGGTGTTGAAAGCTTTGGGCACCGAGCACTTTCCGGCCTCGAAATGGGTGAAGCAGAAACTCTGCCGTGTGTCTGTGGGGTGGGGGGGCTCCGTTACCTTGATTAGGAGCCACCAGCAGAGCCCACCTGCCCCTCTGCCCCACCTCCACCCTGGACCTGGTTAATGGGTGGTGGCGCTGATCCTACCAGTGACCAATCGGAACACACCATGCCCCTAGCCATGGCGATTGGCTCAAGGGTGGGCATGTGACCCACTCTGGGCCAATGAGGATTTGCCCTGGGACTTTAGCTAGACAGCCAGGAATTTCTTGCAGAAATGTCCCATCCTCCTTCACTGCTATAGGGTGTCCCTGTGCCATACTCGCCATTGGTTACTCTTAGACCAGAAGCCCCTTCCCGGAGACGCAAAGCAGCTGATTCCAGAGAACCAGAGGACCCTGAACTTCAGACCCCAAGCCCCCATTCCTCAGCCTGAGACTCCCAACAGCCTGAGAAGTCCTCATGCGCAAGCAGTGGTTTGGCTTGTCCCTGGGCCCTCCTCCCACCCCCAGAACAGCAAATACTGGTTGAATTGAATTGTGGACCCTATTCTCACCCTTGTTGCCCCTAACCCATGAGAGAATAGGCTAGCTCGAGTTGGGCGAGGCTAGCCCACATTGGACAAGACTAGCCCAGTTGAGATGAAGCCAGCTCAGATTGGCCTAGGCTAGTTCAGACTGGATGAAACTAGCCCAGAGAGGATGGCTGTGGCCAATACAAGACAACTTAAACCAAGGGGAACCAGGGTAACCCAGAATAGACCAGGTTAGCCCGCTGAAGAAGTGACCACTCTGGCCAGAAGGCTGCTTGGACGAGGATAACCTCACTAATGCGGAGAAACACCTCTGGCTTGTTGGAGCTTCTGGACACAAACAAGAAGCCACAGCCCTCTTTCCTGGGGGATCTGACCCTTCCCCACCCCCACCTTCCACCCTAAGCCCCGTGTGCTCCCTGGGCTCCACACTCACCAAAGCAACGGTGCCCATTGTCAGAGAGGACAAAGCCAGGTGGACAGAGGCACCGGAAGCTCCCGGGGCTGTTGGTACAGGTGCCAAACAGGCAGAGGCTGGGCTCCTCCGAGCACTCGTCGATGTCTGCAGGGGCAGGGACATGAGCTGGAGGGGGTGCAAGTGGGACCTCCACCAGGGTGAGGAGGCCCCAGCTGTCAAGAGGGGCAGATGAAGTGGGGACACAGTCCGGAAGGGCCCAGGGGCTGAAGTGGGGCAGGGGCCCTCTGAGGGCTCAGCGTGAGCCACAGCATGAAATGGGCATGGCGCATGTATGTGGGTCTCTCCCAGAAGGTGTCTTAAGAGTAAGGGCCATAGTCAGGAAAAGTTCAAGTTCTAAACTAAAACCGTACAAAGCTAACAGAGACTGGAAACATTTAGCCTCTGCTGGATGGAGTTAGCTCACGTGTGCTAGGCTAGCTCAGATAGAATAGACTAGAAGAGGCCAGGCCAGACTGGTCCAGATTAGCCTAGATTGGCCCATCTGCTCAAGCCAGACTGGTCCAGGTTACACCACCATGAACAAGGCTAGCCCAAGTGGATGGACGGACCAGAGGGGATCAGGGAAGATTGGCCCAGGTTTGTCTACGTTGTACAAAGTCACCTGTATGGGTGACTACACCGGGGGAGTTCAGGCCAGACCAGCCCTTGACCACCATTAGGTGAGTGAAGAGTTCCACAGTTGGATGCTCTGAGGTACAGCAAGACCCCACATCCATGGCCCATTTTGTAGGATTCACAAGGAAGCGTGTGGGCCCCAGAGAGAAAGCCCTGAGCAGGAAGTCCAGAAACGATCACAGTGATGATAACAGTGTAGTGGTAAGTCCACCCTCGCCGCAACTGCAGCTGGTGTTCCCATTTTACAGATGGGGAGACGGAATCCCAGAGGCACCTCCCTGGCCCCAGGGCTGGGAGGTGAGGCTGGACGCTCACCGACGCAGTGGTCACTCTGCACCTGGAAGCCAGGGGGGCAGATGCAGCGGAAGGATCCCTCGAGGTTCTGGCAGGTCCCTGGCAGGCAGGTTCCCGCAAGGCTGAGGCATTCGTTGGTGTCTGTGGAGAGGAAGAAGAGGGATCCCAGTGCCAGCCAGGAGGCGGGAGGCTTACCCGGGATTGGGACTAAGACCTACAGTCGCTGAGTGATGACTGAGGGCCCTAGGACGAGCTCTCTCCATGGCAGTCCTGGCTCCAGGGGAGGGGCTGAGACTCAGGACAGCAAGGATGGCGGGGGAAGGATTATCTGGCCCTGGTGGGGTTATAGGTAGAGCCAGATGGTATTCAAGAGGGAAGAGGGAGCAAGATTTCTAATCTGGTGCTATATGCAGATTCCTCTCTGGTTTCTGAGGTATCCATTTAGCACCTCTACTATTCTTTACTTTGGAAAACATTTTCAAGACAGCTTCACCTTAAACCATGAATCCCATGACAATGAGGAAGTGATGTGCTGGTTTCGTTTTAATACTTTAATATAAATGCATGAGTATTAAATGGAACCATGCTCACTCAGTAGTAACAGTTGCATGTACCCGTGGAGCAGGGACACATGGGACTAGCACCACGGGAAGACTCACCTGCACAGTTCTTTCCATCGGCTGTGAGCTCGAAGCCATCCTGGCAGAGGCAGTGGAAGAAGCCAGCTGTGTTGACACACTGGCCGAATCGGCACACCTGCCCCACCAGGGTACTACACTCATCAATGTCTGCAGAGGAGAGATGGGCAGGTGGGGTCACCCACAAAGCTTGAGTGGACTGAGCCTCCCTTGCACTTCTGTACACAACTAAGTTGAGTTGATGGCACTGGATTCAATTTATTGAGCACTCGTGTACCAGACTCTGTATATTAACCTTCCAACTATTCTATGATGTTTGTACTGATATTGTCTAATATAACCATTTAATGATATGAATTTGCCTCTAAGTGTTCTCTTAGCTGCATCCCACACATTTTGATATGTTGCACTTTCATTTTAATTTACTTCAAAATATTTTCTAATTTATCTTATGATTTTGTCTTTGATCTATGGGTTATTGAAGAGTATGTTAATTTCTAAATATTTGGGAACTTTCTGGGCATCTTTCTGTGATTGATTTCTAGATTCATTCCCTTACATTCTGAGAACCTACTTTGTGTGACATCAATTCTTTTAAATTTGTTAAGGTTTGTTATATGGCCCAGAATATGATCTTCCTTGGCAAATGTCCCTGTGCATTTGAGAAGAATGTGTGCTCCAGAATGTTCTATAAGTAACAAGCCAAGGCAGTTGATAGTATTGTTAAAGTCTTCTACATCCTTACTGATTTGCTGTCTACAGGTTCTTATTACTGAAGGAGGCATGTTGAAGTCACCAACTATAATTGTGGATTCATCTATTTCTTTTTCAGTTCTGTCGATTCTGACTTCATATGTTTTGAAGCTCTGTTGCTAGATGCATATGCATTTTTTTTTTTTTTGAGACAGGGTCTCACACGGTCACCTGGACTAGAGTGCAGTGGCATCATCACAGCTCACAGCAGGCTCCAACTCCTGGGTCCAAGCAATCCTCCTGCCTCAGCCTCCTGAGCAGCTGGGACTATACGCACATGCCACCACGCCTGGCTAATTTTTCTGTTTTTTATAGAGATGGGATCCCGCTCTTGCTCAGGCTGCATATGCATTTTGATTATGTCTTCTCTAAGAACAATTAATCCCTTGTTCAATATATAACATCTCTCTCTATCTCTGTTCCTTGCTGAGAAGTCTATTTGGTCTGATACTTGGTCTGGTAGGTTACTACTATTAATTTCCCTTTTACAGATGAGGAAACTGAGGCACAGAGAGGTAAATGACTTGTCTAGAGTCACACAGCTGGTAGGTGGCAAAGCTGGGATTTGAACTCACACCGTCTGACCTGGGAGTCCATGTCGTTTGGACAGTGCAGTAAACTGGCTAGTGCCACACCACCCGGGTCTTGCCCACACCTCCCTTTCTGTCCCATCCACCCACCTCCCATCAACTTCAGCCTCAGCTCTGGCAAGGGCCCCCAAAAGTCCCCTGACTGGCACCTGGTCACTGAAGGAGTGTGGAGAACTATGGTAGACTCATTTTCAGAGAAAACCCCAACCTTTGAGATTATCTTCCAAAGGGGTCCCTGGGTCAAGATCCTTTATTTCCAAAGGGTGCCCTCAGGCCACAGACCCACTTCGCAGTGGGGAACATCGAGGCCTGCCCGCCAACCCCAGCCGGCTCACCCACGCAATCCCCGCTGTGTGTTGCCGCAAAGCCCGGGAAGCAGAGGCAGTTGTAGGAGCCGACGATGTTCTTGCAGGTCCCGTTTCCACATGGTTTCTGGTCACATTCATTGACATCTGCCAGGACACAGCCCGACAGCCTGGCTCATCACACCCACCAGGGCATTGGGGTGGCGGGTGGGGGGTGACACCACCTTCCCTGCACCCAGCCCTACCTGGATGGCTGTGTTGCGACCCCTGCAGGTGAGGGCTGGGAAGTAACCCTGGTACTGTTTACCACACCCATTTTACAGATGGGGAAACTGAGGCACGGGGGCAGATAAGTCATTTACCCAAAATATTAGTGTTAGGACTCAAATCCGGGTCTGTCTGTGAACCAGAATGGATGCAAGCACCATCCCCAACTCCACTCCCCCAGGGGAGGTACAGGCCCCGGGCAGCCTGCCCTGAGAGGAGGGGCCCTCACCTGTGCACAGCGTCTGGTCCGCTGAGGCCTGGAAGCCACGGTGACATAGGCACATGTAGCTGCCCTCTGTGTCCACGCAGTCACCATGGCTACAGACATTTGGGATCTCCTGACACTCGTTCCGTCCTGCGGGGGAGGCGGTGTGGTGTTCCCCCACCCCACAGGGTTTGCCTGAGTCCTCCCACGCTGCCACCATGACTGGCTAGCTTTTAAAGTTTTTTGTACAGACCGGGTCTTGCTATGTTGCCCAGGAAGGTCTCGAACTCCCAACCTCAAGCGATCCTCCCGCCTCGGCCTCCCAAAATGCTGGGATTACAAGCGTGGGCCACCGCAGCTCACCCATAACTGTCCTGTTAAGAGGTGCCCTCTGTGCATCGCCCCCCAGCCGCTACTAGTCCAGACAAGGGCGGGACCCCGACGGAGGCAGCGCCACGCCCTGGCTAAGTCACAGTGGGTGACAGAGCCCAGCTCCTTCTCCTCCCTGCTGGGGTCTCCCCTGCCGCCTCCCCGGGGCCCTGCTCACCCACGCAAGCCCCGCCTGGCGACAGCTTGTAGCCCCGGGTGCACTCGCAGCGGTAGCTACCGGGGATGTTGACGCAGTCGGCATTCCGCCGGCAGGGGCTGAGCCTGCTGCCGCACTCATCCACATCTGGGCAAACACAGCCAACGAGGCGGGGCTGAAGGAGAAGCCCCCCTCGACAGCGGACCCCCTGCTTTGCACCAGGTGGTCTCTCTGGAAGCAGCCAGAACTGGAGTGAAGGTGCTTCGGTGAGACGGAGGCCCTTCAGAAAGGCGACAGCCCCCTTACACAGATGGGGAAACTGAGGCTCAAAGAGTTTAAATGTCTCACCTAGATCACACAGTGTGTGTGTGTGTGTGTGTGTGTGTGTGTGGCCAGCATCCCACCCAGACCCCGGGGCTGGGGACGAAGGGGAGAGGTGGCACCTTGGCAGGCCAGCAAGACACTGTCGTAGTCAAAGCCCGCGGGGCATTCACAGCGGAAGCTCCCGATCTGGTTGACGCAGACGCCGCGGGCACAGATGGCGGGAATCTCTCCGCACTCGTCGATGTCTGGGGACAGCATAAGCCATCAGGGGCAGCGCCCCCCCCCCCGGGGACTTCTGGGGACCCTGAGCTGAGGGACCCACCCGCCCTGCAGTCTGGGAGATGATGTTGTGGCCACACACTCGAAAAATCCTGCTGTATGAGACAGTATCTAGCAAGAAACTGGAAACTTCGATGGACGAAGGCATAGCAACATAGGTGGCGTCCATACCACGGTGTGTTCTTCGGAAATAAAATAAAAGCATGAAGCCCTGACGCGCGCTACCGTACAAACGAACCCTGAATATGTTCCACTAAGTGGAAGAAACCAGACACACGAAAAGACAAATATGGTATGACTCCGAGTATAGGAAATGGCAAATCATAGGAACAGACAGTCGATGAGTGGTTGCTAGGGGCTGGGGGTGGGGGAAGGGTGTGACCGCTCATAGGGACAGGGTTTCTTTGTGAGCGATCAAAATGTTCTGACCTCAGATCGAGGTGACGGTTGCATAACTCTGTGAATATACTAAAAACCACTGAGTTGGGCATTTTAAATGGATGAAATGTATGTATGTGAATTAAATCTCAATAAAGCCGTTACATATGAATAGCTATGTGTATACACACGCGCCCACGACCTAAGTGCCCACCAGTGGGCGACTCGCCTACGATCCGGGATGCATCCACGCCACGGAATACTCCACAAAGTAAGGCAAAAAGAGAGGCCACGCCGCAAACAGTAACCTAGCCGGTTCTTCAAGACACATTTTGGGCGAAAAAAAAAAGCAAGTTTCAGATGAATATGTTGGGTATCATATAATTGATGTAAAACTCTCAGAAAATAACGCCATATGTTTGCAGTGGTGGTAATCGTGTGTAACACATGAAGAAAAAGCTAGAAAGAAATATTCTAGGTGTCTTTATAAGTGATTTGGTCTTTTATAAAAAAAATAAAAGAAATAATCCAGGCATAAAGCATGGAAACCTCTAGAGAGGGGAAGAGGTGGGATTAAAACAACTGAAAATGGGTTTATCAATTGAACTCTGCACAGTTGAAATTTGACATGCAGGTGTTAAATTGTACAAAACCATGTAGGGTTTTTTTGTTTTGAGACGAGGTCTTGTTTTGTCACCCAGGCTGGAGAGCAGTGGCTCCATCCTAGCTCACTGCAGCCTCCAACTCCTGGGCTCAAGCGATCCTCCTGCCTCAGCCTCTCAAGTAGCTGGGACTCACAGGCGTGCACCACCACGATTGGCTAATTTTTCTATTTTTCTTTTTTTTTTTTTTTTAGAGACGAGGTCTTGCTCTGTTGCCCAGGCTGGTCTCGAACTCCTGGCCTCAAGCGATCCTCCCACCTCAGCCTCCCAAAGTGCTGGGATTACAGGCGTGAGCCACCACACCCGGCCAGAAACCTTAACTTAAACAGGGAGCGCTCTGACACCTGTCACAACATGGATGCACCTGGGGGACATTATCCTCAGTGACATAAGCCAGTCACAAAAGGACAAACCCTGTGTGGTTCCACTCGCAGGGCATCCCTAGAGTCGTCACATTCTCAGAGACAGGAAGTAGGATGGTGGGTCCAGGTGCACTTAAAAATGGTTAAAATGGTAAATTGTATGTTGTGTCTATTTTATCATCACTTAAAAAATGAATAACAATTTAATAAAAATACCTTCGCTGTTTGTAAAGGCAGGACATGTTTGGGGGCAGGATTCCTGGGGAGTCGGAGGCAGGGGTGGGGGGGTGGGGGGAGGGGGGAGGGGAGGCAAGCGGGACCGGTGGAGGGGGCGCACACTCACCGAGGGGCCTCCCCGTGCGGACGTCAGTGGCGAAGCCGGGCGCCGGGTTCCCGCACAGGACCTGGTAGTCGGCTGGGCAAAGGGGACGAGGGCTGGGTCTGGGGCGGCGAGCCAGGTGCCCACCACCCTTCCCAAGGGGACAGCTCCTCATCCCCGGAGCCCAGCCTTCACTCAGCCGCCTCTAACGGGTCCCTTGGCCGTCTCCCTCCTTCCACTTTGGTGGGCGCTGGGGCAAAAGCTGCCGCTTCCCTGCACAGTGTGGTTTTCCAGCACAGGGACGGGGCCTCTGCTACCTCTTCTCTGCCTGGGCGCCACCACCCACGCCCACTGCCCTCACCAGGAGATGCAGCCTCTTCAGTTTAGACCCCAGACCCTTCCCGCCTGTCCCCATCTTCCTTCCAACAGTGAGGCCTGAGCTCCCTGCACCCACGTGCTGCGTGTCTGCATGCGACCTGTTCCGCCGGGCGGCCACACCCTTGCACACGCCTTTCCGTCTGCCTGGGAGGCCCTTCTCCCACGCCCTTGCCTTCCTGGTGACGCCCGCTGCAAACTTGCAGACTCTGGGCAGCCAACCAGGGTGGCCCTCTGACCCGCCACTTCGGTCCTGGGCTGTGGATGTTGTCACCTGTTGTCATCCTGAGCAATACACTCTCCAAGTACATTCTGCTACAGATGTCACCTGCCTGACATGATCCCCAGGCTGGGCAGGTGTCCCTGGACCCACCTAGCAGACGTGACAGGTGTTTGGTCCGCGTCACCTCTGCCACCTTCCCCCAGGTCCCTGCGCTGGCCCACACCAGCCCTTTGCCGGTGTGGACTTCTGCCTGGACATATTCTACCCACACCTCGGATTCAAGGCACGAGAGAGGGCAGGCACCTAAGTCCCAGCACGGAACTCGTGGGCGACATCTGGTCTGTCCTGACAAGCCATGATGGGAAGGGGCCGCCCGCAGACCCCTCCCTGGCAGACTGTGCACTGGGGTGAGCAACGTGCCCCGCCCAAAGGTCCACGTCCACTTGGAACCTCTGAATGCCACCTCATCTGGACACCGGGTCTCTGCAGATGTAATCATGTCAAAATGAGGTTTTCCCGGAGTGGGATGGGCCCTAAATCCAGTGACTGGTGCCAAGACAAGAGGACACAGAGAGGCACTGGGAGCAGAACCAAAAGCGAGGGCAGAAGCAGAGATGGAAGCGATGTGGATACGAGCCAAGGCAGGCCAAAGGACACCCAGAGCCACTAGGAGCCACAAAGAGGCAAGGAAGGATTAATTTCTGGGTTTTTGTATGTGGTTTTTTTTTAAGAGACAGAGCATCACTTTGTGGCCCAGGCTGGAGTGCAGGGACATGATCATAGCTCGCTGCAACCTCAAACTTCTGGGCTCACCGATCCTCCCATTTCAGCCTCCCAAGTAGCTGGGACTACAGGTACGTGCCACCACACCCATTTTTCTTGTAGAGACGGGGTCTTGCTATGTTGTCCAGGCTGGTCTTGAACTCCCAGACTCAAGCCATCTACCTGCCTCAGTCTCCCAAAGTGCTGGGATTATAGGTGTGAGCCACCGCACCTAGCCAGATTTCTGGTCTTTAAAGCCACCCCGTTAGCAATAATGAGTTACAGCAGCCCTAGGAAACGAACATGGCTGTAAACCCCTGGTGGCCCCCTTCTGATGGCTCTGTGCTCCTGCAGCTCTTTGAGGTACCTGGACTGGCCACTAGATCATTCCAACAGGTGTCATCCCCGCTGCCAACATGCCCTGCTCAGTCCTGCCTCCAAGCCTTCGCTTCTGCTGTTCCCTCGCCTGGAACAGCCTCCCTCAGCCTGACTGATGTTCTCACCAGGGTTCCAGTCTTCCTCAGAGCGTCCCTGAATCTGCCCCTTTCTCAGCCCGGGGGAAGGTCCCTGGTTTCCCTAACCAGCCGTGCTTTCCTCCCTGGCCCCGGGCATTCACTGACCCCCTCCCTCCCCCCACCTCCAGCTAGTCCTGTGAGTCTTGGAGGGTCTTTCCCCACCAATGAAAGCTCTACAGGTCCATCCAGAATTCTCAAAATCTGCAATATAGAAGAAATGTTGCCACTGTCCCTGTCCACCCTAAAGTGTCGCCTTCCATACATGGGCATGTGACTCTGACTTTCCAGCTGTCATCGGAACACGGCAGATTAGTCTAGGAGCCCTCGGAGCACTGTGCCTCCATCGTGCTAGGGAAGGGCCAGGCTGGGAAGAACTCACGGCTGGCGGGGGCGGGGCAGGCCTCACAGGGTCTATTCCAGGCCTGGCCTATGTTGTAGGCGCAGCAGCACATCTTCCGGGTCACGTTGAAGGCCAGCTGATTCTGGCACGTGCCATTATACTGCCGGAAGCAGACGCTCTTCCTCAAATCTGCAGTTGGAGTTAGGGAGAAGATTGTGGGTAAAGGCTGCCTAAATCAGAGGAAGAGAAAGCCAAACATATGGGGACGCATTTCATGGATCCATTCGAAAATTACTGGCTTGATGTCTCTCCCCACAACACACTTGGGGGTGCTATTCAGTTTTTGGAGTTTTTTTTGGGCAGTGCACAACCTGAGCAACTGTTCATGGCAGTCCTGGGCTCCTGGGTCCTGCAGCCTTGTTTACTGCTACATATTAGCAATTCAAATATGCTTACTCTGCCTCTCTTTCCTTCCCCAAGCACACCTCTCTATACTCTTCCAAGGCTTGGAGACTTCCAGCACTCCCTCCCAAACCCACATGTGGCTTTTGTAACTGCCAGTCCCCTGGGTCATCACGCTTCCTACCCATGCAGTTCTTGCCACCGTTGACTTGCAGGTACTCCGCAGGGCAGACACAAGTGTAGCTCCCCAGGGTGTTGTAGCAGGTGCCAGGGCCACAGATGCCCGAGCGTGTGGAACATTCATCGATATCTGCAGGAGAGGAAGGGTTGGAAGGGGACAGGTAGGCGGTGTCCAGGAATTGTCTGGATAATTCCCGCCTGAGGCCCAGTGGAGCCATTTCACCAGGGGCTTGAGTTTGGCTTCAAAATCAGCCTAAAATGCACAGATGTCTTAGTGATATGGAAAGATACAATATGGCATTAAGTGGGAAAAAAAAGTTTACTATGATATTATTTATATTAGAAAAAAAATGACCTAGGCCCATGAGTCAATTTATTATCACTAAGAAAGGAGCAACCCTGTCCTCCTAATGTGATGTGATCAGAAGCAAGAGCCCTATGTAAAAAGTATTCTTTGAAAAAAAAAAAGTTGATTCTCAATCTGATCAATAGTCTAGAGACAGCAAACTTGTTCTGTAAAGGGCCAGATTATGTTGGGTCTGTGAGCCAAACTGCAGCGTCTGTCATAATTATTCAATCTTCCGTTGTAGCACAAAAGCAGCCACAGACAGTATGTAAATGAACTGTGTTATTGGCTATGCTCCAAGAAAACTTTATTTATGGACCCCGAAATTTGAATTGCATGTAATTTTCACGAGTCACAAAATGTTATTCTTCTTTTGATCTCCTCTCAACCGCTTAAAAAAATGTAAATCAGTTTTCTCAGCTAGTGCACAAAAACAGGTGGCAGGATATTAGCATGCCGGGAGTGACGTCACCAAAGATAGCGGACTGGGGAACTCCATAGCGCCATTCCTCCACAAAAGAAACTACTGAACTGGCAAAAACTGACAAAATCGACTTTTGCGGAACTCTGGAATCCAGTCAAAAACTTACAACAACGGGGGAAAGACTTATGAAGCAAGAAGCTGCCGTACTCTGGCAAGAGAGTGCCGTGGCCTCTTCAAGTGTCTGCCAACCATCCCCGACACCACGGCAGCCACGAGGATCTTAAAAGTAGTAACAGAAAGGCAACACATCACGACAAAAAAGATCCTCGATAAGATTAACAGCCGATTTCTCGCCAGAGACCATGGAAGCCAGAAAACAGTGGAATGACATTTAAAGAAAGAAAGAAAAAAAACTGTCAACCAAGAATTCTGTATCTGTCAAAACTAACTACCCTTTGGAAATGAAGGAGAATTTAAGATCATCCCAGATAAACAAAAACAGAGGGAGTTTATGTCTTCCAAATGAAATGAAAAGACACTAGACAGTAACTCAAAGCTATATAAAAAAATAGAGAACAAAAATAAATAAATAAATAAAAATAGAAGAAAAAGAAAAAATAGAAAACGATGATAAAAGGTGGCTACATAGGTAAATATAAAAGCCGGGAGTATTGCATTTTTGGATAGTAACTACTATCTACTTTTTTAAGATAGTATCTACTTTTTTTCCTGTATGATTTAAAAGATGAATACACAAAATGATTATTATTAGTATAGGTTAATGGGCACATGATGCATAAAGATGCAATTTGTGACAATAACAACATCCAGGGGAAGGGTGGAGCTGTCAAGAAGCAGAGCTATTGTGTATTATTGAAACTAACTTGATATTAACTCAAAATTGATTGTTGTAAAGTTAAGATATTAAATGTAATCCAAGGGTAAAAACTAAAAAAAAAAAATACAAAAAAATAAATAAGAGGGGAATCAAGTAGGTACACTAGAAAAAAAATCAATTGATAAAAAAGAATGCAATAATGGAGGGATTGAGAAACAAAAAAGATATAGCACATATTGAAAACAAATAGTAAAATATTTGAAGTAAGTTCTTTATCAGTAATTAATTATGTGAATGAATTAGGACAGAGATTGACAGAATGGCTAAAAAATAAAAACATGATCCAATGATGTGCTGTTTATAAGAGACTCAGTTGAGATCCAAAGACATAAATAAGTTGAAAGTGAAAATATAGAAAAAGATATTCCAAGTAAATAGTAACCAAAAGAGAGCCGGTGTTGCCATATCAGATAAAACAGACTTAATGTCCAAAACTGCCGTAAGACACCAAAGACATTATATGTTGATGAAATAATCACTCATCAAGATGGCATAACAATTATGCACATATATGCACCTAACAACAGAGCGCCAAAATATATGATGCAAAAACTAATAAAAAGGAAGGTGAAAAGACAGCTCTGCAATAATAGTTGAAAAACTCAATACCCCACTTCCAATAATGGATACAATAACTAGACTAAAGATCAGTAAGGAAACAGAGGACTTGAACAACACTATGAGCCGACCAGACCTTACAGACATCTACAGAACATGCAACCCCGGCAACACATTTTCTTGAGTGCACATGGAAAATTCTCCAGAGTAGACCATACATTAGGCCACAAAAGAAGTCTCAATAAATTTTAAAATGTTAAAAATCGTACAAAGTATCTTCTCTAACCACAATGGAATAAAACTGAAAGTCAGCAACAGAAAGAGAACTGGAAAAGCATGTGGGAATTAAACAACATATTTTGACCAATTGGTCAAGGAAGAAATTACACGGGAAATTAAAAAATACTTTGAGATGAATGAAAACAACACCACAACACACCAAAGCTATGGGATGCAGTAAAGCAGTACTCAGAGGGAAATGTGTAGCTGTAAATGCTTCCATTAAAAAAGAAGAAAGATCCCAAATCAATAGCCTAACTTTATACTTTACACTTTTTAGGAAAGAAGAGTTACTAAACCCAAAGAAAGTTCTAAGGGATAGAGGAGACAGAAAGGGATGAGATATTATTCAAGCATTATGAATTTTTTTTTCTTTTTGTAGAGATGGGGTCTCGCTATGTTGGCCAGGCTGGTCTTGAACTCCTGGGCTCAAGCGATCCTCCCATCTAGGCCTTCCAAAGTTCTGGGATTACAGGCCTCAGCCACAGCACCCAGCCTATTCAAGCATTTTGGGTCCTGATTTTGGTTTGACAGCTCCCATCTCCATGTACAAAGAAAATTGATACTCATTTATTTATCTATTTATTTTTCAAACAGTCTCGTTCTGTTGCCTGGGCTAGCGTGCCGTGGCATCATCACACCTCACAGCAACCTCAGACTCCTGGGCTCAAGTGATCCTCCTGCCTCAGCCTCCTAAGTAGCTGGGACTACAGGCAAGTACCCCCATGCCTGGCTAATTTTTTCTATTTTTAGTAGAGACAGGGTCTCACTCTTCCTCAGGCTGGTCTCAAACTCCGGACCTCAAGCGATCCTCCCACTTCAGCCTCCCAGAGCGCTAGGATTACAGGTGTGAGCCACCGCGCCCGGCCAAGAAAACTGATATTCAGATCTTAGATCTCTCTCTTCCTTCACCATTTCCTTGATTTTCTCAACAAATTGCTCAGTGTAAAAGAAATGTTGCCCTTGGTCTGATTTCAGTGTCTGGCTGCATGTGGGTGCTCAGTTAATACTGGCTGAAATGAAGACAACGGATGGACAAATGGATGGATGAATGAATGAATGAGTGCAGGAATGAATAAATAAACTTGGTATATTGCATTAAAGGAGCTCAGACTCAAGAATCAGAATGGCTGGCCTCAGAGCCTCATCTCCACCACTTGCTAGCTGGTGCTTCTGGACGAGTCACCTAATTTCATTGAGCCTTAGTTTCCACATCTGAAAAATGGGATCATGATAGGAACACATCCCTCATGGGGCAACCATTGTGGTGACTGAAGGAATGACAAATGAGGAGCCTCAGCACAGTGGTGGCACATAGTCCCAGACACCACTATCCGTTGGTCATCACTATTATATCCAAACAAGACCAGCAGGGAGACAGGGGAAGTGGAGCTTGAAGGGAAGGAAGGGCTGTTTGTTGTCTTGTCTTTTCCTTGTCACTCTTCACTCTGGGACTTGGTCTGCTTTTGCTCATGAAAGAAAGGGCATGGTTGCAAAGCCAGGTCATTTCTAACTGGGTGGAGGGCAGAGGGCAGAGGGCAGAGGTTAGATAATGGGGAAGAGAGAGGGTCTCCCAGTCTGGGCAGAGTCCACACTCACCCTCGCAGATGCGGGTGTCCTCGCTGAGGTGGTAGCCAGGTGGGCACTCACACTGGAAGCTGCCAAAGGTGTTGACGCAGTCGCCCCCCTGACACAACCCTGGCAGCTCCTGGCACTCATCAATGTCTGTCAGGAAGTGAGGAAGCAATGCTTGGAAGCTAAATCCTTGCAGGAGACTTGGGGGACACCTACACCCTGCCCTCGGCTCTCCGGGGCTCCCTCAAGGATCCCCAAGAGCTATCCCATGGCTGTTGGGCATTTGGAGGGTCTGGACCCAGACTCTCATGAGTTAATGTTATCCTAAGTTCAACTCTTTTCCTTCCATCTATTAGTTCATCCTTCTATCCACCATATAGTTTCTTCTGGATAGAATGTCTTCTACAACCTCCATCACTCCCTATGGATACAATGGATGGGAGGATGGATGGATGGATGGGTAGATGGATGGGTGGATGGATGATTGGATGGATAGGTAGCTGGTTGGATGGATGGGTGGATGAGTGGATGGATGATTGGATGGATGGATGGGTAGGTGGATGGGTGGATGGATGATTTGATGGATGGATGGGTAGGTGGGTGGATGGATGCGTGGATGGGTAGATGGATGGGTGGATGGATGATTTGATGGATGGGTAGGTGGGTGGATGAATGGGTGGGTGGATGGGTGGATGGATGATTTGATTGATGGGTAGGTGGATGAATGGATGGGTGGGTGGGTAGATAGGTATTAAAAATAGTGGATGGAGGAATAATAAAGTGGGTCAATGAATGAGAAGATGAATTAGTGGATAGATGGGTGAGTAAATGGATGAATGGATGGATGGGTAGAAGAGTGAAGGGATGGGTAGGGCATGGGCGAATGAGTGGATGGATGGTGGGTGTCTGGATGGATGGTGGGTGGATGAGTAGATGGATGCGTGGGTGGATGA
>VBSM01003225.1:2194112-2207671 GCA_008086735.1 Cheirogaleus medius | reverse complement strand
GCTTTTTTAATCTGGCAGGAAGATAATTTGTTTAAATTTTGTGGATGTCTTCCTGGGATCAAAATTTGGTAGCTGGACCTGTGCTGCTCGCATTCCAAACTATAACATGTCAGCATGCATTTAAACTGTTAGGCTCCCCTGTCCTGGCCCACCACCCCTGGGGAAAAACTAGATTGGCAGTTGGAGAGCTCAGAATATTAGGTATCTGCTTTGTAATGTGGTGCCTTAAGGTGCACCTTGTTCACAGCCCAGGTGTCCAAATTCTGGCCTAGGGTGGGGGAAGCAACCAAGCTCTTCTGCCACCAGGAGGTCTGAGGAGGCTGCCCTTGTGGTCCTCTGCCTCACCTCTGTACACAGGACGTGTGTCCTCTTTCTTTCCGTCTTTCCTCCTGTTCTGCTGTTGTCTTCCTTCCTTTCCTGACTCTTGGCCCTGCTGGTGGCACTTAGGACTCAAGAGATTGCTCAGCTTTGGTTTAGACAAAAATATTGATAGAGAACAATTTGTATATAATGCCTTGAGGGTGCCCCCCCCCAATCAAATTACCCTTACTGGAGTCTTTGAAGGACTGAAAGGTATTGGTTTTCTGGAGCATTCATAATGAAAATAGATGTGAGCTTGATTTGTCAAATGATTAACATTTCAGTGACAGAGATGCCCTGTGGATAGGCCATTTTGTTTTGTGTACTGGTGCTCCCCGAATTGGGTTTTGAAATTATGAATGGCACTGCCATCATTGTCCCATCACTTACTTTGACCATGACATGCAAGAAGCACTAGGCACCGTGAACCTCTCTGTACAGTCATGTGTGCTGCTCCCCTGCGGTATTTCTCCAGATAACACAGATGGGAAAATGTTCTGGTGTGAGGTTTGTTTCCCTGCCTTGATCAGCCAAATCATTCCTGCCAATTCTCCTAGGGCAACAGTGAAGTTTCTTCTTTTTGTCTGAAGGGCGTGTCACGTGGCATCCCAGATGCAGTGTTCTTGGTTTTTGGGACTGCTGCTTCAATACAAGCTTGGGGTTTCTGTACAGTACAGTTGGGTCTCATTCGAATTAGCTTTTGGAATAACCTCCAAATTTGTGTTCTCGTGATTTGGTTGAACCGCTGAATTGCTATTTCCATTGATAATAAGGTATAGTAGTTCCAAGAACCAGGAATGTGGCTTTGAAAATGCAATTGTTAGAATTTTGTAAGAGATTGCAGGCCAAATTATTTTTTTATTTTTAGGAGTGTGTGAACCAGTTTTGGGACATGATGGATAAAGTAGGTGACATTTTTACTGCTTTATCATTCAGTAATTCAGTTTGGGAAGCCTTAACGCTGGTAGCAGCAGCAGCCATGACGTTTCTGGATGTAGAAGCAGTTCACCTCAATTTACTATTTTGCACTCTTACTAAGTGTGGAGCCAGCCTGGTGGTTTATTCGGATACTTCCAAACTGGTTCTCATATTCCCCTGGCATACTGCTACGAATGCCCAGGCTCAGCCCTTTCAGTGTATTTTTCGTGGTGTAATTTAGAATTACAGGTGTGCAGTAAATCAGTTATTTTTAATGAACCTTAAAATGTTCTTGTTTAGAACTCCCCAGTACTGGTTAAATTAATTACTTTGCTGTTTAATTAAATTATTAGCAGTATTGGATTGTGGGTAAAGTGACTCATAAGAGTAATCTTTTTATGGTACTGCTTACGTTCAGTATGTGAAGTCTAAAGAAATTTACTGTGTTTACATGCATATAACTCCTTAGGAAATGTTATTCTTTTTATTATGAGGTTTTAAAAATACATTTTTATTCCTGACTAGATATAGAAAAATATGTTTAAATGTTTATTTTAAATCTGAAATATTTGCTTGAAATCTGTTGCCAATACATTTTAAGTTTTTTGAATACTTACCGCACAGGACAAAATGGCAGAGAGAGGCACTCACACCCTAAAGGCATTAGTCTTAAAATCATCCCAAACCACAGAGATTTGGGCTGTCATAATCTCTTTATTAGTCTGCATTTTAAGAGTCCACACCTGATGAAATCATAGTTCAGGAAACTAGTGGAACAAGAACTGAACTTAGTTGTCAACTTAAATTTTCTGTCATTGCAGCAGTGTCTAATTGCAGTATCTCAGAACTAATGTAGCTAGCCTTGACTTGGCAAGGGAGGACTTTTCTAAAGGTACCTATGTATGAGACTGTCTCACACACCCTCCCTAATTCCTGATTATCTTCCCCTCTTTGACACCAGGTGTGTATCCTCCGTCTTTAATTTTAGCATTTAGCAGCATTATCAGAGATCCTATTAATAATCCATTTATTGCCTGAACTGGTCACTTAGGCCTTTGGAAGTGACTTACCAGTCCACAGCTATTCTGATAGGTCATCAGATACATATCTTAAAGTGGTTGACCATAAGGACTGGGCAGAAAAAGTGAAGATTTCCGTGAGCACTAGCCTGAGCAACACAGTGAGACTTTGTCTCTGCAAAAAATACAAAAATTAGCTGGGCGTGGTGATTCTGGCCTGTAGTCCCAGCAATTCAGGAGGCTGGAGCAGGATTGCTTGACTTTGAAGCTGCAGTGAGCTCTAGTCCAGGCAACAGAGCAAGACATTGTCTTAAAAACAAACAAACAAACAAACAGGCCGGGCTCCTGGGAGGCTGAGGTGGGAGGATCGCTCAAGGTAAGGAGTTCAAAACCAGCTGGATCAAGAGCGAGACCTGTCTTTACTAAAAATAGAAACAAATTAATTGGCCAACTAAAAATATATAGAAAAAATTAGGTGGGCATGGTGGCACATGCCTGTAGTCCCAGCTACTCAGGAGGCTGAGGCAGAAGGATTGCTTGAGCCCAGGAGTTTGAGGTTGCTGTGAGCTAGGCTGATGCCACGGCACTCTAGCCCGGGCAACAGGGTGAGACTCTGTCTCAAAAAACCAAACAAAACAAAAAAACCCAAAAATTGCTGTGAGCAAAAAGTGATCTTAGGCATTTTAAACTTAAGTAGCATTGTGCTACATTAGTTTGAGACTCTAAAATGCTAAGTGGATGAAGAAAGCTTGTCGCTGGGCTGCTGCTTCTCCTGGCCAAACCTGGGGATTGGCAGCATTGGGGTGGGACAGCCACAACTGAGGCAGTACTGTGCTGCCCCAGCAGTGAGTAAACACGGAGCCCAGTTTCAGGAAGAAAGGAAGGTCAGTGATGTAGTTTACTCTCAAATCGATCCAGAGTTTAGCAGCAGTTAGTTTAACTTGTATAAGCAAAGATTTCTTTAAGTACTTAATCCTTCTGTTATTATTTAATGCATCACTTTAAGTAAATTTCAAATTCCAGCTGACAGGAAACTGAGCCCCAGAGGGCAAATGTAGTCCCATAGAAAGCCTCCTTTGGCTCTTGGAGATAATTTGCATTGTGGGTCTGTGAGGCTGAACTTTATTTTCTGTTTAAATAAAATCCCTACCCAGTCTATTCAGTCCTTCGTATTTTCCTTTGTTGGAATTTCAGCCTGCATTTTAGAAAGGTCTGTTTTGCTAAAGCATTCACACATGTGAATGCAGAAGTGCAGCCTGTCCGGCTTACTCTGGTCTTTGGTGTAAAGAGTTAGTGCTCTTCTGCTCTTGCCATGGGGTCAAGAACAAGCGTGGGCTCAGTCTTATTCTCATTTGCCCATAAGTCAAGTAGTCCTTTAGAATAATGATTTTGGCATGTTTCAGGTTGTCGTTATATTAAAGAATGTGCATATATTCTGTGCACCCCTCCATTAGACTGGCTGCCTGAGAACTATTATGAGGTGAAGAATGTTTAGCTGACAACATACCTGACTTTCAAGCCCCTCCTCCCTTTTCAAAAGTTACAGGCCTCGTCACATATGAATTCTCTTCAGTGAAGCCTGGGCCTCTGTATTCCCTCTGCTTTTTTGTCCATTTCAGACTCGAGCAGTTAATGGGAACACACAAACACTCATTCTGATAAAAGTTTGTGCAGGCATGTGAAATCAGAGTAGCTCCATGGGACTGAGTTCTTTTTTGGGTTGCTCATCTACTTTTTTCCTATGATGTGTTTTATACTTTAGGCCAATATTTTTAATAATCCACTTAAATGTTGGTTAAAATGATTTCTCGGAACATTTTAAATAGAGGTAGATAATAACATTTGGTGTTAAATTTTTCAAAGCCTTAGTTTTTTCATTTCGATGTGTTGATGTTTAAAGCTGCAGTAGAATTTGTCTTAGCAGCCTGTGATCGGCAGTCCATAAATTCCACCCCTGTTCAGGAAGGAAGTGGAGCAACAGTATTTTTCATTCATAACTGCTGCTACTGCCAGGCTGTTGCCTTTGCCTCCGGGTCCTCACCTGCTCGGGATGGTTTCCTCTTGTACACTTCATTTCGTGGAATGTGACCAGACGGTGATTACTTGGTATATTTTGCCTTCACATTCTTGTCGATAGTTATACTGACTACACGAAACAAGTGTTCAATATTGTGAAATGAAAAGAGAGGTGGTCTTTTAAAGACTTTATAATTACTTTCCTGTGGGGAAATATGAATTAGCAACTATTGCAGATCCCATAACACTGGATGAAGTCTCTCAGGGCAGAGATGGGACTTCTATGAGTTTGTGAGGAGCACTGCCATTACTGGTGGCCTCTGGGACAGCACTGCTCATGCTGGTGCCACAGAGGACTGTTACACGACTGTGCCATTTGGTGGGGGAAAGAAAGGGGAACCATTTTAAGCAAATTTCTAGTGTAAAGGATTGGAGTCAGGTGTGTGCCATTACTAGACTGTTATGTGGGGAAAGTCCTGATTTTTAAACCTCTCTATTAAAATGATTATGACCATGGGAAAAAGTATAGTTTGGAATTGCTTGGTTTTTGGATTGCAGTAACAGTTTTTTCATTAAAGTGTCTTTATGGACACGGACTGGAAACTTCACATGCGACAGTATTTAAATTTTGACAGTATGGTTACAGCTGTCTTGAGTTTGATTTTGTGATTCTTTTATTTTTTAAGGGTTATTAGGTGGTAGTCACAGCTGGCAGGAAATAAATTTGGGGTCTCTTCACTGTTTGGACACTACACAGCATGTTCATCAAAGTGGAGATAAGGGCTGCTGGTCCTGGAATGGCTGCTGCTGTTGAAACAAATGGCTTTTAACTGGGCTTCAGGAAGGGCCCCCACTGCTTGGAGCTGCCTTACTCTTGTAAGGATAAAATAAAACCAATTCGTACAACTGTCCCTTGGCTGTAATCAGTTTTCAGTTTGCCTACATGAGTACATACTCCAAAAGTTCAACTGTACTGGTCCCTCCTAGTTCCTTTGCACTATTCTCTCCCTTCCTGTTTTGTGCAAAGTGCCAGTTTGGTTGTGTAACCTTTCAGGAAAGGACAAGGAAGGTGAGGCTGTAGACTTAAACTTTGAATACTTGGCCTTCTTGCCTTCAACCTCTGTGCAAAATCATTAATAAACATGTCCTTCAGATTATTTTATTTGTGAAGTAATCTTACCTTGTTTTTCATTTTATTTTGTCCTTGCTATATTAATTGAAAATCCTCATAATAATTTTAATGTCCTTTGAACAAAGGAGTTGCAATAGGCAGGGCTTGTGGAGGCCACTAAGTGTGTTATTTTTACCCTTTTACTGCTAAACCAAACTTGAAAACTGAATTGGAGAAGGATTTAACATCATAAAAACAATCTTTCAATGGAAAAAAAACTATTCCTGAGAACAAAAGTCCTGTGTTGAGCCTGCTTAGAGATTGTTTCCTTCAAGTCAAAGCTTTACATTTCTGCTTTGTGTGTGTGCCATTTTCAAGTTCAGCAGCCATTTTGGTGGTTGTCTTGATGGATTCTAACATCTGGTCATGGTGGTCATGAATTGGCAATCCAAACCTTCAGGAAAATCTGCAGAAACTTTTTAAGTGCTTTGTTTTTTTCCGCCTTTGTGTAGGTTAGAATCATGTAAGTCTATTTAACTGTGTAGATGCAAAAACTGAGCCCTAAATTTGAATTTGTGTCCTTTTATGGGGAGGTTTGGAAAGCAGCAAGAATAAAGCCTGGCTTAACTCACTGAAGAGAATCCGGATGCTGCTCTGGTTTTGTGGTCTTATGTTCAAGCATTCTGCTTCTAACACTCGTGGAGCCCAATCCTGTGTGCAGGACCAGTTACAGAATTTGTGGGGCTCAGTGCAAAATGAAAACAGGGGGCCTCTTGTTAAAAATTAAGATATTTCACTACGGCGATAACTGTGTTTAAACCAAGCTTGGGGCCCTCCTGAGCACGGGGCTCTGTGTGATTACACAGGTTGCACACTTGTAAAGTTGGCCCTGTGGCCATGTGTGTGCCCCTTTGAGTTTGTACGCACACAGGCATCCTTGTATTCATAGCACGTGAGCTCAGCACGATGGCATTGCAGCGTGTGTGCTCTGCTCCTTTCACCAGCAAGAGTGTGTGTAAAACTGTTTTCCTCTCTTCCCCAAAAAAGTGAATCCTGCGGACTTCTCTCCTGTAGATTGGGATTGCCTCTAGTCATGAATGAGTCTTCCAGACAGGGAAATTGATACGGAAATCTGTGGAAATAGCTTGTTTGTGGTGGGAGGAAAATCAAGGACATATTGTTAACGTGTTTCGCCTACTTTACTGCACACCTGTAATGCCTAGTGCGGTGGTTTAGAGAATATGGAGTGTTTCTGGGCTTTCTTATAAGGCAGAGGCTCCATACAAGGTTGCTGATGATTGTTCTAAATTCCCATTGTTTTCTTGGCTTTTCTCCCTTGGTTTATGTGTCGTCTGGAAACTGATTTGTAGTTGGTGAGGTAACATACGTGGAGCTCTTAATGGACGCTGAAGGAAAGTCAAGGGTAAGTGTCTGAGAGAATTTCTTCTGTGGATTTACTACATGAAAAATGTAACTGTATGGTGGCGTGGAATCGAATGAAATCAGGAAGGCAGTGAGTGCTCATGTTACAGTAGTTATGTTTGATTTTGCCAAACATTCGAGTGGGGTGGGAGGGGATTTGCAAACGGGAGTCCCGCTTTTCCAAATGGCTGGCCAAAGAGCTTTTTGGTATTCTGTTTGGATGCCCAATTTGGATAACTGGGGACCAACAGCAGCATTGTCTCTTTGTTAACAGAGGAATTGGCTGTGTGTGAATTATGCATGGAATTTTAGCGGTGGTATAATTTAATGTAAAACGTGTGTTTTTGTCTAGAAAATGTTACTCTTGGTTGTTTGCTGAATTTGAAAGTTGTGTGAACCAAAGATTCTGAAAAGTTCCCTTTGTGCCAGTAAATTGTAAACCAAATATTAAAAACCTGAACGTTCAAAATTGGCCTAGTTTAAAGAGAACATAAACTATTTTCTGTCGTGCAATAGAATGGCTTAGAATAATCAACAGGATGAACTTAATTTATGGAAGGGATGGATTTAGGAGGAGTATGGTAAGGAATTGATTGAGTACAGAGGGAAGCAGATCTAAAGTTTGTGTGATTTCTTGGAGAACCTGAATTTAGGTCTGCTTATTATAACTTCAGCAACCACAGTGCAGTGCTGGTAATGTGTAGGGAAGAGGGATATTAAGGAGCCCAGCTTTAATAAGGAAGGCTAGGCGAGGCGCTTCTGTCAGTTTCCCCATAGAAGGGTTAATTTAAAACAAACTAACTTTGTTACATAAATCATAATTTGTTTATAACTGTCATCGGCATTTACTGTTTTTTTCTTTTCTTTTTTCCCCTTTCTTTGCTTTTCTGACTGGTCTGTGGCTTCTCCCAAAGGGATGTGCGTAAGTATTGTCTAGTTACTTATTGGCATTTGAGCCTTCTGACTTGTAGGACTGGTTTCACTCATTTCCTTTTGACTCTTTATAGCGTTGTTGAATTCAAGATGGAAGAGAGCATGAAAAAAGCCGCAGAAGTCCTAAACAAGCATAGTCTGAGTGGAAGACCACTGAAAGTCAAAGAAGTAAGCTCTCGCTTAACACTGTGGGTACCGTGTGTGGTTGTTGAGAGTTAAGGAAAGACAGTAACGGTCAGCATTGTGCAGAGCAAGCTGGCCTCTTGTTCCTAGTGAGCAGGGCCGGTCACAGCCTTCAGCAGCCACTCCTGCAAAAACTTTGGAATGGGGACTGAGCAGGGTGACTGCTGACTGCCCTCTGTGATTTGTCTGAGGCCTTGTTGTCTCAAGGACACTCAAACTGATCCGGTGGTTTTTTCATTGGGTTTGTGCAGTTAAAGGACTGTGCATCTACAGTTTTACCCGGTCTGAACCCTATTCTTGGCCCACCTTTTTTCTTTTTTTTTTTAAGGTGAGTTTGTCATTACTCATTCTCTTTCATATCCGATCCAAATCAAATATCTTTCCTTCTCTTCCTGGAGGAAGAGGGTTTTGTTGTTGTTGATTACATTGATTCCCTTCTTGACTTCTTACCTTCTCCTCTTGGCGAGGAAGATCAGTATTTTCAAAGGTCAGAAAGGAGAGCGTGGTAGGGTTTAAGGTGTCTTACGTGTCAATGGTGTCTCTTTTAGTGCTGATGGTGGTAAATGACAGGACAAAGTTCAAGAAGAGTCAATACCAGAGCTTCACAGACCTGCCCAGATGTTGTCACACTGCCCAGACTTTATACATAAGAGTCAAACACCTGAAGGACGTGGAGGATGGGGGTATCTGGGTGATCTAGAACTGTGTTTCAAACTGTTGGAAAAATCATTAATGGGGTTTGCAGAAATTACAAAACCCCGTTGAATTAGTAATCATGTCACCCTCCCCTTCTCCCTCTTTTTTACTTAGTTAAATTGAGAGCTGTGGTTTCAGGACCAAATTTCATGCCCTTTCTTCCTTTCTTGTTCCTTTAGCTGGACTCTTCCTAGGCTGGTGGTTTAGTTCATTCGACTGTCATGTTAATAGATTTGAGAGATGCTTTCCAAACAACATCTTAATCTCCAGTTTTGAGAATATCGTTTATTGTGCAGGCATGGTTTTAGTTGTCACTGGGTCAGTTAAATGTAACGCTTTTATGCTTTTTTAGGATCCTGATGGTGAACATGCCAGGAGAGCAATGCAAAAGGTGATGGCTACGACTGGTGGGATGGGTATGGGACCAGGTGGCCCAGGAATGATTAATATCCCACCCAGTATCCTAAATAACCCTAACATCCCAAATGAGATTATCCATGCATTACAGGCTGGAAGACTTGGAAGCACAGTATTTGTAGCAAATGTAAGTAAATGGAACCATTATCTTAAGTAGAAAATCAGAACTTTATGACGCGACCTTGTCAATATTATAAAAGTAATTCTATTATAAAAGTAATTTGAGAGGAAAAATTTAATGTGGATTATGTTATCTTCTTGATTTAAAAATCAGCCTTGGGGTTGGCTTTGTTCATGAGTGACCACTGCATTCCTGAGTCAAAACTTGAATGTGGTCCTGTCGGGCTGCGTTTACTGAGGTTTGCAGGTGTTTACAAAAGTGGTAACGGGATCTACATTCTCTGTGGATTTGTTTTGTGTGGTTCAGGTGCCAGGTAAAAGTGTACTAGCAGAGGCAGTGCCCTGCCGCTTTCCTCCTCTTGTTAATGGTAATGCCCTCACCATTTGCAGAGGGAAATATTTCTAGAAGAAAGGGTGGGGGGCAAAGGTAAACCTTACTTAGCAGGGGAACAATTTTTTTTTTTAATGTGCAGAAAATAACTATTAATTTGAAAAGTTTGAGGTGACTTAAGCTTGTTCCCTCTGAGAAAAGAGATGGCAAATAGCACAGTTAAGGCCAGGCTTTATGTTCCAATCTGAAAAACTCTTCAGTCTATTAGTTTTTGTGACGTTATTTCCTAATGCTTGTTTCCAACCAAAGCATGTCTCATTCGTGTAGTAAAAATGTTGTGTTTTAAAAGATGTTTACATTGAGGTTTTTACGTCCTTCTCTCTCAATTAGCTGGATTATAAAGTTGGCTGGAAGAAACTGAAGGAAGTTTTTAGTATGGCTGGTGTGGTGGTCCGGGCAGACATTCTTGAGGATAAAGATGGAAAAAGTCGTGGAATAGGCACTGTTACTTTTGAACAGTCCATTGAAGCTGTGCAAGCTATATGTATCCTTTTGCAGGGATTCAACTCATGGTGAACAGTCTGACCTAAATTGCTGTTTTATTTTAGTAATATAGGTTTGTGTGAGGAAGAGGTAACTTTGTGTATTGATATTTTTTTTGTGTGACTAGAGGGAATGCATTACTGTGAAATTTGAAAGTTCTCTGGGGTAGAATTGATTCCATACAGTGTGGATAGAAGGGATGTTTGGAATACCAGCACCTGCCCACGAGTGATCTTTTCCTGTGTTTTCTTTTCAGAGGAGTCTGAGTTCAAAGGGGAGAACTCCACATAATGCAACACTAGAGAGAAATTGGGTTGCTCCTTCTTTCTTTCTTCCTTTTCCTTCTACTTAGAGGCAAAGTCTCACTCTGTCACCCAGGCTGGACTGCAGTGGTGTCCTTATAGCTCACTGCAGCCTCGAACTCCTGGGCTCAAGGGATCCTCTTGCCTCAGCCTCCCGAGTAGCTGGGACTACAGGTGCACATCACCACACTTGGCTAATTTTTAAATGTTTTGTAGAGATGATGGGGTCTTGCTAAGTTGGCTCAGGCTGGTCTTGAACTTCTGGCCTCAAGCGATCCTCCCACCTCAGCCTCCCAAAGCACTGGATTACAGGTTCGAGCCACTGCACCTGGCCTGTTATTTCATACACAACAAGTCCTTACAGGGCCCTCTCTGTGGGTAGACATCATTTTGGAAGTGGCACTTCTTCCTGACCTTAGGCTTGTCCTGGAGTGACAACTTTTTTAATCAGATGGAGAGTACCACACATGAACACAGTCATTCAACTCAGGCAAGACTGCCCTGAGTGTCTTACCCAGGAAATGTCCTTCAGAGAACGGTAGGACACCTGGCCCATTGGCCACATACAGAAAACTGCAGTGCCACTGTTTAAGAGGCTGGCTTGGTGAAAAGTTACTGCTTTTATGCTTACTGTAAAGGTAGATAACTTGAAAGCATGATGAAACAATGAAATTGCTCATATACTCATCACTTGGGCTGGTAGCAGTTGGAGTATTTTTTTCTTTTTTTGTATTTCTTTTCTATTGTGTATATTTTTAGAATTGCAAGAAATAGCCTTAATTATAATTTCAGCTATGTTCAATGGCCAACTGCTATTTGATAGACCAATGCACGTCAAAATGGTAAGTCAGTAGGATCTCTTTCTCCATAATATACCCAAATAAGTCTAAGAAATACTTGGAGTTATTAAGAGTGTACAGATGGCCACTATCTGGTATTTATGGGCCGGTCTAAGTTAAATAGGGTGAGGTACATTGAGCAAATCTGTGACAGAAATAACCTTTTGCACACACAGCTCTTGGCTTCTTTAGATATTTTTGTCTTTGCACAGTTGGCTGTTAGTGGCATGTTCAGGAAGTCAGTTGAGTATCCTTGATCCATTTCAAAGGGTGGTTATATACGTGAGTTTCCAGTTTTCAGAGTATTACAGTACAGTATATTTAGTTAGCATTAAATCTGTTGTGAACATAATTAAGTCTTCCATTCAGACAGCTTTTAAAGGTCTATTGAAGCGTTCAATCTTAATAAACATAAGCCCTGCTGTAGCCGTGCCAAAGATTAATAGTTAATACAAGCATGGCTGGAACCTGCTGAGGGCAATCTAGTTGGGACTCAAATTCAGGAAGAAGATAAAAGGAACCATAAAGCAGTTTTTTAGTTACTTTAAATATTCATTTCAGTGCTTTGAATAGATAAATGGATTCATGTGACTCCGAAGTCAAAAAGCGTGAAAAGATAGTGGGAGAGTCCCACCCATACTTCTTGCTCAGCTCCCTACTGTGTCCCACGATAATGTGCGTGTGTAGTCTTATCCCACCCCTTGCCACAGAAGGTAGCAAGCACGCTCCCAAATGCCTTTCCACCTTGCTTGTTATTCCTTGGCACAAATGTACCGTAATTGATTTAACCAGGATTTTGTTGGTGGGGGTCGTTTCCACCCTTGGCTTTTACAAACAATGCTGCATTGGGTGCTGAGATTTACTCATTTTCTTTTTCTTTCAGGATGAGAGGGCCTTACCAAAGGGAGATTTTTTCCCTCCCGAGCGTCCACAACAACTTCCCCGTAAGTGTTTCGGTGATTATGGCTGACATTTTGGATTTGAGTTATACTAAACAGAAAATTTTAGTATAGTTTCACTTGCACTTGTACTGGGTTGGCCTGCAGTCCTCCTGGCCAGTTCTTTCCAGGATGAGAAATGAGCAGAGAGATTCACAACAGAAGGATTGTTAGGCTATCTCATGGTGAGGCAGGATGTAGAGGATGTAGTTAGGTATTTTGAAAGTGTTCTAAGGAAGGAAGAATCAGAAACTGTATAGGGAATTAAAGCCAGGCTACTCTGGGTTTTAAAAGGTTGGTTATTAGCATATTGCCCAGCAATTCAAACTGTATATCTGCATAAAAATTTGTACACATGTTCATGACAGCATGAAGTACACATGCTTCAACATGGGTGAACCGTGATTCCACCTATAGGATATGCTCAGAATACGCAAATTCATACAGGCAGAAAATAGATCTGGAATTAGATGGTAATGATGATTGCATAGCTCTGAATATATTAAAAACTGCTGAATTGTATACTTTGGGTGGATTTTATGGTATCTGAAATGTATCAGTCAAATAATTTTTATGAGGGGACAGAAAAGAGATTGGCTATTTGCAATATCCACATGAAAATCTGGTGACAGGGAAGGCTAGTAGTTGATTGGTCGCTCCATGGTAGAAGTGACTCATGCTAGTGTACAGTCCTAGACGAGCACGGGGCTGGAAGGTGCAGCCTGAGCACAGACAGCAGTGGGTGTGAGGGTGCAGGCAAGGCCAGCCTGGAGAAGGAAGATGGGTGGGGGGCCTGTGTGCTCTGCTGGGGGCTC
Organism: Cheirogaleus medius; assembly: GCA_008086735.1. NCBI lineage: Eukaryota > Metazoa > Chordata > Mammalia > Primates > Cheirogaleidae > Cheirogaleus > Cheirogaleus medius. The sequence continues at coordinate 2,194,708 of VBSM01003225.1, read as the reverse complement.
CCTTTGGAGGGCCAGTGAAGGCCTCTGGTTTGGGGCAGCAGCTCAAGCTGAAGACCCCACTGACGGATGGAGTTCAACAGGAGCCTGAACCAGAACACTGACTCTGAAGTGCCCTCACAGTTTAGGATACGCCAGCATGGTAGAGGCGGATCTTGGGGGGAAGTTGGTGGTTTCAGGAGTAGGAGAAGGCTTATCGTTTGAAAGATACTATTATTTAGAGAAGGGCCATGGTTCCTGGTCATAACACATCCATTTCCCAAGTAAATTTTCGCTGTGGTTACTTGAGCATTGATCACCCAGGACCAGGGCGGTGGCTCTTGTTGACTCTTATGTTAGAGGAGGAGCAGCACCTCTGCCCCTGGCAGGAAGAGATGCTCACTGGGCCCCAGGGAGCCCATTATCCCTGGGTCTTGGTCTTCTAGCACATTTCAGAGTGTTGACTTCAAAGCCTTCAGTGCTTTGGGGAATTAAGTAACCTTGGTGATCTCTTGCTGTGCAGTTAAAAATGGGGATGTTAATTAGATTAAATACCTCAGAACTGGTGGCAGTTTTTTGTTTTTTTTTAAATGAATTTTGTTTCTTTTCTTTTTTTTTTT
>VBSM01003225.1:2173720-2194012 GCA_008086735.1 Cheirogaleus medius | reverse complement strand
TTTTTTTTGAGACAAACTTTCACCCAAAGGCTAGAGTGCAGTGGCATCATCACAGCTTACTGCAAATTCAGACTGCTGGGCTCAAGTGATCCTCCTGGCTCAGCCTACCAAGTAGCTGGGACAACAGGCAGGCACCTGGCTAATATTTTTAGTGTTTTGTAGAGGCAGAGTCTCACTGTTGCTCAGGCTGGTCTTCAACTCCTGGCCTCAAGCCATCCTCCCACCTCCGCCTCCCAAAGTGCTGGGATTATAGGCAGTGAGCCACTGTGCCCATTTTTAATTTTTAAAATCTCACCTGGTCCTGGTTTAAGTCTTATATCCAGAGTATTGCCAGTGTCAGGCCTTGTTGGCTATTTCCAGAATCCAATCTGTATTCTTGTGTCCCTGTTTGCATTTGTGAGGTTTGGAGCTGACGATGGGCTGGGTATCCATTTGTGGGTTAGGAAGCTCTTTGGGCAAGAAGATAAGTTCCTTGAATATATTAGTGTCATTATTGTTAAAACCACCCAGATTCAGAATAGTGTATGCCCACTGTGTTGATTGGCTGGTTTATAACATTGATTTTTCCTGAGAAAAGTCCTTTGGGCTGCCAGGTTGGGCAGGGGTGTTTGGCACATTTGTGCTGCTTGCCACTTGATGTCACCTTTTGATCAAACATTTTTCAATTCATGGGTTGGAGAAACAAATAGGTGCTCAAGAATCTTGTTGAATTGGTTGTTGGTAGCTTTCAAGTGTACAGATTTTTGGTTGCCTTTGTTGTCTACACACACATCATATGTGCTGGTCTGTGGTTTCATGTACAAGGTTTTGCCTTAAAGGGGAGCACTGCCCAGTGTGGAGTGTGACACTGTTGAATTCTGCATTAGGCCCTGGTTGGTGGGGGAGGGAGTGGTAGGCTGGAGTGTGACAGCTGCAACACGAGAAACTCAGGCCCTCTGCCTTCAAGGGTCAGGGCTTTCTAAGGAAGGGGAATCTACACTTCTGACTCTCTCTTTTCCTTCCAGATGGCCTTGCTGGCATTGGCATGGGATTAGGGCCAGGCGGGCAGCCTATTGATGCCAATCACCTGAATAAAGGCATTGGAATGGGAAACCTAGGGCCTGCAGGTGAGAATTACAATGCACCTTGCTTGGGGGTTTCTGGGGAAGTTAAAGTTATAAAAGTTAATTATTGGGATAATTGGACCTTGAGTAGTTTAAATGGAATAAAGATTTAATTGGGACAAAATTCCCTCATTCATCTCGGCTTCATCTTAATAAAGGTATTTTTACTGAGTTGAGTCTTTTTTTAAAAAAAAGCTGTTATACCTTTTCATTTTATCTTTCCAACAGCCACCTGAGCTGAGATAGTCATGCCATTTAGGAGGCAAGCCAGAGAGTTGGTCTTGCTCAAGGTCACACTGTCAGTTAGTGACAGAGACTGCAGGTCTCCTGACCGTGGGACCACAGCACTGCCATAGTACTCGAAGTACGTTGTCCAGACCCTCTTGGGCTCTCACCTGGTGCTGGCACAGCTGCTTCTAGAGGTGAAGCCTTGGTAGATGCAGAGGGGCGGGGAGAGCCTCAGTGTGTGACACAGCTGTCATGGGGAAAACTGTGGACAGTGTTGTCTTTGTTTAAGAAGACAAGGAATAGCTAAGGAATGAAAGGTTTAACATTTAGAATGAACTTAAACTTTGCTATTTAGCATTTTCAGTTCAATGTGATGAGGTATTTCTATGCCGTTAAAGACTATTTCATTTTTATGACCTCAGACTTAGGTTTTTCTTGGAATCCTTTGAAATTACAGTATGGATGCCCCTAACTCTTACCACTGACAGTTTTGCATGTCCCTAGTTTCTCTTCCAGAGTCCAGTCTGGCTGACCTCAAAGCCCTGGGCCAAACCTTAAATGGCTCCACCAGTCTGAGCCCTCACTTCACACACACCTGCGTCTTCCACCTAAAAGGAAAGGCTAGTGGTGGGGGAGGAAGCCTCCGTGTTTTTAGGAACTGCCTTTTATTTTTAACATACTTTTTAAAAAATCCATTTCTGTTCCCTAAAATAATCTTTCAAAAGTGAATGTTCCATAGTTTGGTAATTGTGTTTCATGTTTAAAACTGTCTGACTTGGTCACTGAATAAAAAACTATGCAGACCCTACAGAATTTTAAGCCACACAAGCTTTTATTTTGTTAAAACCTTAATTAGTTTTCTTGGAATGTGATCTTTTGACAGTTGAAATGGTAGGGCCTTTTCTTTTTTTTTTTTTGAGACAGAGTCTCACTCTGTTGCCCCGGCTAGAGTGCCGTGGCGTCAGCCTCGCTCACAGCAACCTCAAACTCCTGGGCTCAAGCGATCCTCCTGCCTCAGCCTCCCGAGTAGCTGGGACCACAGGCATGCGCCACCATGCCCGGCTAATTTTTTCTATATTTTAGTTGGCCAATTAATTTCTTTCTATTTTTTAGTAGAGATGGGGTCTCGCTCTTGCTCAGGCTGGTTTCGAACTCCTGAGCTCAAACGATCCGCCCACCTCGGCCTCCCAGAGTGTTAGGATTACAGGCGTGAGCCACCGCGCCCAGCCGGTAGGGCCTTTTCTTGACAGTTAAAATATATTCATCATCAGGGACTTTTGTTGTTGTTCATTTGCTGGTTTGGAATTTCTTGTGCTTTTTAAGTTCAAATGTTACTTACTGCTTTGACATAATTTTAGTTTGCATTGACTTTTTCTTTTTAAGGAATGGGAATGGAAGGCATAGGATTTGGAATAAATAAAATGGGAGGTAAGAAATTTAAAATGAAGTACAAATGTTATCACTTTTAGGTGTAGTTTACTCTCTTTCCTCTTTTCTTTCTTGTCTTTTAAGCCCTGCATGAAATTCTTACTTTGGTGTCTTAAAACTTTGAGTTTAGAAATTACTTTTCTTACCTGTGCATCACTTCTGGTGGGTGTCTTGGCTTTTGGTTCTGGCTTTCTCACTAACTAGCTCTGTGACCTTGGGCAATCGCTCCATCTCTCTGGTCCTCTTTTTGCTTGTCTATTCATTGAGGGGGTTGGATCAGGTCAGTTTTTTGAAGATGTGATGTTTAGACAAGGGCCCCAGCATTTTTTGTTTTTCAAAAGCCTTTGATAAGAAAGTTCTTGGCAGAAAATGCCCTAGTTGGAACTTGTGAAAACCTTTTTCTTTCCCTGTCAGTCTAAGCTGTTTTGTGGCGATGGTGCTGAAATACAGACCTCTCTTGCAGGCATGGAGGGACCGTTTGGTGGTGGTATGGAAAACATGGGTCGATTTGGATCTGGGATGAACATGGGCAGAATTAACGGTAAGAATTGTTTCCTTCCAACCTTCACGTACCCTTTGCTGGCTGTTGACTCTCAGGTGACTTATAGGCTGCAGGCCCTCTTTTCATAAATGGTTTCTCACTTCCAGTTTTCTGCTGAGTCAAATGTCTGTGAATTGCCTTACATATGTCAAAAGCTAGACTTAATAATAGATTTAATTCACTTAGTCACTAAACTCTTGAGATGTCCTGTGTTCCAAATTTCCCCAGTATTTGTCCAATAAAGTTTTAAATCTTTTTTGCCTCCAGCACTAAAAAGCACGTGCACATCTGTGGTTATGTTTTGCACACTTTAAAATGGTCTCCAAGTATAAGGGATTCTTCGGAGTTTTTGATCAGGTTTATGTTTCCCTAGGAGTGCTGGAATGGGTAGTTCTTAATCATCTGCCCTGGCTACAAGTTGTAGGCAGAGGCATTAATAAAAACCAGACTCCTTTAATTTAGCATTTATATAAATTTGCATACATTCTGGTTTGCTGTTACTCAAATTCTATAGCCCTCCCCACGTCTTAACAGAAGTATTACGATAATATTATAACTCTGCGTGTTTTATTTAGTCCTTGTGAGAACCACATAACATGTAGGTACTGTTATCCCCATTTCTTTGGAAACTGAGGCACAGAGAGTGACTTGCCTAAGGTCACGTGTCTAGTAACAGGCGGTGCCTGGATGTGAACCCAGGCTGTCTGGCTCCAGAGCCTGGCTCTTCCTCTTGCGGAGATCCTGCCTTTTAGAATTGCCTCCAGCACAGCGCTTGCCCTGGGGCACCAGTGGGGCTATAGAGTGTGTATGAGAAATCAGAAGTCTTTCGTCTGAAACCCTCTGCGAATTGACTCTTTGGACCTCCACCTGCAAGAAAGCAGCTTCTTTTATACGTAGAAACTTTTCCTGGAATGGGAAATTGGGTTTAAATGTTTCTTTGCTGCTCTGTGGTAAGGTATGACATGATAATAGTACACAGCAAGCAGGAACCTTAGAAGGACAGACATTAACTGTCAAACTTGAAGGAGGATATCTCGAGATGAGCTTCTTCTGGAGTGCAGGGAATGGGGGCAGGATGCTCATTGCTTTCTTCATGGGTTCCCTGTTCTGGTAAAAAGGTGTAGGAAGGTCGTCACCATTAGTAACAAAAGGACAAAGGTCTGTGGATCCGTGTGTGTTCAGGCTTGCCAGTAGCTCATGTGTGCATGGGATTTTAACAAAAAGCGAGTTTGAGAAATCTGGCTTGAGAAAATTTTACTCAACAGATACAGTCATTAGAGAGGGAATTTGGGTGGTTGCTGTGAGGAGTGGAGTGGTGCGATTTAGAAGTAAATGAAATCCAGAGCGGGAGGGCCTGGGGCCTGTGCTGGCAGGTGTAATTCAGTAGTCAAGATATGACCCTGGCGACAGAAGAGTCATAAATGGGTGTGTGTTCTCCTGCTGTGTTCCTAGGTACACTCGGGGTCATCCCTCTCCATCCTGCTGTTCTCCAGGGAGCAGAGACCTCCCACACTTGATCAGTGTTCTGAGATTTGGGTGAAGTGAGCTCTAGAGCCCTTGGGAAAGTTTAGATCAGATTGGGAAAAGAATTGGTGGACATTTTGGATTTAATTTAGTGTTTAGTTGGTGACCATAATGCATCCGTTCTGGTCACAGGTGCTAACAATAGACCGATGATAAGTCAGATTCTTAGTGCCAATCAGTGTGGGTCAAATCTTGCTAGGATAGTTATAAAAATTTTAAATCAAAAGATTGTCAAATACCAGACTGGTTTGAAGCAATACTTGATTCTATCTTTTTGTGAGGGGAGCGAGGTGAGTGAATTGAGGTTTGCACAGGGTTCCGAGGCCTTTGGCCGTCTTCTCTGAAGAGGGCTTAGCTTTCTTCACGGGCTTAGCTCAGGATGAAAGGAGAGCAGCAGAGCTCTGTTATGCTGCCACTCTGGGATTTCTCTTTTGCCCACTCTGTTGAGTGGCCCCTGCCCGCCACCCTCAGGCTAGTAGGAGTCAGGTGTATTTCCAGCAGATAACATGCTGGTAACCTGCAGGGTTCACGTGGGTTGATTCAGACTATGCATATGAAGCTCACCTTCGCCAGTCCTTGTTAGTTTAAGAGCTATTCCTGACATAATGGGGCACGGCTGGTGATACTTCACCATCCGAAATGAATGATAGTTACAGAACATTGCAGCTCTGGAGGCAAGCAAACAGTGGACTGCCCAGTCTGTACCACGGGCCAGTACACCATAGCCCATGATCTAGAAGCCTATAATTAGAACACAGCAATGCCTAATTCTGCAGCTTTATTGAGGTATAATTTGCAAACAAGGGAAGAAGTAGCCAGCAACAGGAATCGAGAAAGGCCTTCTCAAATGGTGGCAGCTGTGGTGAGCCTTTCCCCACAGAAGCTAAGAGCTTTGTTTTTAAAAGACATTGGGAAAAATGACAGAATTGTTACTGAAATCCCATTCATGGCATAGATGAAACCACTCCGGTTGTCAGTAGAGAGTCTGTATCTGTGGGCACATTTCTCTATTTGGGTGTGCTTCCGTATCAGAGCACGGACTTTTGTATCAGACTTGGGCCCCAGCCTTTGCCTCACCCCTTACCAGGCATGTGACCTTGGTGAAGTTACTAAATCATTTGAGCCTCGGTTTCTTCAGAAAGGGGCAGTGGTGGTGGAGGGCAGCAGGTGTGTGGGGCGGCTGTGAGGAGTCGGTGGCGCGCTAATGCACACTAAGCCCTTGGCGCAGGGCGCGAGTTGGGTACCGGGAGGTGGTGCCTGCTGCAGCCCTTCTGCAGCCTCTCACGGGGCGTGACGGTAGCAGTGAGTGCCTGGCGTACCCAGCATGTGGCTGTGATCGAAGTTGTAAGTTAGACCATAAGGGACTAAAGGTAGGTAGGTTGTTTTCAGGGGTTCACTTGTGGTGACTTTCTTTTTTAAGGAATTAGGGGTGAATAATGGCTTCCCATAGAAGAATGTGGCACACTGACGTGGTGGTGGCTGTTGCCTGTCTGTAGTTTTGTTTTTAACGTCTAAAATGTGATGGCATTCCTGGAAAGGCCTAGGGTAATATTTTTTTCCACAGAGATGGAGCGTGGCATGGGTGGAGGATTTGAGAGAGACTTTGCCAGAAACGAGATGGGAATGTCTCGAAGCTTTGGAGAGCCCCCTGGCAGAGGAATGGGTAAGAAGGCCCCATGGGCCCCACGTGGGCGGGGTCCTCCCTCTGGGCTACAGGCTGCCGGACATTACCCTAATGTCAGGGGTCTTTCTTAGGCAAAGTCTGATGTTTTTCCTTAGGCTTTTGGAAAAGTGTGGTATTTTTTCTAGACCTAGATAAAAACTTTTGGTCCTTTAATTTTTGTTGATGTCAATAACACCATCTGTCTTTTAGTCTTTTCAAATGGCTTCTTTTTAATAATTGGCATAAGGTTTTTGCGTGCTGTGGGAATGAAAACTGCTGCATTTACATAACCCTGCTTGCTCTCTAGCCCTGCCAGGGTTTTCAGGCCCTCAGAAGTGGGGCAGGAGTCCCCTTACTCCAGGGCGCTGCGGTGTTGTGGTTGAGTCAGCAGGATGGAGTCGAGTGCTTCCCGTGCTTCTGAAAGAGGTCTGGGCTGACGAGGGGGGCTTTCTCATGTTGGAAAGCCTTGGGTATTTGGGCCCACCTAAATGCAGAGAAATTCTTTTTACAGTTTTGGGTACTTGGCAGAGCAGTTTCTTCCTTTTCGTGGCTGTCTTTCTCCATTTAGAGTTTCGATGTTTCTGAGAATATCATTTTAATTCTCTGTCATTTGTGAGGAGATGGGCCATTCTTGGGCTCTGAAGTTGTTTCTCTGAAAGGCGATAAGAGCCATGGCCACCCCACTCCATCCACCTTCCTCTGCTTCTCATCCTGTGCAGATGCCTGGGGGCAGGGTGTGAGGGTGTTAAGCTGTTTATATCTAGTTTCTGTTAGCTACATTCTTAGAATTTAGGAAGGCTCTACAAAGGTGGTCTTCGGATTCACCCTTCAGCTCATGCGTGGGGCAAGATTCTTAATTCTTTAAGTTGTCTTTAGGATTCCTGTCTGCTTTGTGTCCTTTTTGAAGGTCGGGAACTACTGGAATCTGTTTCCCAGAGTGGACTGTTGATTGTTTGGTGGAGACTTTTGTTTCTCTTTTCTTGGTGACCATGGTTAGGCGTGAATGATTTTCATCTTACTAGGCCACTAGTGAAGACTGATTTTATTTTCATCTTCTTGCTATGGCTACCTATAGCTTTATTCCAGATTGTTCTAGAGTGAATTTCAGGGGCGAGTTCTGTCTTTATGTGACTAGGTTGGTCAAAGTCTCCTGCCGTGACTGGCTTCATTTTTGTATGTTTGGGAATGGTAGGGCATTTAAGAAGATATTTTAAAACTTATCATTTAACCGCACATACCAATTCGTGGATGCCTACAGCAAGAACATGACGTGACTGTCCTCCCACAGGAACTCTTCCTTGCTGTGAGCCTTCAGGCTGTTGCCACTCCACGGCACCTCATCTGATGAAGCTGGCAGCCCTGTCCTGCCTGCTGTGCATGAGCTGCACACCAGGAGGTGGATGTGGGCTTCTTGCCTGTGGGGTTACTTCGTGTGGCAACAGGAAGCTTCTTGATCTGACCTGAATAGAAACATCTGCAGGCCTTGCTATCTCCTGCTGTTTTGGCCCCCTCTTTCTGATTGGGATGATGGAGTGCTGTCCTGGAATTCCCTGCCGCCACGTGCGATCAGACCCAAGTGAATAAAATGCTCTTTCTACCAAATAAAATATTGAAGTTGGGTTTTTAGGGAGGTTGCCTTGGTTAGATTTCAGATTCAGTTCTTGATCTCTTTTCTCTGCGTGGTTTACCTGAGAATTGAATCACCGGTGCTGCTTTCTGTGGTGCCTCCCTTCTCTTACATCAAGGCAGTAGATCTTGGCACTTCTTTGTGCAAACAGCTGCATTTGGTCCTTCAAAAATATAGATAGGTCTGTGGTCTTTGATCTCGGAAGGCATGGTGCAGTGAGGACACCACACAAGAGTGGCTAGGGACAGCGCCAGAGACCAGTCCATCGAAGTGTCCTAGTGAGGAAGCGTGTGTTCTAGATGGCAGTTGACAGGCTCAGCTCAAGCGCCGGAGCTGCAGGAGTGCAGGGTCTCCGTGCCCGAGATGCATGTGCAGCTGGAGGGGCTGGGGGTCCAGGTGGGCTCGGCACAGGCAGTGGATGTGCTGCAGCTGGAGTGGCCAATGCCATCAGGTGTGGAGGGTCTGCCCGGGGCAGGGGATGAGCTAGGGCAGAGCAGGTGCCCATTGGGAGTCAGTGCAGGGAGGCGTGTGGATGCCCATGGGGAGTATCTGGCCTTTCTCTTCAGATCAGTGCCTAGCTGAAAGTCCTTGCAGGGGAGAGCCAGCCTAAGCTCGAGCATGACAAACAGAACCGCAGGTGTCATGGAAGAATAACTCCGTACTTGATAGCAGGCTGAAGTCTGGTTTTTTCCTTGTTTTGTTAAGATAAGTTCTCACTCTGTTGCCCGGCCTAGAGTACGGTGACTTCATTATAGCTCAGTGTAGCCTCGAACTCCTGGGCTCAAGCCATCCTCCTGCCTCAGCCTCCTGAGCATAGCCGGGACTACAGGGATGCACCGCCACGCCTGGCTGATTATTTTTACTTTTTTGTAGAGACAGGATCTCTACAAAGTCCAAGCTGGCCTCAAACTCCTGGGCTCAAGCAGTTCTCCCATCTCAGCCTTCCAAAGTGCTGGGATTACAGGCGTGAGCCACCCTACCCAGCCTGAAGTCTCTGTTTCTTAGTGTACTTCCCCACCTCCTTCCTTAGCAGTTAGTTGGAGTATAAGAAACAGCTGATTTGTGGTTACGGTCATAATACAAAATGTGCTTTGTGGCCGGTGTCCAGGTTGCTGAGCATGTACCCTAGGACCAGAGAAGGTGGGTACAAGTGAGTATCTTCTACATAAGAAAAGAATGACCAGAAACTTGAAATGGTAACATTTAACAACCTTTAAAGAGATTTGGACAAGCTGTGGGCAAGCGAGCAGCAGTGTTTTCTGTTTGTGACGTGTGTGTGTGTGTGTGTGTGTGTGTGTGTGTATTTTTTCCCAAAGCTTTGTCAGTCACTATTACACCCAGCTCATTTCAGGCAGGGCTGGTGTGCTCAGGTTGCGGAAGTATTTCCACACACGGCTCATCAGTTCTGTGATATTCCCAGCGCTGTGTGCAGGTGCTTACTGGCTTCGCCATTGTGGCTGTAAGTGGAGCTGTATCTTTAATTTGCTGTAGGGTAATGAGGTGCTGATTGACTGCAGGTGGATGAATGTAGGCTTTGGCCTTCTGAACAGGAAGTTCCAAAAAAGGGGCCTTAGTTTCCGACTCAGGTGAAATGGGGAACCCTCAGTCCGAGGGGTCTGGACCAGCTTAGAACGGTGCCACTGGGCTAGGGCCGCCAGCCGTATTCTTGCACTGCCTGAGTTCAGTCCATGTACGCGCACAGCTCCTAGCTCTGCTGGGCGCATTCGCAGGCGACCCCGCACACTGGGCCTCAGACTCTGGAGCTACATGGGATCCTAGCATTGTGACTCATCATCAAGGACTCTGCTAGTTTTCTGCAAAATGATCTTGTCTGTATGTGTGTATTTCTCATCCCCTTCCCCTTTCCCTTTTTCTTTTTTTATTTATATTTTTTTATTAGTAGTATTTCTACTCTGGAATCTATAATGAGCAAATTTCTGTTACCATAGAGAAATCTGGCTAATTTTTTTTTCTTCCTGATTTCCTTAGAAATCCTAAGTAATGCACTGAAGAGAGGAGAGATCATTGCAAAGCAGGGAGGAGGTAGGCAACGCTTAGTTTGATGTTTGTTTTCTGGAACAGGCTGTTACTGCCGGGGACAGTAGAGTGTAGTGGGGAGATGCGCGGGCTGACAAGACTCCAAGGGTGGGGCCAGCTCTCCCTCTCCTAGCTGTGTGACGTTTGGCAAGTCACTGAACCTCTCTGTTTCTCATCCTAATCTGTACATTGGGGGTGTAATAGTACCTACCTCTGGGTTGTTGTGAAGAGTAAATGAGCTAATGCACGTGCACACTCACGTAAGTGCTGTGTAAGTGTTAGCCATTGCCATTATGCCCCTGTGATTTAGGGACTTTCTTGTTTTCCATACCAAAATTGTGAATTCCTAAAAGTAAATATTTTTTCCTTATATAAACCTGATTGTAAGAGTGAAAGTACACGTAATAGATGACAAATGCTTACTAAAATACACACGTGTACTCATTATTAAAATTCAGAAAATTTTTGAAGAAAGTAGATATTTTCTGAAGTCTTATTGCCCAGTGATGAATTTTGGCCTATATTCTTGGTAAACATTTTGGTCTATATTCTTCCATTAATGCAGTTTAATGGGTACTTAGAACTAAATATGCTTTTCAGCCCAATTTTCTTCAAGGCTCTGCATGTCTTGGTATTTCCTTGGCATCTCTGCTGCTGTAGTGGGCTGGTTCTGCAGCTCCAGACTGGCTCCGTGCTTCCTAATTCTCTGCTGTCAGCATTGGGAGTTGCCTCGTTTTTGATGCCACTGGGCAAACATCCCACCCTTGCTAGGTCCCTTACCTTTTCCTGTTACCATGAGAGGAAGTTAGATAGCTTCTGAGACATTTCTGCTCTGAAAGTCAGATATTCTTAAAGTTGGGCGTGTTTTTGGCCACTCAGTCTGCTGCTATTCAGCTAAGGAACCAGGCACGGAGAAGTAGAGTGACTTGTCGAGGTCATAGCCTTGGTCAGTTAGAGGACCAGTTGGATTTGCATCTCGGACTGGGCTGCTTGGTCAGTAATGGGCTGGCTTTGGACTGGACCGCATTCCCAGCGGGGCCTGCACTCAGCATGTGCACGGTGGCGGAGGGGGGGGCCTTGCCGGGGGAGCCAGACTGTCCCTCTCCTGCTGACTGACCCTGGGCCTCTTCCCAGGCCTACTCTGCAGTGCCACTTCCTTCCAAAGCCAGCAAAGTTAGATGGAAGTGTCCCTGACAGTGAGGTTCCTAGAAGTGGCCAGCTGTGTGCATTTGTGTACAGAGCATCTGCTTTGGTGCTTCTGTTTCTTTCTCTCTGCTTGATTATGTGGCGATCTAGTCACTTGTCTGCCCTCGCAGTGCTAAGGAAATGCAGCCAGACTGGCCACCAGCAGAGCACCTTAGAGGGATGGATGGGGGAGGGTAAAGGTTGTGAGTGACTCTGCATCATCTCCATGTGACTCCTGTCACTGGGCGGCCCTCCTGAGTGTGGGGTTTCCACGCCTTCCCCAAGAGCTTTTCTCAATGTCTAATGAAGGGGAAACCTCAGAGGTCTCAGGAATTGACACGTGTGGCTCACAGAGCTTGTCACAGGTAGTAGCACCTGGGAAGCCACACGGAAGGGAGGTGGGATTTTGCTCTTTGTAAATGTTATTACAGAAGTTGCGACTGTGCAGAGTAGGAAGAATGATAAGGACCCCATGTACTTACTGCGCAGCTTTTAACAGTTGTGAACATTTGGGGGGTGTGTTAGTGGGAAATTATTGTGGGGCTTAATTCCTAATCTGTGCTTGTAAACTGAAGTGCCCGGGCCTGGCACTGTGTGCACACACGTGTCCCTGACACCCACCTGTGTTTTGTGTCCCTGTTTCAGGTGGAGGTGGAGGCAGCGTTCCTGGAATTGAGAGGATGGGCCCTGGCATTGACCGCATTGGCGGTGCTGGCATGGAGCGCATGGGCGCAGGCCTGGGCCATGGCATGGATCGCGTGGGCTCCGAGATCGAGCGCATGGGCCTGGTCATGGACCGCATGGGCTCTGTGGAGCGCATGGGCTCTGGCATCGAGCGCATGGGCCCACTGGGCCTCGACCACATGGCCTCCAGCATCGAGCGCATGGGCCAGACCATGGAGCGCATTGGCTCTGGCGTGGAGCGCATGGGCGCCGGCATGGGCTTTGGCCTGGAGCGCATGGCCGCTCCCATCGACCGCGTGGGCCAAACCATTGAGCGCATGGGCTCTGGTGTGGAGCGCATGGGCCCTGCCATCGAGCGCATGGGCCTGAGCATGGAGCGCATGGTGCCGGCAGGCATGGGGGCTGGCCTGGAGCGCATGGGCCCCGTGATGGATCGCATGGCCACTGGCCTGGAGCGCATGGGCGCCAACAACCTGGAGCGTATGGGCCTGGAGCGGATGGGCGCCAACAGTCTGGAGCGCATGGGCCTGGAGCGGATGGGCGCCAACAGCCTCGAGCGCATGGGCCCTGCCATGGGCCCGGCCTTGGGCGCTGGCATTGAGCGCATGGGCCTGGCCATGGGTGGCGGTGGCGGTGCCAGCTTTGACCGCGCCATCGAGATGGAGCGTGGCAACTTTGGAGGAAGCTTCGCAGGTTCCTTTGGTGGAGCTGGAGGCCATGCTCCTGGGGTGGCTAGGAAGGCCTGCCAGATATTTGTGAGAAACGTGAGTGTCTCGGTGTTGCTATGCACGAAGGGAGGAGGGAGGCAGGGGGTGGTGGGACTGAGTGATGGCAGGTCTAGGTCATGGGTGATGTCCCTGATGGGGAACCAGGTAACATGGATGGCACACCTCGTCCCCAAAGGTTGGTGCTGGTGGGACGAGGAGGGAGTGTGAGAACTTTTGGCACTTGTATGGCAAGAACATTGGGTTCTGAGAGAGCCTGGGCTTTTCCAGCTTGCTGGACTGCAGAACACTGTGAGCTGAAAGGCTCTAGTTTGTGATCCTGTGCCTTGAAGAGCCACTAAGTCTTGGCAGAGAAAGAGGCGGCTGTAATTGAATTATCTGTCCCAACTCAGCCACCATTAGCCACTGTTGAGGGATTCTGTGGGCCACACGGCACAGGCCCAAAGCGTCGCAGGTAGAGCCCCAGGAGTGAACTGGCTGTACCACCTCACAGCCTTGTCCCAGATAGACTTGTTTTGTTCCCTGCTCATTCTGCAGGGCAGCCAGCTTCCGTGTGTAATAAGAAATCCTTAAGGTGGCCTCGGAGCCAGCTGTGAGGTCTGTGGTGGGATTCGGATTGTACATCAGTCTTCCTTTTCCCCCCAGCTCCCATTTGATTTCACATGGAAGATGCTAAAGGACAAATTCAACGAATGTGGTAAGTGTGTGGGAAGGGCTTCCTGAGTGCTTCCGTGTGCTGTGGCTTGTTGGCGACACCGCCGAATCAAGCAGTGAAGCTTCCTCCCTGGCCTTCACAGCCCCCATCGACTCTGGGGGATCGCTGGGCCCTGCCAGTTTTCTGCCTGTGCAGATATTCAGGCAGCTTGTTGAGTGTCCTGCTAAGTGTCACATGCTTTTCACCTTTGTTCCCATTGCATCCTTAGTTTTTTTTCTTTCTATTTGGGGTTTTTGAAAGAAGTCAGTGTCGTCCACATTTCACAGATGTCAGGCAAAGTCACCTTCCTAAGGGTGCATGGCTTCTAGGTGGCAAAGCCAAATAACCGTAGCTAGTTCGGTGGCCCTGGGCTCATGCAGCACTGTGTAGAGGTGAGGCTCGGGCATTTCAGCCAAGGAGGCTTGGTGGCAGCTGCCTCAGGGTTCTCTGTGCCTGTTTCAGCAGTGGCTGGGATTTCAGCACCATTGCTGTTTCTCCCTGGCTCTTCTCTCTGGCGAGCTGTTGAGTCACGGCCCACTCCTCAGTGCCCACACTCGAGTGAGATATTCCCAGTAGTCAGATGGGATCACGCCACTCCCCCTGCTTCGGAGCTGCCTGGGGGGGCCCTGTGCCTACAAGGGAAAATCCAAACTCCAGCCCCTCGAAGGCATCGTCCCATCCTCCTCCATCTTCCTCCTGTCCCTGAATTTGAGTCACAAGTGCTGCAAGTCCCCAGAATGCTCTGGTGCCCGCTGTTACCAGCAAGTCTTCCTTCTGGTGAATTTCCGCTTCAGCTCTCTCAGAACTTGCCTGAGAGCCCCCCCCGCCCCCCCAGCATGCTGGTCCTCTCCTTGGCAGAGCTAGTGCTTCTGGAATCGTGGGCCTCCAGCTCCATTTGCACGGTCGTGTCCTTGGTGCTCACCTAGAACCCTGGGTTTCTAGGGTGCGGACCCTGTAGACCTGACCCACTTCTGCGGTGCTGACACATACCCCGATGCTCGTAGGTGCTCGAATAAGTGTGACCTGCTTGCTCACTGTGACGGCACACGTCGAGACAGTGCAGAGCTGTCACTTGGATTCGTGATGGTTTTATAACCGGAGCGGTGGCATATTGAAAATGAAGCCTCTGTAAAATTTGCCTATGAAGTTGGCTTTAAGTGGCCCCTTCTTTTTTGAGCCTTCTGGAACGTAAAGACATACATCTGAAGCCTCCAGAAAGGTTTATCGCGGTGCACTCAGGCTGTTATCCTGTTAGCAGGAGAATAGCAATGTGGCTGAGGGCCCGCAGTCGCTGTTTCCTGCCATCCTGTTCTGAGCGTTCGCACTCCAGGTGTGGGGGCCTCTCTGCTCTTTGACTTTGTCAGCCAGAATCCAACAGGTGCTCTGGGCCGAGTAGAGCCCAGACAGGCTGAGCTCTGGGTTTGCCTGATGAGTGTGGTCTCCTCTTCCTCCCTGGGCAGGCCACGTGCTGTACGCTGACATCAAGATGGAGAACGGGAAGTCCAAGGGGTGCGGAGTGGTGAAGTTCGAGTCTCCAGAGGTGGCCGAGCGAGCCTGCCGGATGATGAACGGCATGAAGCTGAGCGGCCGGGAGATTGACGTGCGAATCGATAGAAACGCTTAAGCAGTTGCCTTTTTTAAACATCGATACCAGACCTCTGAATTTGTATTTTTTCTTGTTAACCATTTTAATTTGTTGGCTGGATGTATAAAGATGTTTAAAAAATTCAGTTGCTTTTTGGGGTAATTGGAATTACTTTTTTAATGACTGGGGTTCCATTTGACTGTTCGCATTGAGATTGCAATGTGCGCAATTTTTTTTGTAGTTGTGGCATCTTGTTGACATCAAATATGACTTTGATAATAAATACCAGTTCCTGAAATGGGCGTGCCCGTGTGTTTGTGTTTTGGGGGCGACCATCTGAGGTTTGGGGAGCTAGAGCCGTGGGGGCTCCCAGCTTCCTTCGGAGCAGTGACCACCAGGGATCTCTCCCCGCTCTTGCTTGTCCGGGGGCCCCAGGGGTGGGAGGACCTTGGAAAGCTTCTGTGGAAACTGCCTTCTGAGTGGTCTTTAATTCCCCAGTGCTGATAACGGAGTGTTTGGCTATTTAGAGCTGTCCGGAAAGCCACCCTGTCCCCCTCCTGTGCCATTTCTGTGGGGCACAGGCCCTGTGTCAGGCTCATTTCCAGGTGGGCTTTTCTTTGCCAAAACAGACCAAGCAGTGTGCAGTTTCCGGGCATGTTCCCCTCTGTCAGAGGTTCGGGCTGAATTTGGTACCCAGGCTCTGTCAGGATTGGTTGTTGTCCCCCCTCGACACCATGAAGTGCCCTCGTAGGTCACCAGGGCAGACAGGTGTGTGCAGCCTTGTGGAGCCCTGGCTGCTTCTGTCCTGCTTGGATGTGGAGGGTCGCAGGGTGCGAGCACTTGTCCTGCCCACCTGCCTCCCCGCCCCCTTTCCTGGTGACAGGTGGGTCTGATCACCCATGGTCCCACCTTGATCCCTGAGGGCTGAGACCATGGGGGTGGTGCCCCCCCACCCCTCTGCCTGGCGCTTGACCAGGTGGCTTCCTGTGCCTTTGCTGCACTGTGTGTGCCAGTCAGGAGACAAGAAGAGGCAGGAAGCAGGGGTTGCTTTAAAGAGGGGCTTTATGCGGCCAGACGGGAGCCTGGGCATCCCTGTGACTCCGCCAGGCCGGGATGCGGGGCTCCTGGGTGAGGGGGTGCTGGGCTGGTGGCCGTCCTGGGTGCCCACTCCAGCTTCACGGTCCCCGGGGCAGCGCTTGGCTCTCCAGAGGGTCTGCCAAGGAAGGGTGACTCCCATCGACCCCCTTCCTCAGAAGCAGGGTAGCCCCCAGGTCGGCACCGTGCCCCCTCCAGCCCTCCCGGAGCACTCACGTACCCCAGAAGCCGACGTCATCGTACACCTCTGTTTCCCTGGCAGAAAGCACAGTTGGGTCAGCACGGGGCACCCTGGCCCGTTGCCCCCCACCCCGAAGCCCCCCACTGCCAGGGCACTCACAGGGGCAGCAGGGCCGTCCTGGGCACGTAGCCATCTGTGGAGAGAGCAGGCTCGGGTGGGTTCTCGGCCCGGAACCAGGGCGGCCGCTCGGGTCTGGGGGGCCAGGCTCACTCACACTTGCCCTTGGGGTCCCGGCACAGCATCTCCTCCGCGCTGGTGTACTCGATCACCTCCAGGATCTCCCCGCGCCGGATGCCCAAGTGCTTGCCGCCCCCGCGCCTGGTCTTGGCATTGGGGTCGATCATCATCTTCGTGTGAACCACTATCTCCCCTTCAAACTGGAGGGTGAGACATCAGAGCTTTTGCTTGTGCCGTTACCCCTGGGCACCCACCCGTTTTCTTTCTGACGAAGGGATTCACGGGTCCCGGGTCCCAGCCCTTCCAGGAGGATTGCTTGGCTTGGCGTCCGCACCTTGAACTTCTTCCGGAACTCTCTCTCAGCTTTCTCCGCCTTCCTGATCTGCTTCAGCAACTTCGCGTCCATGGGTGGCACCTGCGGTGGCTGGGACGCCTTCTCCTTCCTGATCCTCCCAACCCAAGGAATCGGGGTGCCCGTGAGGAAGACATGCTCCTCCTCTTCCCAGGGCTCCTCCTTCCACTGTCCTCCCCGCTCTGCCCCACCCTGTCCTCCCCGCTCTGCCCCGTGGCACCTGGGCGCAGGGTCTTGTGGCGGCCTCCTGGCGGCTTGCTGGGTCAGTGGCATTTCACCTGGGGGTGGTGAGGACAAGAAGTCATGGCAGGCACCGTCGGCTCAGCCCATACCCTGGTGGCTGGATCTCGAGTGAGCCCTTCCTATGTCAGGTCCCCTCCCAGCCCCCACCCTGCCCACCTTCTCCCCGGGCCTTTCTGGGGGGGATAGGTATCAGTTCTAGCAGGTTGCCACCCATTTCATTCCTGACGCATGCTAGGCATGTCGGAAACTGCTGGGCCACTCATCGTGACCCTCGTGGCAACATTTTTCACGCTAGTAGGTGATACAGTCATTCCCATCATGCCCATGAGGAAAATAAAGGCTCAGAGAAGTCAAGGAAGCAGTCCAAGGTCACCCAGCAGCTAAGTGGCGGAGGCAGGATTGATTTGTAGGCCCATTTCACGTCTGCCTTTCATAGCAGGGTAGGTTCTGGGAACTATACTAAGACGGGTGAAAAATGAGGCAGAGGCGAGAGGACAGGGAGAGGTCGGTCAGTGGGTACAGAGGAACAACTAGGAGGAGTCAGTTGTGTTCTGTTGCACAGCAGGGTCACGAGGGTAATGTTGCATATCACAAAACAGCTCCAAGACAGGCTTTTGAATGTTCTCACCATGAAAAGATGATAAATGCATGAGGTGACAGATAACTTCAACACAGACGTGTATCAAAAAATCAAATAGTGCCCCATAAATGTGTACAGTTACTGTGTGTCAATTTAAAAAAAATATAATTTTTTAAAAGCCTCTGGGGTGGGGTTCTTGGGTTGGTGACCGATGGTGAGACTATAGATCAAGGGGTCTCCCAGGGTGAGGGCCCCCATGTGCCCTTTCTGTCACTACCTGGCAAGCGACCAGGCTTCCAGGTGCAAGCCCTGCTGGCCAGAGGTTTGGCTTCCAGGAACCCCAGGTTGGTGAAGGATCCGGAACCTGAGGCCCCAGACTGCCTTCTCTGCATGACTTAGCGGGGTACCTGGGTCATACCTGTCCACCCCGACAGATGCCCAGCTTGGCCATCCACAGTCCCTCCAAATGCTCGTGCCTCTCTCGGTCACCCGGCCAGGAGCAAACCTGGCTTTGGCAGCCCAGGTCCCCTGCAGACCCAGCACAGCCAGGAGTACTTACCTGCAGCGTGACCCCGAGCAGGCCACTCAGCAAGCCCTGCCTTCTCACAGTCCTGCCTGCTCACTTCCTGGGAAAGGCTGGGCCCTGCCCCCTTCTAGAGGAGCCCCCACTGTCCAGGAGCCTCTGGAGGTTGGGGAGGGTGGGAGGTGCCTGTAGGTCCAGGCTCTTTTTTATTTCCCCCTTTTTGAGACAGGGTCTTGCTGTCACCCAAGCTGGAGTACAATGGCGCCATCACAGCTCACGGCAGCCTCGAACTCCTGGGCTCCAGCGATCCTCCTGCCTCAGCCTCCCAAGTAGCTGAGATTACAGGTGTGAGCCACCACGCCTGGCTAGACTTTTCTATTTTTTGTAGAGATGGGGTTTCGCTCTTGCTAAAGCTGGTCTCAAACTTACGGCCTCAAGTAATCTGCCTGCCTTGGCCTCCCAAAGTGCTGGGATTACACGCGTGAGCCATGGGCTTGGCTTGGTCTAGGCTCTTGACAGCTGCCCTCCTGGCCATCCGCATCCTCAAGAGCGGCCCCCAGGCCACAGAGCCTACCCTGGAGCGGAAGCAGGAGCGGCCTGCCAGGAAGCTGTGTGCTAACGGGGGTGTCGCAAGCAGCTCCAGGGGAGAGCTCAGGAGAGGCAGAAGGGGCCCAGGAAGGAGCAGCAAGTGCAGCCGCGTTTCTATAGCGGGACCCCGGGCTGGCGGTGAGAGCAGTGGCTTGCTAACGACAGAGCTCCGTGTACCAGCTGTGTGAGCTGGGGCTTCCCAGAGCCTCAAACCTGCACCTCTGTAAAATGGGGGTGACATTGCCTTGGTGGGAGGTGAGATTCGGGGACATGCACACAAAGTGCTTGCACGGAAAACCCTTTGTGTTTTCACCAGGCATTAACCCTGCACATGCCTACTCAACCTTCACCCCGCCTCACTTAGAAGAAAGATGAGAGGGTCCTTTGGGACCTCAGAGCAAACAGTGTCCTCAAGGCGGGGCTGCCTGGGGTCCCGGACAGAGTGAGAGCTGCCACACCTGCCCGCAGCCCTCGCCTGTCTGCCTCCAATGTTTGGTGCCTGGGCAGGCCAGCTACAAACCTCTGCCCTTGGGGCTGGGGCCAGAGTCGTCTGTGGGCTCCACGTCGTCGTACATCTCGTAGATCTCATCCGGGTCCCTGCAGGGGACACCTGAGATGAGGCCTCGCCCGGCACCCAGCTCACACCCAGCTCGCACCCGTCCGGTTTACTCCCCACACTCACTGCGGGAGGGCTTTGGGCTGTCGGGCCTGGAAGCGGATCCCAGCAGAGGAGGCAGAGGAGTGGGCCCTGCGCAGATCTGCAGGGAGAGAGTGCAGGAGGGAGCCCGCTCTGCCCGCGGCCCCCCGCGCCCCCTTTCTGCCTTTGCCCCCCGCCCTCACCCACCTGCGGCTGCCCTGGGCGGTCTCCATAGGCGCTGGATGTCTAAGGGGCCTGGGGGCAGCGGAGGCTTGGCTGGAGGGGGTCCCAGGCTGCTGGCAGAGGGCAGAGGCCTCCTCCGGGGTGGCTGGCCGGGTTTGCGGCCTCCTGACCTCCAGCGGGGTGTCCCCGCGGCCCCAAACCCAGGGCTGAACAGAAGCCGGTGGCTGGAGCCAGCGACGGCAGTGGGCAGCGAGCTCTCGGAAACCGAGCTGAGGAGCAGGGGCTTTCTAGGGAGGTCGCCGAAGAGCTCCGTCTGCAGGTGCCTCTTGGGCAGAGCACTGGGCTCAGGCTGTGACAACTTGCGGGGTGGCCCTCGGCGCTCGGGCTGCGGAAACTTCCTGGGGAAAGAATTGAACTCGGGCTCCGAGGACGTCCTGGGGAGGCCGCCCAGCTCGGGCTGCTGCGGGGACCTCTTGGAAGGCACTTTGAGTTCGGGCTGCCGGGGCCTCTTGGGAAGGACACTGACTTCAGGCTCCGAGGACGTCCTGGTCAGGTCTCCGGACGCGGGCTGCAGGGCCTTCTGGGGGAGGTCACCCGGAAGAGGCTGTGGGGCCTTTTTGAGAAATGCACTGAAGTCCGGCCTTGGGGA
>VBSM01003225.1:2113045-2129908 GCA_008086735.1 Cheirogaleus medius | reverse complement strand
AGGAAGGGGCGAAGTTGGGTGGGGGTTCAGGGGAAGCAGGGGGGCAGGGAAGGAATGGGGCAGAGGGGGATGGGAGAACGGGATGGCGGGGTGGGGGAGGGGAGAGCCCATTTCCTCGCCAGCGTCGGCAGCATCAACAACAGCTGTTATTTATTGAGGGCTGGTCCTCACTCAAACGAGCATTTATTGGGCACCTCCCGTGTGCCAGGCACGATGCCGGGGCTGGGCGAGTAAGTCCCAGCTGGGCCCCACCCTCCGAGAGCTCTCCTCTGGGGGGTTTGATGTAACCCCCTGGGCCTGCCCTTGGCCTCTCTGGGCGCTTTAAACTCCTTCGCTGTGATGTAGGCTTTGGCTGATCCCATTTCACAGATGAGGAAAGTGAGGCCAGAGAGCAGGCGCCCTCCTCTGGGTCTCGGTCACCCCTGCGTCCATGCTCAAAACATGAAGAGCTGATGCCTGAATGCGGGTGGGATTCCAACCCAGCTAGCCGGGGTTGGTGCCTGGCCGGATCCAGGAAGGGGCAGGGCAGCGGTGACCCTCAGACCACACAATTCCAGGCATTTTCCAGGCATGGCCTCCAGGGAGCGGGGCAGAGCCGTGGCCTTCTCTGAGCTTGGGTTTACTCACCCTGAGCTGGGGTAGTAACAGACCAGGCAGCGCAGCCTTCTGACCCTGAACTTCCTTTTGAACTTGGATCTAATCAGGGCTCATGCATACAGCAGGCGCTCCATAAATACCAGATTCCTCTTGGAGCTCCCACCACCCTACCCCATCCCAACCTCTCTGGGACTCCAGGCCGGACCAGAGGAGCAGCTCACCCTCGTGTTTGCTTCCCACCTCCTCCCAGGGCCCCTCCAGCCGCCGTTTGGGGAACGAGTCCAAGTCCAAGTCCAAGTCGGCTATGCCCGGTGCTGCTAGCTGTTCCTTTATTACCTGCCGGCCCCCTGGGGGCTGGCCCTGGGCTGCCTTCCAGGTCCCTTTTCCTCCGTCAAAGAGGTGGCTTCCTTTGCATTCTCAGTTTGCCCTCAGTGCTAAAAGCTCCCACTGTTAGCCCAGTGACTGGTCCAGCCACCTGTCCCCAGTCTGGTGATGGGTGGCCTCCAGACCGCATTGGGATTTTCAGCGCTGCCTTGAGCCAGGCACTCCCAGGCCACTTACTAGCTGTGAAACCTCTTATTATAATTATTCTGCGAAACTTGGGCTGTTTGTATCCATTCCTTCCCAGCACAGCGCCGGACTTCCTGTGGGGGGTTTCTCCTCCCCTCTGGGACATGTGGCCTGACAGATTGGTTAGGGGATGGCACGGTACCCACCCTAAGCAGGGACCCTGGGAAACAGACTTGTGTCTTGGGTGGGATTTGAAGGTGAGTCCCCATCTTAGACAACAGGGGGAAGGCCTCTAATAAGAATGAAATCACCAGGGGGAGGAAGGTAATGGCCCTGGGGCTGTCACCATTTGAGCCCTGAGCAAGCCCTTCCTGAAGCCCATACCTGGGCTTTCATCCATTCACACAATCTCATCCACACTGTATCGCCCATGTGCTGATGTAGGTACAGGGGACATGACCAGGAACAACAACGGTCTCCACTCCACTGAGATCAACTGTCCTGCCTCAGTGCCTTTGCACTTGCTGTTCTTTCTGCTTAGAACACTCTTCCCACTGAGGTTCCCCTGACCAGCTTTGTTTTGTTCTTTAAGTCTCAACTCAGATATCACCCCCCGAACCCCGACAGGCCACCTCAATATTACACCCCCCCCACACACCTCCTCTCCCATTTCCTGATTTATTTGACTCTTGGCAGGAGTCCCTACCTGACATACTCTATGGAAAACTTGCTTATTTTTGTTGAGTTTCTATGTCCCGCCGCACCCGCCCCGGGAATGTCAGCTCCGTGAGGGAAGGGCTTTTCATCTGTGTGGTCCCGAGCCATAGGTCCCTGGTGCCTAGAACAGGGTCTGGCACACGTGAAGAAGGAGGCAGCCGGGGTGAAGGCATGCTTAGGAGGGCACAGTGAGCGCAAGATTCCAGCGGTTCCATTACACTCTCTTTTGATTTAAACCAGTTTGGACTGACTTAAAAAAATTTTGGGGGGTTTGGGGTGTAACCTTTAATCCTGAGTGATGCTGGGCCCGAGGGGATGCAGTACTCCCGTTCTGCCACGGGAGGGCGCAATGGAACCCCACTGGCTGCAGGAGCCGGGAAAATAGAAGCAGTATTAATAATAATGATCTTTATGATAATAGCGACGATGGAGAAGCGGCTTTGGGGCCTGTTTTAGCTTCACAACAGCCTTACGGGGTCGGCATCCGTTTCCCCAATGAGGAAACGGGCCCAAAGAGGTTGAATAACTTGCTCAAGATTACTCAGCTAGGACTGGCAGAACAAAAACAAGACAAGGACGATAAAAGTCACCAATGATCTGACCACTTAGGCGGCAGGCAGGTGAGATGCCAGGCTGAACCCCGCGCTGCTCCCTAACTGCCAGGGTTGGGGGAAAACCCTGCAGGGGCCCTGGGATCACTGTGGCGAGGGGTGACCCTTCCCCAGTGGCTAGACGGTCCGTCTCTTAGCCCCTCTGCCAGATGTTTTTCCCCAGATGCGTGGCTTGGTATCCCCCCTAAATGTTGAGACAAATTGTGCCTGCTTAAGGCCAGGTGGAATCGACACACCCCCTCCCCACCCCCAGTGTGAGGGGGAGTGTCAGGGAAGGCTTGCGCAGCTAAAGAGGGTAAGGTGGAGTTTTTAGGCTCAGCAGTGTGGGCAAAGGCCTGGGAGAGGTGGGAGGGTGAAGGGCAGGTGGTCATTTTCCCCCGAGATTCCTCCCCTCCTCCAGAAACTCAAAAGGCACATTCATCTCCCTGCGCGGGGCTATTGCAGAAGGTCCCATCGGCAGGTGGAACCCGGGATGATCTGAGGGCTGGGTCCCCTTCCTCCATCCTGCCCCCCCTTCTCCTTGCACTTTTGGGGCCCCAAAGGGTTTGGTGGCTACGTGCTCGGCCAGTGCCCTGCGGAGGTTAGGAGTTCCCAGTGTCAGGAAGTCTCAGACTTGGGGCGCCACTTGCAGCCTGTTCTCCCCAAGCCC
This sequence comes from Cheirogaleus medius, assembly GCA_008086735.1. NCBI lineage: Eukaryota > Metazoa > Chordata > Mammalia > Primates > Cheirogaleidae > Cheirogaleus > Cheirogaleus medius. The sequence continues at coordinate 2,126,824 of VBSM01003225.1, read as the reverse complement.
CTCTATCATTTTGCAACCAGTATTTCCTTCTCCTTCGATGCATCTGGGGGAAAAACATCATCACTATTATCATGGGAGCCCAGAGGAGATGCCTGGTTCAGCTTGGGGGGAAGGAAAAGTAGAAATCAGGGAAGACTTCCTGGAAGAGGTGACTGCTGAGCTGGGGGACCTCAAACACACAGCAAGGCCAGAGAAGAGTGTGAGTACTGTTCCAGGCAACGGAAGGGAACAGCCTGTGCAAAAACTTCAGCATGACTGGAGGAAGTCTCTGGTTCCGCTGTTCACCCATAAGCTATGGAAGCCCCCATGGTCTTTCATCCTTTGCCATGAGGCAGTTTCTAGAGAAACCCAGAAGTGACCTGGCCCATCCCAGTGGGCTACATATCACCTTAAGGACCGCTCACGAGTTTTCTCCTGTTTCTCGCGTCATCTGTTAAGGACCGCTCATGAGTTTTCTCGTTTTTCACTGTAGTTAAGATGATTTAAATAACGTGCAGTTTGCCCAAAAACGTGCGATCCCTGGCGTATGTCTTAGAGATTTCTATGCGGTACGAAAGGTGATATCTTTATCTTTCCAGGTACGTGGTGTCTGTGGCTTCTATAAAACCAGCCCAAGACTGTTTTGATTGTCGAGTGACTCCCTAACCCCCAACCCAGCAACCTTAGGACTATGCCTTTTATATATATATATATAAATTTTTTGTTCTTTTATTTGTTGTAGAGATGGGATCTCGCTATGTTGCCCAGGCTGGTCACAAATTCCTGGCCTCAAGTGATCCTCCCGCCTCGGCCTCCCAAAGTGCTGGGATTACAGGGGTGAGCCACCACGCCCAGCCTGCCTTTTATATTAATATGGAGTTGATTGATTCAACAAACATTTAATAGGGCACCTACTATGTGCATTGCTCGTATAGGCAGAGGAACAGGGAAATAGCTCCACTCTCCTAGCAAGGGAAAAAGAGAGCCAATAAGCTAACACACACGCAGTCAGTTCTCATCACTTGTGGTCATTCTGTTCCATAAAGTCGCCGCAAACACTGAATTTGGGAATACCAAATCGTTGCTTCTAGGGAGAATACAGGGTTAGGTTGCTACGAGCCTGTGGCCACGACATTTTTATCAACTGATCAATACGTGATCTTGTTTTATATGTGTGTCCGTTTAAAGACACTATATTTAACATATATTGTTGATTCATTAACACCAAACGCGTAGCCACTGTAACTCGTGCCTAAACAAAGCTTCTCTAACGAACGTGTTTTCTCTTCGAGGCAGCTCACAGGTTTCTTTCTTGTGTGTTATAGCATGAATGTGCCCCCCAAAAGCATGTGATGGAAACTCAATCCCCGATGCGACAGTGTTGGGAGGTGGGGCCCGGGGCCAGGTGTTCAGGCCATGAAGCTCCACCTTAAGATTGGCTCAATCCTGATTATAAAAGGATTTGAAGCTCTGAGTTCCATCTCTGTGGTTCCCTTACTCTCTGCCCTTCTGCTGTAGGATGCCACAGCAAGAAGACCCCTTTCCAGATGCTGGCCCTTGGCCCTGGGACGACCCAGCCTCTACGACTAGAAGAAATAAATCTCTGTTCTTTATACACCGCCCAGTCTGTGGTACCCGTTTATAGCAGCACAGAAGGGACTAAGACATTGTGCTCAGGAACACAGGACCATCGTTCAGCTTGGGGGCCGCCAATGTCAACAGCGACATCGCCGAGAAAATGCACCGATATGCAAAAATCGTGACACTCACCAGACCTCGAAGAGGACACTTGTTGATAGCATGAGAGCTGAGACAAGACGGCAGAGCGTGACCTCGTTTGACCTTCGTTGGGAACGTGCGTGTTGGGCCACTCAAATTTTTTGCAGTTCTTCCTGCGCATGTCTGAGAATGACCTCGAAAACCCCACCGGTATTGGTTTTGGGGTTGCGAATAAATTTTAGCGAGTGGGCCAGTTCGTGATGATCATATTTCAGGTGGTAATTAATTCATTCGGGGGCAGGGAAGGAAGCTGGTTTGGGGACAGAGAGAGAAGAGGAGGGGACGTATGTTAGTTTCCCAGGATTGATGCAAGAAAATGCCACAAACCAGTGAGTTAAAACAACTGAACTTCATTGTCTCACAGATCAGGAGGCCTGGAGTCCAAAATTAAGGTGTCGGTAGGGCCAGACTGTCTCTGAAGGCTTTAGGGGGACAATCCTTCCCTGTCTCCCCCTGGCTTCTGAGGGTGCCTGGCAGTCCTTGGTGTTCCTTGTCTTGTAGCTGTCTCATTCCAACCTCTGCTTCTGTCATTGTGTAGACTTTGTCTTTGTGTGCCCCTGTGTGTGTCTGTGTCTATAGTTCCCACCTCTGAGCCGGACATGGTGGTTGCACCTGTAATTCCAGCTACTTGGGAGGTTGAGGCAGGAGAATGGCTTGAGCCAAGGAATTTGAGACCAGCCTGGGCAGCATAGCAAGACCCCATCTCTACAAAAAATTAAAAAATTAGCTGGGTGTGGTGACTCGTGACAGTAGTTCCAGCTTCTTGGGAGGCTGAGGCGGGAGGATCGCTGGAGCCCAGGACTTTGAGGCTACAGTGAGCTGTGATCATGTCACTGCACTCCGGTCTGGGTGACAGACTGGGATGCCTCCCTGTTTCTAAAAAACAAACAAATTTCCCTCTTCTTATGAGGACATCAGCCATGTTGGAGTAGAGCCCACCCTGAGCCAGAATGACTTCATCTTAACCTGGTCATATCTGCAAAGACCCGTATTTCCAAATAAGGTTCCATTCACAGGTGATAAGTGGGCGTGAGTTTTGGGGAGGGGACACTGTCTAACCCAGTACAGGTTTTAGAGCTTGGGGTGGGGTGTGTGAGGGCAGGGAGGTGACAGGGACAAGTGGTGCAGGGCCGTTTAGGCTACAAGGAAGACTTGGGCTTTTATCCTGAGGGAGGTGGGAGTCATGGAGGGTTGTAGGCAGAGGAAGGACATACAACCCCAGAGAAGGACAGGATAGCACTAAAGGCAGGCCAGGCCCCGGAGTCAGGAGCTCGCAGAATCCCCCCATCCCCTGGCACTGGACACTTTCTTCTCTCTCCCGGTTTTCCAGATGAAGTCTGGCGAGTTGACTTCGCTGCCCAGGGTCACACAGCTACTAAGCGGTGGGATCCATGATTCGAATCCACACCCGTGTGCCCTCCTGGTTTCAGGAAGAATAAACGAGGGTGTCCGTACTGTCCAGGAGCCCTGTGCTCACCTACATGTGAACCCCATCTTTGATGTGTGTGTCGCCGCCACGGCCACAGAGCCTTTGATGGCTTCATTGTGGCTCTGTTGATGGGCACAGGATTTTCTGCCCCGGCTGGGGGTTAAGGAGCTGGAAACAGCTCTGGGTCAACTCGAGGGATGGGGAAGGAGGTTGGAGTTTTGTTCAGAGAGCCAGGAGCTGGGGCGGGCAGCAAGGTGGTAGCAGTGAGGGGCTGAGCCCCCCTTCCGTGCCGTGGGCGGGACGTTTCTGGTCTCTGACTCAGGGTGGCCGCTACCCGGTGGGGTCGGCTGGCACATTCTCTCTGCAGCCTGCCCGCTTCCGCCTCCCCTCTGCGCTCTCATGACGTGCATTTAGTTGGGACTTTGGAGGCTCAGGGTACGTTCCACCGAACCTCGGCCAGGGCAGGGGATTAAGCAAAGCTTAAATAGGACGGTACCTTGCAGGTCTTCTCAGAGCCTTTAATACACTCCCGTGCTCTCTGCACAGTTTTCTAACACCGTTTGCCCCCTGGACATGTTTTCCCCGCTCTGTAGCATTTTGGGGGTCTTAAGGGGTGTCTGGAAGAGACACAGAAAATACTGCTTTAACCCAAAGGGGGCGCTAGAAGGGTGGGATTTTAGGCAGAGACTTCTGGCTAAGCATCAAAGGTTTCTTCCTCCTTCTCCTCCTCCTCCTCTCCTCTCAGGACCTGGGTAATGAGAACAAGGCTGGCACCCCATGGCTCTCTCTGGGGTGGCCCAGTGGGGTTGCGAATTCTGGGCAGGCCAAATTAGGAACTTAAGGGGAGACTGGCGGGGTCAGCCCAGGCAGGGCTGGGGGCTGGGCTTGGGGCTTGGGGCCCGAGCAGGAGTGGCCGGATCCCCAACCTTGGATCTCTGGGGGGGCCAGAGGCAGTCGAGTCTTCTGGGACGGCTGCTGCGGAGTCCCCTGGGACAAAGCCAGGAATTAGCTCAGCAGAGAAACATCTGAATCTTGTCCCTCCACCTCCCCAGGCCGGGGTCACCGCGGGAGACCGCAGATTGGCCCCTGCTTCTTGCTCTTCCGAAAGTAAACAGGCCATGCCGGCGTGACGTCCCTTTGGTCCGGCTGCCAGGCCTCGGTTCAGCCCCCTTCGTGCGGTGGCTCAGCCTTTCACTTTCTGCCTCCCTGTCCGCCCCCTCTGGCCTTTCCAAACATCTCTGGCTGTGGGGACCCCAGGGACTTGGTCACTCCAGGCCCGGGGACATGCTGGAGGAGATGGTGGCGGATACAGGGCCATGCAATGCTGTTGCCAGTGTTAGTGGTCGTGGGACAGGGAATGCATCTTGTCTAGGACGCCTTGACCTTGGGCCCCTGGCTGTTCTGGCCGCCCCCATCTCTGGCTCCTGGGGGGGCACCTGCTACCAGCCTGGGGGAAATGCCTCACGCTGTGCTGAGGACGGTTTCCTGCCCCCATTTCCTGCCCTGGAGACCGGCTGATCTCTTGCGTGGGACAAGCCCCCCACCTTGGCAGTCAAGGGACCAGAGCCGGCAGGAGGAGTCTGACTTGGACGGGGTGGGAAGGGATGCAGCGGATTTGGGGAGCATAGATAACCCTTCCTTTCCCATTTAGTTGCTATGATTTTGTTGACTTTTCCTCCTAGCTCTTTTCTTTCTCTCAATAAAATACACAAAAGCCAGGTGACTTTGGCGGGTGCCTGTAGTCCGAGGGACTTGGGAGACCAAGGTGGGAGGATCGCTTGAGGCCAGGAGTTTGAGACCAGCCTGGGCGACATAGTGAGACCCCGTCTTTATAAAATATTTAAAAATTAGCCAGGCGTGGTAGTGCACACCTGTAGTCCCAGCTACTCAGGAGGCTGAGGCAGGAGGATCGCTTGAGCCCAGGAGTTGGAGGCCGCAGTGAGCTGTGATGACGCCACTACACTCCAGCCTGGGGGACATAGCGAGAATGTTTAAGATTCATCTATGTTGTTGGTGTATCAGTATTTTGTTCCTTTTTACTGAGGGGTATTCTATGGTACAGATGTACCATTCGTCTGTTGAGGGGCATTTGATTTGTTTCCAATTTTTGGTAATTATGAACAGCCGAATTCATAGGCAATTTTTGGCAGTTATGCTATAAACATTTATGTGCAGTTTTTTTGTGTGAATTTAAATTTTCATTTCTCTTGGGTAAATACCTACAAGTCCTCATTCATTCTCTCTCTCTCTCTCTCTTTTTGAAACAGGGTGTCTCTGTCACCCAGGCAGGGGTGCAGTGGTGTCATCATAGCTCACTGCAACCTCCAACTCCTGGGCTCAAGCGATCCTCCTGCCTCAGCCTCCTGAGCAGCTGGGACTACAGGCACACACCACCACACCCGGCTGATTTTTCTATTTTTTTGTAGAGATGGGGTCTTGCTCTTGCTCGGGCTGGTCTCGAACTCCTGGCTCAAGCGATCCTCCCACCTCTCTCTCTCTCATTTTTGAGATATAGTTCACATACCGTACAACTGCCCGCCTGTTTTCCACGGTGGCTGCAACATTCTACATCCCCACGCGCAGTGCGGGAAGGTTCTGATCTCTCCGCGTCCTCGCCAGCACTCGTTACTATTGGACAATGATAACCATCCTCCTGGGTGTGAATGGGATCTCATGGTGGTTTCAATTCGCCTTTCCTTAACGTCTAGTGATGTTGAACATCTTTTCACGTCGGCTGTTAGTCTATCTCCTTTGGAGAGATGTCTGTTCAGATCCTTTGCCCGTACTTTTTAACCGGGCAAAGATCTGGCTGGAATGATGGTTCCAGCCCTTCTTCCAGCTACTCTAACCAAGACCTTGCCTGATTCCGGCTTCGGTATCTTCCCCTCGGCTCCGGCCCCAACCCTGCACGTCTTGCAGCACCCAGGGGACCAGCAACCTACAGAAGCTTCCTCATACCCCCCTTTACACTCACACAACTAAGCGACACCCCCCAGACCTGCCCCCAGCACAGCTCTGTGCCTCGCTGGGCCACCTGAACAGAGAAATGACCTGCCGCTGCTATGCGGAGACGAATTTTCTCCACATCAGACAACCTTTCCAACATGCGGAGAAATGGAAAGAATTGTCCACCGGCACACCCACCCCTAGATTCTACAGTTAACGTGTTGCAATTCCACGGACGTGTTTGCGAGTGTGCACGTGCCTTAGCCATCGTGTGCATTTGCCTGTGTGCAAAGGGGAACAGTTAGTTGCACGGTGCTTAGGGAGCCTGTGCGACCGGACTGTGCTGGTTCCAGTCTCGCCTCTGCCACTTAAGGACTGTGAGTCTTGGGCAAGTTGCCCCACTTCTCTCCTGCCTGTTTCCTCTCCCAGCGTGGATTCATTCATTCAACAAATATTGACGGAACACCTCCTGTGTGCCAGGCTCCGTTCCAGGCACTGGGCGGGGGGGGGGGGGGGGGGGGGGGGGTGGCGGCAGCAAACAAAACAGACACAGATCCCTGCCCTGGTGGGCCCGGCAGGCAGACGACAAAGAGGGAGGATAGATCAAGCCCACAGTACGCGGGATGGTGGGAGCGCTGTGCGTGTGTACCCGGGCAGGCGGTTGCGGTTTTAGATTGGGGAGGCGTCCCTGAGAAGGTGACTTTGAGAGGTAAAGAGAATGCAGTGCTTGGTGGTGAGAAGAGGAGGGTCCTTCTGGCAGAGGGGAGAGGAAGTGCAAAGGCCCTCAGGCAGGAATTTGCTTGTGGCTGTTCCAGGAGCAGCAAGGAGGGGACCCCATGTGGCTAGAAGAGAGTGAGCAGGGTGGGGAGACATGGAAGAGGGGAGGGCAGGGAGGGGACGGGGCAGAGCTTGCAGGATCTTAAGAGTCGCATACTACACATCTGCTGAAGGGCTGATAACTAGAATCTAGATAGAACTTAGGAAAATCAACAAGAAAAAATCAAACAACCCCATTCATAGCAAAGGACATGAACAGAAACTTTGCAAAAGAAGACAGAATAATGGCCAACAGACATACAAAAAAAAAAAAATGCTCAGCATCTCTAATCATCAGGGAAATGCAAATCAAAACCATGGTGAGAAGTCACTTAACTCCAGTGAGAATGGCCTTTATCAAAAAGTCCCAAAACAACAAATGTTGATGTGGATGCAGAGATATAGGAACACTCCTACACTGCTGGTGGGACTGCAAACTAGTTCAACCTCTGTGGAAAGTAGTATGGAGACCTCAAAGGACTAAAAGTAGAAATACCATTTGATCCAGCAACCCCACTACTGGGCATCTACCCAAAGGAAAAAAAAGTCATTCTATCATAAAGACAGATGAATGTTTCAGGCAGCACAACTCATAATTGCAGAGATGTGGAAACATCCCATCAATCCATGAGTGGATTAATAAAATGTGGTATATGTATACCATGGAGTTCTACTCAACCACAAAAAACAACGGTGATCTAGCACCTCTTGTATACTCCTGGATAGAGCTGGAGCCCATTCTACTAAGTGAAGTATCACAAGAAGGGAAAAACAAGCGCCACATGTACTCACCAGCAAATTGGTATTAAGTGATCAACACTTAGGCACACACATAGTGCTGACATTCAGTGGGTGCGGGGCAGGTGGGAGGGGGGAGGTGGGTGTGGGTATATTCACACCTAGTGGGTGCGGTGCGCACCGTCTGGGGGATGGACATGCTTGTAACTCTGGCTTGGGCGGTGCAAAGGCAATATATGTAACCAAAATGTTTGCACCCCCATACTATTCTGAAATTTTAAAATTTAAAATTTTTGAATTAAAAAGAAAAAGAGTTGCAGGAAAGGACTCCAGCTTTCACCCGGGGATGTGTTGAAGCAACCCCTCTGTCTGCTGTGTGAGGGATAATCGTGCCGTCCTAAGGAGTTGTTAGAAGGATTACACGAATTCATAGGTGTGGACAGACAGTACGGTGACTGGCGTGCACTACACATGCGTCGAACATGAGGTTAGTATTATGCGTGGTGGCGTGTGCGTGTGCGTCGGGGTGTGTCTGAGCCACAGCGGGGCCAGGTGGCCATCAGTGAGTTTGTTGGTGAGAAAGAATCTTTCTAACACTATTTAAAAAACGCTGTCAGGTGTTTGAAAGCCCTGCTGAGGTTGCTGCGTTTTGGCCCCGGGATCCGACGGGCTCTTTGTATACCAGATGTTCCTCAGATATCAGCTGGGGTCAATGGAGCCTCAGAGACTTGGCGCCTGCCTCTCTCCCACGACCTGCGGGAAGCCCAGTGCCCTCCCCGAGATGTCTGTGAATTCCCAGGGCCTCCGTTCTCATGGTTGCTTCTTGGCTCGAGTTCCTGCCCCGCTGAACCCTTGCTCTCACCCACCTTCCCCCGCCAGACCCTTTGGGGGAGCCAACCCCATGTTCTTAAGGGCACCGGATTGCTTGTGGGTCCCCTGGCAAGATGCAGCGCCCTCCCTAGGGTCCTGCCATGCTGATTTTTTTTTTTTTTAATATTGTCTGAGCTCCTGCGTGTAAGATGTTGCTTGATGAGGAATTCCACCGCCAGCAGGAAAAGTTCGCACCGTTTCTTTCTTGCATAACACAGCAGAGTGTTGTGACTGGCTTAGCATTCAGCAGGCTGTCCTGTGAAGAGGAAACTCCACCAGGACACCCAGGGCCGACTGTGCTCTGGTTGTCAAAGTGCTCTGAATGCTGTGCCCAGCGGGTGGAGGCATATAGAAGCTGGCACGGTCCAGAGAAGTCGAGGTAGTGGTGCTCTAAGGGGCAGCAACTCATCCCCCCGCCAGGGCAAACATCAACAGACCAGAAACCAGCCACGTCGAGCCAGACTTCTGGGAAATGAGGCAAGGGTTGCTGCCAACGGAATGTGTTGTAGATTTCTTTTCACAGTTTCTGTAATCACTGACTGCTTTCTCAGGGTGTGGATAGCCAGGGACCAGAGGTCAAGGTTATGGCAACAGAACCTTGAATCGAACGGTGCAGGGGTGAGAAGAACCTCCCCGGGCGGGTCATGGTGCATGGGACGGGCCCACAGCTGGTTGGGTTCCAAGAGGAGGGCACGGGGTGTGTTGGAAGGACGCATTCCACTCAAGCCTGGAAGAAGACCAAGGTTGCTACTCTTGACCTTGATTTCAGTTCAGCGCTGCTGTGATGGGGATGGGAGTATACCCAAGACTGTTCTCCGCAGAGCCGGGCTTGGTTTTTTGGCACCATTGTAATAGGATGTTAAAAAACTCGACCCCCAGAATGGACATTCAAGAGCATATTTCCTGGTACTTCTTAGATGTTTCTGGATCATGGACTCATTTGTAAATCAAATCCAATCTAAAGACCACCCCTGTGGTCTGACCCACTGCCCATTCCCCACTAAATATATTTACCCAAAAGATTTTGTGGACAGTTATATGGTATCACGGTTGTTCCGGAACCTCATGCACGGAGCCCATTCTGATTCCCGGTTAAGAACCTCTGATTTAGTTTGGTTCTCTCATTTTATTTTTATTTTTATTTTTGAGACAGAGTCTCACTCTGTTGCCCAGGCTAGAGTGCCGTGGCATCAGCCTAGCTCACAACAACCTCAAACTCCTGGGCTCAAGTGATCTTCCTGTCTCAGTCTCCCGAGTAGCTGGGACTACAGGCAAGTGCCAACATGCTGGGCTATTTTTTTCTATATATTTTTAGTTGGCCAATTAATTTCTTTCTATTTTTAGTAGAGACGGGGTCTCGCTCTTGCTCAGGCTGGTTTTGAACTCCTGACCTTGAGTGATCCACCCACCTCGGCCTCCCAGAGTGCTAGGATTACAGGCGTGAGACACCGTGCCCGGCCTAGATGCTCTCATTTTACACACGAGGAAATAGGCAAAGGGCATATAGCTTTGCTCAGGGTTACACAGAGTATCAGTGGCAGAGTTGGGTGTCAGTCCAATGTAGCAATTAATTTCAGAGTCAGAATTAGATGTGAATCCCAGATCCACTCCCTTACCAGCTCCTGAAATTTTTGCAGGAGATGTATTCTCTCTGTGCCTCAGTTTCCTCATCTGCAAAATCGGGAAAATAATAGTACCTACTTGGTGGGGATGCTGTGAGGATTACATGACATATATGTGAAGCACTTAGAATGAGTGCCTTGATGAATGGTAGCTTTTATTTTATTTTATTTATTTTTTTGAGACAGAGTCTTGCTCTGTTGCCCAGGCTAGAGTGCAGTGGTGTCATCCTAGCTCACAGCAACCTCAAACTCCCAGGCTCAAGCGATCCTCCTGCCTCAGCCTCCCGAGTAGCCGGGTCTACAGGCACGCGCCACCAAGCCCGGCTAATTTTTCTATTTTTAGTAGAGATGGGATCTTGCTCTTGCTCAGGCTGGTCTCAAACTCCTGACCTCAAGCTATCCTCTTGCCTCGGCCTCCCAGAGTGCTAGGATTACAGGCGTGAGCCACCACGCTTGGCTGAGTAGCTTTTCTTTTAATCAAGTTCTTTTTCTTTTCTTTTCTTTTTTTTTTAAGTACAGACTCAATTTCTTTCCTTAGCCATAGCTGCCCCAGAAGTTTGCACTAGTGGTTCTGTGGTGAATAAAGTAGACTTTGTGGCATTGAAACACATGTGGGTGAATACACCCATGTCTTTGCCTTTGTGGTTATTCCTGGGGAATTAGTGGCTGTTTCTCTTTCCAAAGACACTGTGTTTGAACATTGTATCAGTTAGCTTTTTCTGTGTAACAAAGTGCCAAAAAAAATGTATGGCTTGAAACAATAGTTACTTATGAACTCTTGATTCTGTGGATGGGCTGAGTTCAGCTGGGTGGTTCTTCTGCTAGCCTTGCTTGGACTCACTCACGTGGCTGCAGTTAGCTGGTGTCTTGGCTGGGGCTGAGTGATCTTGGATGGCTTCACTCACATGTCTGGCAAGTGGCAGGCTGTTGGCTGGGGTGCCTTTGTTCTCCTCCATGTGGGCTCTCCAGTAAGCTAGCTGGAGCTCATTCCCATGGTGCTTGCAGAGTTGCCAGGAAAAGCAGAGAAGGCAGCCCCAGTGTGCAAACACTCCCCTTTGTGTTATATTTGGTAATGTCTCATTGGCTCAAACAAGCCATATGGTTAAACCCAGACTTGGGAGGTAGAGAAACAGAATCTATCTCTTGATGGAAGGAACTGTCAAATATTGTGGCTATTTTTTTCTCCCCTTCAACCTACCACACATGTTTGCTGGTGAACAATTGGCCATCGAGTTATTAGTTTAAAATGTAAAGGGTTTTGGCACTTTAGAGATGTTTTCAGATCTCAAAAGAAGAGAACTTGTAATTAGAGACCATAACCTTCAGGTTAGGCCACCGGTCTTATTATTGAAAATGACTTCCTCTACATGGGATGTGATGGTTAATTTTATGTATCAACTTGACTGGGCCATAAGGTGCCCAGATATATAGTTAGACCTTTCTGGGTGTGTGTGAGGGTGTTTCTGGAAGAGGTCAGCAGTAGAATTGGTGGGTGGAGTGAAGCTGACAGCCCTCCCCAATGTGGGTGGGCCTCACTCAAGCTGTTGAGGGCCTGAATAGAACAAAAAGGTGGAGGATGATTGAATTCTCTCCCTGTCTGACTGTTTAGCTGGGACATCGATCCTTTCCTGCCCTCAGTGTCCCTGGTTCTCAGGCCTTCAGACCTGAACTAAATCTACACCACTGGGTCTCTGCCTGTCCAACCTTTGAACTGCATCGCTGGGCTTCCTGGGTGTTCAGCTTGCAGACAGCAAGCAAATCCTAAGAGTTCTCAGCCTCCATAATCACATGAGCCAATTCCTTATGATAAATCTCATTCTGGATAGCTATATCAATCAATCAATCAATCAATCAATCAGGAACTAACCCTGCTGGCACCTTGATCTTGGACTTCCAGCCCCCAGAACTGTGAGAAAATACATTTTTGTTGTTTAAGCCACTCAGTCTATGGTATTTTGTTACAGCAGCCAGAGCAGACTAATATGGATTTTATAATCAGAGACCATAAACTCCAGGCTTGCCCACTAGTCTCCATATGAAAAGTGACTTCCTCTCTATGGGACATTTGCATTTCTTTGTTGTGGGATTCTCTTCCTCACCCTTCTGCGCTCCTCTGCTACGCCTGCCCTAGAGAGCTACGTTTCGCCCTCCTTATGGGTTAAATTGTGGGCTAGCCTGGGAACTCTGCTATCTTTGCTGTGCTGTTCTCAGTAGAAATGTGCTGCTAAGGGACAGATGCTAATGTCACAGTCATAGTCTCACCCTCCACCCAGGTCCTGCCGTGGTGATTCAGAATAGGTAGAATACTATTCACTCAGGTGCAGACCTTATTGGGATTTCACCAGTGACTGTCGAGGTTGAATAATTTATGTGTAAACTTCAAATGAGCACATTTTGATGACTTATTCTTACTGAATTTGTGTTCTGCAGGAAACTTAATTCTGAGAACTTCCAGTTATACAGGCAGGCCAGACACACATGGACACAACTATCCACTTCCATTTGGAGCAACGTAATGGGTTGAGTGTTTCTAAGCCTCATCATAGTTCATCCACATCTTCCTGTATTTAGATTAAAGAGCACAGCAATTGTGTCGACCTAGACAAAGAAATTGCACGAATTCAATTCCGTGTTTTGCTGTGACCACTTGAAGATTTTATTGGCATTAAAAACATGATGCATTGCAAACCATGAGGTGTAGCATTTGTTTGCAAGTGTAAGTTTTACTTCCATGTGAACTATAGTACTGAATTCAAATATCTGTAATGTGCAAACTTATTTTAAAAAATTGTTCATTGTTTTAACACTAAAGAATGAAGCAAGATAATAAAATGCTTTGTCATCCTTGTACATCATCGATTTAATAGCTGCCCAGATGGTACTGTTTGCAGATATAAAAGTTTTATGAAGGTTCACTTACTGAGCAGTTATTTACATAAAATACTATTCTATCAGACATGAACCAAATAGTCAGTGTCTGCATTTATTTTGTGCTCATGGTTTTATTTCATGACTATCTCGGAAGAAGAGTTTCTTTTATAGGAAGGGGGAATTAAAAAGGGATCCCTGGTTGGACGTCAAATTTACCGGGAACGTTCTGAGCGGCAATAAAAGTTTGTTGAATGAATCAATGAAAGAGGGTGTAGTTCTACAAATTGCCCACCAGGAGGCGCTGCTCACAAGTAAAGGACCGCTCAGCTGCAGAGGCGGGTGCATCTTCCTCAAACCCAGCCCGGCCTCTTCCAGCCTGGAGCGTGGCTCAGGCTCCTCCCTCATCCCCAGGCCCCCACCCTGCCCCTGCAGTCTGGTCCCTCCTCCTGGGTTCCCCAGACGTATCCACGCTGACTCTTACCTCTGGGCCTTTGCACGTGCTGTTCCATCTGCCTGGAACGCCCATTGGAAAACTCATACTGTACTTAATGATGTAGCCCCAGTTTCCCCTGGGGGCACATTACTTCGTTGCTCCGTGCCTCAGTTTCCTCTGATGGATAGGCTGGACAGAGAGAGTTTACCCAGGAAAAGTCCAGGGTCAGGAATTAGAAAATCTGAAAGGCAATGGAGAGCCACAGAGAGTGTTTGAGCAGGCGAGTGCCCTCCTAC
>VBSM01003225.1:2090849-2102047 GCA_008086735.1 Cheirogaleus medius | reverse complement strand
GGGGTCCCCTGGATGGGAGGGTCCACTTTTCAGTTCCAGGCTAGGCCTCTAGGAGGAGGGGATGAGATCCCACCTTGGCTTCTACCATGGCTTGTGCCCTGCCCTAAAATCTATGCTTTGGGTTGTCACTTTTCCCTTCCTTCCTTCTATCTGTTCATCCATCCATCCATTCATGCATCCTTCCTACTATCCATCCATCCATCCATTCTTCATCTTTTTATCTACTCATCCATCCATCCATCCACCCTTCCTTCTCTCTGTCCATTCATCCATCTACCATCCACCTGTTCTCCCATCTGTCCATCTATCCATCATCTTTTTATCCATCCATCTATCCATTTATCCATCTTTCCTACCATCCTTCCATCCATTCACCCATCTACCTACGCTTCCTTCTCTCTGTCCATTTTTCCATCCACCCATCCACCTGTTCACCCATCTGTCCATCCATCCATCATCTTTTTATCCATCCATCCTTCCATCCATCTATCCATTCTTCCTTCTATCCATCCACCCATCCAACTGTTCACCCATCTATCCTTCCTTCCTTCCTTCCTTCCTTCCTTCCTTCCTTCCTTCCTTTCTTCCTTCCTTCCTTCCATCTATTCATTCTTCCATCCATCCACCTGTTCACCCATCTGTCCACCTATCCTTTCATTTATTCATATAGTCACTCATATGCTCGTTTATCATTCATTAATTCTCCCACGCTTTCATTTATTTACAATTCACTTGTCTCCTCACCCACCTACTTTGGATTCTCTCTCTGTGCCCAGTTTAGTGACAAGTGTGAGGACACTTTCCTGGCCTTGGGATTCCTTTTCTGAGGGGCGGGGATGGGGGTTTGGGAACAGACATACCGAGGGCCATACTGAAAGTGCAGTGAATGTCTTAGGGTGTCTGAATCCTCCCTTCTTTGGGTCCCCTCGGGGGTTTCCTTATTACCCAGTTTGGGGATTGGACTTACCCAATCCAGATGGCTTCCTCTGCGTCTGAGATCAGGACCTCGAGCTGCTGGAACAGGTCAGCAATGTCTGTGTGTGTGTGTGCGTGTGTGTGTGTGTTTGGTCAGTGTCTTCTCTCTCCCCAGCTGCCTCTGCCCAAGATCAGGTACATACATATCCCCCCGAGCTGGGAGGAAGAAATGGCCTCTCTGCAGGAGGGTCTCCCAGGGACCCTGGACTCCCAGGGCTCATAAAAGCCCACACCCTCCTCAGTTTCTCACCCAGGCCCTCTCTCCTTTCATTATTATTTTTCAAATCATGTCAGAGATTTTATTAGATTCTGGATAAAGAGACCCCAACTCCAATCATGGCCAGGCTAGTTCTCGGCCATGCCATGTTCAGCACTGTCCCAAACTTGTGCAGGGAGGGGACATGCCGGCTGCCTCCCTCTCACTGGTGCAATAGGTGGGCAGTGTCACCAAGAGCCCTGTTCTCACTGGGCGGCGCTGGGACTCTGCACATCACAGCCGGGCCCTCCTCTGCCTACCAATCCCTTGCTTCTTGTCCAGGGCAAGAACTGGGCAAGGTCAGGCCCTACCTCCCGCCCAATCTGTGGCCTTCCAGGGGGAGCAGAGAGCAAAGACCTGGCCAGCCCCCCCATTCTCCTGGTCACAGCTGCAGTGGTCAGCCCCTTCCCCTCTGAGGATGTGCACTGCCAGCTCAACTGCTGCCCCAGGGTGTGGGTAGGGCAGGGGCTCAGTGTCCTGCCTTACCCCCTACCTCTGGTCCCGGTTTGGACACTCACATCTCTCCAGAGTGTCCTAGGGAGGCAAGAAGGAAGCCTGCCTGGAGGGGGCAGCCCAAGCCAGCATCCACAGCTGGGAGGGGGTAGACTGGGGAGGCGGGTAGGTCCAGGTTGGAAAAGCCCAGAGAAAGATCCATCTAAAGCAAATCAGAACTTCCATATCCAAAGGGGCCCCTAGAGTCTATTGATGAGTGGTCATCCAGTCTACTAGAGATGGAGAACTCACTTCCTCCAAAGTCACCCCACTATTCCTTCTCTTGAACTAAAACCCATTTCTTGCAAACTTCCACCTCTGATTCTGTTCTTAATGCAGGGGTCCGCTCAGACCCCCTGTCCCTCTCCCTTCCCCCTGTTTGGAGATGGCTGGCATGGTGGCAGTTCCTCCTTTCTGAAGTAGAGACCACCATACTTACCTCAGATGGTTTGAGAAGATTAAGTCTCATTTATTCTGTGCATAGTACTTCGTACAGAGCCTGGCACACAGTAAGCACTCAGCAAATGTTAACTCCCCTCTTTTTCTTTCCTTTCTAGAAAGCTCTCATGTTCCCATCCCCAGAGTAGTGCTCTCTTTTCAGGGGAAATGTCCACTTATTCTTGAAAATCCATTCCTTTTGCCCTGGCCTGGCTATTATTATTTTTTATCAATGCTATTTATATATGATGGCTCCTGGAATGGAATATGAATCATGTATTCATTCATTAAATATATGTATTTTTTTCAACAAATATTTTGAGCTCCCATTATGTGTCAAGCAGTAACTGGGTGAGGGAAAATGTGGTTTGGGAAGAGGAAACTTGCACACATCTAGAACATTTGCCCAAGATATGTCAATCATTCTCCTCCTGTGCTGGGCCCTGGGCGTGGCCTGTGCCCTCCAAGAGCCACTGGAAGCTGCTGTCATAAGAACTCTGGAGCTACTTCCCACCCGGGACATCCACATGACCCTCTAGTTGTGCCTATTAGATTCATGATTGACGTTGGGACTGAATTTTAGCATGTTATGCAACCGTATGTTACCTTTCCTCCTCAATCCAGCCTTCCAGGCTGGTGAGATCTCTCTGGATGTGAATGTGTCAAATTCCTTTCTAGCTTCAGGTGTGTCTGGTCCATGTAGAATGTACAATAAACGTTGAATGCAAGTTCTTGCCTGCTTTGCTCGGTGACCACCAGAGGCAGAGAGGTGAAAATGAGTTGAAGATGCTGATGGGGTCGTGTTTTTCTGTCTCGTCTACAAGGGTTCTCAGACACATCCCGGATGAACCCTGAGTTACCTGGATCCTCAATATTCGAATTGGGGTCCACGGACCAGCATCATCTGGGAGCTTATTAGAAGTGCAGACTCTCTTGCTCCTCCCAGAATGGCTGAATCAGAAACTGTCTTTTAACAAGATTCCTGGGTGATCCACATGCCCATTAAAAGTTTTAGAAGCATTAATCCAGAATACGGGGTGGAAGACATTACCCGTACAGGGCCAGAGAGAGAATATTTTTGGCTTTGCGTGATAGACGGCCCCTGGTGTGACCACGCCACTCTGCCTCCGCAGCATGAAAGCAGCCATAGACCATATGTCATATGTGTGTCAGGGGAAGAGAATTTCCCCGGCAGAGGGAACAGCCTGTGCAAAAGCCCTGAGGCAGGAATGGTGCCTGGCATGATGGAGCCACAGTGAGGAGGCCCGTGAGACAGGAGCAGAGTGAGTGAGGGGGAGAGAGGGAGGAGGGGAGGGCAGGGAGGTGATGGGGGCAGGTCGTGCAGGGCCCTGTGGGCCGAGGTGAGGACTTTGGCTTCCTTTCTGAGTGAGATGGGGGTGACGGAGGAGTTTTCTGGGCATATTTCTGCTGTAACCATCCTCCCGCCCCCATCCTGTGGTGCATGAGGTTGAGTGAAAATAAATAAATACGCCACAAAAGTGCGAGGGAGCTGGCTCATCGTCTGGGGGTGGGGGTGGAGGGTGACCAACCACAGGGTCTCTGTGACTCATCTCCTCGAGTGTTGCCACGCACTCTCTGCCCTCCGAGCCGGGGTGCTCGCCCCATCTCTGTTTCTGAGCCTTTCTGAGATACGAGGGGAAGGGCAGGTATAGCTGCTCCATTAGGTGGAATCATGGTAAAAATAAACCCACCGATGTTTCTCTTCTCTTCGTTACAAAGCTGTCTTCCACGAAATAAACACGGGAGGCAGGGGCGTCGGGTACACGTGGACGATGCTGGAAGGGTCAGGGGCTAGCTGAAGTGGGAGGGTGGCTCAGGTAAACAGGAAGATAAGTTGGAGATAAGTTGGCGATAAGCTGGTGCCACTGGGAGGAGTGGCCACACAAAACCTGGGTGTAGGAAGGAGGTAGAGGCTAACTTGCTCTAAAATTCTGGTGACTCTCAAGGGTCTGGCCCCCACGATAAGGGGGCAGGGCGCATTTCCCAGATGTCTGGTTTGGGCCAGTGACTGTGCCGGTAATTTGTCCTGGATTATTTTTTGACCCTCCGAAAAAGGCTTCATTATTATGTTACCCATTTACAGATGGGGAAACTGAGGCTCAGAGCGGTTACATATCTTGCCTAACATCACGTAATTGGTGACTGGGCTGTTTTTCCCCTTGTTATTACCGCACCACCGTCACTGACCAACTTTCTGTTCTTTGAAGTCTTTTCCTGCCTAAGGTCTTTGCACTTGCTGTTCCCTGTTCCTGGAATGCTTTTCCCTGATTCTTTAAATGACTCTCCTTTTCCATTTTCAGGTCTCAGCTCCAATGCCACCTCCTCAGAAAGGCCCTCCCTGAATACCCACTCTAAAATAGCCTGTCATTTGAATTGACCCTACACATAGTTGGCGTTCAGTAAATATCTGTTGAACGAATCAACGAACTGAAAAGGATCAGATGATCCTCGTAGTACCAGCTTCGACTGTAGTTAAATCCTGTGTCACCAGGTTTTATGGTCTGTCTCCACCTGGAGGATGGAGGTGCCAAGGGAATGGGATCCTGTCTGTCGCATTCACAGCAAAAGCTCCCCTATTTGGGACAGGACCTGTCGTGCTGTGGGTGTGGGATAAATATTGTCAGAATGAATCTGAGATTTGAGAAGGAAGCAGCGGCTGCGTTATGGGGCAGAGGGAGACAAGAAAGAAGGAGGGTGTCGCCTGGGTCCTTCATTCATCCCTCATTTATTCATTCTTTGATTCATCCATCCATCCACCCATTCCATTATTAATCCATCCATCTATCCATTCATTCATCTATCCCTTCATCCATCCATCCATTTATTCATTCATCCATTCATTCTTCCACCCATTCATTTATTCATCCATCCATTCATTCATCCACCCATTCATTTATTCATTCATCCATCCATTCATCCACCCATTCATTTATTCATCCATCCATCCATTAATTTATTCATTCATCCATCCATTCATCCACCCATTCATTGATTCATTCATCCATCCATTTATTCATTCACAACTTTTCCAGAGAGAATGAAACCTATACCTTGCCTTTCAGAACCTGTCCTTTTGAGAAGGAGGACAAATGTTCGTGTAAACAAATAGATGATTGGGATTATGTCAGAGGCTACAGAGGTCTGTGAGCCAATGGCCAGGACATTCAGGGACTGGGCAAGTCAGGAAAGGTCCCTCTGAGGAGATGGCATTGGAACCAAGACTAGAAAACATGAGTAAGTGAAAGACATGTATTACACAAGAATACATGTCTGGTTCTATTTATATAAGATGCTCAAAGCAGGCAAATCCATAGAGACAGCGGATTGGTGGTTATCAGGGGCTGGAGGAGAAGGGAAATGGGAAGTGACTGCTCATGGGGATGCTTTTTTTTTATTGTGATGATTAAAAAGTTTTGGAACTGGATCGAGGTTCTGGTTGCACAACATTGTGAATATACTAAAGACCACACTGGATTGTATACTTTAGAATGCTTAATTTTATGTTATGTGAATTTCACCTTAATTAAAAAAAAATTCAAGTGAGTCTGCCATGCCCAGATGATAGTGAGCGTCTGAGAGATCAAAAGGGACAGAGAGATAAGGGAAGTCGGTGCAGAGTGTGACAAGGATGTGGGAGAAGGTGCCCTCATTGGCCCCTACTTGGGGATGTGGCTGAGGGACCCCAGCCGGCCCGGCTTTGTGGGCATGCGTGGGTGACCAGGTGTGAAGCACCTCGACCTGCCTGCGGAGGGATGTGACTCACACACACATACCCGCTCTGGCCCATTTGTGCATGTGGTACGCAGCACATGCATGTACACGTGTGTGCTCAGGTCAGGGTGTGTAGGCGTGGGCATGACACATGTGTGTACACATATTTATGAGACATGTTCATGTACACATGTGTGTGTGCTCCAGCCTGGGTGTGCAAGGACCCCCCTCAAGTCTCCATATGTGGCTCTCCCCACGCCCTGTTGTGGGGCTGAAGCCTGAAGGGTGAGATGTGGGGGGGAGAGTAGAGCCCCCTCCGCTAAGGCCACCAGTGTGGTCACCCATAGTCCCATCTCTGCCCACTTGCTGCGAAGGCCGTGAGGCAGCCCCAGCCTCCCCCTATACTGTAAATTCTGAGAAATGCTGTCCTGTGGTTTGGCCTGGCCCCTCCCCACTGGCACCCACGCCCAGCAGGGCTGCCCTGGCCACCATCTTCCTGTCTTGGGCCTGGTTGTGGGGGAAAGACTAGGAACCCTCATCTCAGCTTGTGTCCCCAGAGAGAGGGGTGAGGGCTCTGCTCCTGACAACTTTGCTTCACCTCTCTGGGCCTCAGTTTCCTCATCTGTAGAATGGGGACAATCACAGTTCTGTGAAATAAAATAAAATCTTAAGGCTCCCACACCCACTGACTAAGTGGACCCCCTCTTGGCCAAGGGGATACCCTAAAACTGAGTTGCTGGCCATGAGAAGGGAGATCAGACATGCCTCATCATGCCCCCTCCCTTCTTAGAGACATCTTTTGTCAGTCATTAACAGGCCTAAGGCTGTGCAAGTCACACCTGCAGGTCCTCAATTTACACAATAAATATATGGCCGGTAGCTTGTCTCTGATAAACAGACTTCCTTATCCTTTATTATTTTTTTTGACATTTTTAGTGCCTAGTAATCCTTTGAAATTCATACCCATATTGTCTGATTCAAAATTACAGTAACTTTGTAAGTATTTTACTAATATTCATTTGAACATCTTTTTAATTGCAACCTCTCTTTCTCCTTAAGCTTTAAATGTCTTAACTTAAAACATTCCAAGCCTTTAGACAAAGCTTCATTTCTTTAACCAATTACAAGTCAAAAAGTCTTTAAATCCACCTATAACCTGCAAGCCCCCACCTTGAGATGTCCCACCTTTTTGTGCCAAACCAATGTACACCTTCCATGTATTAATTTATGACCTTACCTGTAATCCCCGTCTCCCTGAAATGTATAAAACCAAACTGTAACCCAGCCACAGTGAGACCATTTGCTCAAGGCTTCTTGGGTGTGGCTCTGGGTTATGGTCCTCAAACTTGACTCAGAATAAAAAAACCTCTTTAAGTTATTTTACAGAGTTTGGCTTCTTTTCCATTGACAGTTCCTACCTCAGAGGGCTGTGGGGTGGTAACAGCAGAGTCCGGCAGTGCCTTTTGCCCGCTGTCTCTACCATTATTCACGCCCTGCATCTTGCTTCTCTCATTCCAGCCTCCACACCTGCAGCCCCTCTGTTCCCCCACCCAGAATGCCCTCATCCCTCTCCCACTCTGCAAACCCAGCAATAATGCAACTCCTGGCGGCTCAAATCCTATTTGCTCAGGAAACAGGGGAGGGTGGCGGGACAAGCCAGATGTGGGAGGCAGGAAACCTGGGTTTGAACTTCAGTGTAACTACACCAGACCAATCTGGCTCAACTTTTACGTAACAAAGTTGTGAGTTGTTTGTCAGTTACCATGGACCACCCCCACTACGTTGAAGGCCAGGTAACCTGGGCATGCCTAGATAAACCAAGCCTGCAACTGTAGGCGGAACCTAAGTGCTTTACCGGTGGAGGAGGAGCGGGGACTGAATTAAGAAGCGGACACCGCATGGCGCACGGCATGAGCCAATCAGTTCATGCCTTCTGCTAGCCCCCCCCCTCTTTGCGAGAGCCAATCAGATCACGCCTTATTACCCTATGCATATAAAACCCGACGCAGGCCGCAGCTTCAGACCGATTTGGGTGTTTCTTCTTGCCTGTTTGCTAGCTGACTTGCAGTAAAGCTTTTCGTTTGCTCAAAGGCTGGTGCCATGGTCTTGGTTTCTGTGCGTATTGGGAAACCAGCCCATCGATTGCTCGGTAACACCAGCTGTGCCATGGGCATGCTGATGGCTGTGGGCAGGGCACTGTACTGCTGTGTGCCTCAGTTTCCCCGTTTGGCTTCAGTGCTCTATGATCTTACACCTTCCAGGGGGCCCTCCCCCTACACCCTCCACTCCAAGCTTCCTCCCTCTTCCAATGCTGAGCCACTGTCGTTGGCTGGGCTCGTAGCTGTCAAATCGTGAAACTGGTAAAGTTTATTGTGCTGGAAGTTTTGGGGACTTCCAGAGACCTGCCTGTAACTCTCATCCTTCTGCCCACCCACCCTCCAAAATGCAGGTTGAATCTGCCCACTTTCCAGGTCTGCCACTACCTCTTGCCTCCTCCTGTTTTCCCTGAATCCACTTAGTTGCCACAGACCAGGCCACTTCCCTGCTCTCAATCCTCCCATGGCTCCCTATTGCTTCTAGAAAAAAAAATTCCAGAGTCCTTCCTGTGGCTGCCAAATAAAAAACAAATCTGGGCTGAGTCAAGGGAAACTTTATTCCAAAAAATTATTGCAAGGGGTGTGTGTGTGTATGTGTGTGTGTGTTACTGCAATAGCAGAAACCCTCTGACTATAAAGTCTGCAAGCATCTCAAAAGTCAGGCAAAAGGGTTTTTCTCTCACAGAGGAGAGTCAGCAAGGCTATAAAGAACCAGGTGTGGGGAAGTGGGATGAGGGGGTGTGATAGGATAGTCCATCAGGGGCTATTTTACCCAGAGGCCAGCTTGTTCTCAGAGGGGGCCACCAGCTAGCTCAGAGTGAGTGTAGACTAAAGTTTGGGGGTTTGGGGAAGGAGGGAAGCCTAATGAAAGTTTGGTTAACAAACATTTTGTTCCAGTTGATCAGCGGAGACAAGCAGTTCAGGTATTTATTTACGAGGCAAAAATGGGAATTTTGGAGGGTCTGGATTTAGCCTTGTCATAGGAAAACAGAGACCTCTGTATTACTCAGGGTTCTCCAGAGAAACAGAACAGGGGCCGAGGGGGGGGATGATTTATTAAAAGGAATTGGCTCCCACAATTATGGAGGCTGAGTCCTAAGGTCGGCAGTTGGCAACAAGCTGGAGACCCATAAAAGCTGATGGTTCCAGTCTTGAGTCCAAAGGCTTGAGACTCAGGAGAGCTGATGGTGTAGTTCCAGTTGAAAGGGTGGCAAGTTCAAGACCCGGGAAGAGCCGCTGTTTCAGTTTGACTCCGAAGGCAGGAAAAAGCTGATGACCCAGCTCAAAGACAGTCAGGCAGGAGGAATTCCCCCTTACCTGGGGAAGGGCCAGGCTTTTTGTTTGATTCAGGCTTTCCACGGATTGTGTGGGGCCTACCCACGTTGGGGAGCGCAATCTGCTTTACTCAGTCTACCGATTCAAATGTTAAACTCCCTCACAAACACCCTCACAGAAATACCCACAATAATATTTGACCTGGCCGGGCGCGGTGGCTCACGCCTGTAATCCTAGCTCTCTGGGAGGCCGAGGCGGGCGGATTGCTCGAGCTCAGGAGTTCGAAACCAGCCTGAGCAAGAGTGAGACCCCGTCTCTACTATAAATAGAAAGCAATTAGTTGTCCAACTAAAAATACATAGAAAAAATGAGCCGGGCATGGTGGCGCATGCCTGTAGTCCCAGCTACTCGGGAGGCTGAGGCAGGAGGATTGCTCGAGCCCAGGAGTTTGAGGTTGCTGTGAGCGAGGCTGATGCCACGGCACTCTAGCCCGGGCAACAGAGTGAGACTCTGTCTCAAAAAAAAAAAAAAAAATTTGACCAAATATCTGGGCACCCCATGGCCCAGGCAAGTTGACACATAAAATTAACAATCACAGTGGGCACATGTGGTTCCATGCAGTAGACAGTTTCTCTGAACACAAAGGGTGGGGGAAGTTCTAAGCTTCACTGTTTTCTGGGACCCCAGGGCTTGGGTCAAGTCCAATATTGTCATGGCCCATGAGGCCCCCCACAGCCTGCCCCCGTCACCTTCCGGGCATCACCTCTCCCTCTCCCCCTCTCACCTACTCTGTTCCAGTCACACCGGTCCCTCTCCTGTTTCTCAAAGACCCCTGTGCCTTTGCCCTTGTAGTTCTTTCTGCCTAGAAATCTCTTCCTCGTCATCCTGTCAGGTCCTCTGTGATCACCTGTCACATTGTCCCATTTCAATTTTCTTCAGGGAGCCTTTTGCCCCCGAAATTCTTATTTCTTTCCATGTTTATTGTCTGTTCTTCCCACTGGGTGGAGAGCTCCGAGATTGTCAATAAATAAGTGCAAGTTCCTGGATACAGCGGGGAACAAGGCACCCACAGCCTGTGCCCCCCCGGAAGTGGTAGTCCGATGGTGGAGGCCGACCTGACTTGGATCACCCGTGTAGGCAGAATGTACCATCCTAATAAATGTTAGGGTGGACTCAAGCTTGGTGCCACATAGACCTGACCAGCCTGATGGTCACACAGGGCTTCCCTGAGATCTGAAGTGGAGACAGGAGCGAACTAGGGACAGAAAGCAGGAAAAACTATATTCCCAGTGGAGGGAACAGCACATGCAAAGGCCCTGAGGTGGGAGGGAAGGTGCTGAGTTTGAGGAAGTAAAAGGAGGCTGGGGAGGGGGATGGAATGCAGAACTCAGTGGGGAACAGGGAGGGTGTCAGTCATCAGTGGGGCTCTTGGAAAATTGATTAGCCCCAGGGCCATGGAGAGCCATTAAAGGATATTGAACAAGAGAGGTGCATGGTCAGATCTGCTTGCAGAAGAGATTCACAGGGCTGCGAGGTGGTGGGTAGATTGGAAGGGGAGGGAAGGGGTGATGGGTGCCCAGGAGGAGGAGGAGGAGGAAGTGGAGGAGGAGGAGGAGGAGGAGGAGGAGTAACCTGGTCTAGGGGGAGGCATGGGGCTGGGGTGAAGGGGATGGAAGTGAGGGAGGTGCAGGAGGTAAGACGAGTCCCTTGAGGGGTAACTGGTAACTGCCAACCGGGTGTGCTAGGCCTGGCTTCTACTCACTGCCCATCTTGGCCAGCCATCAGTGGGGTTCTGGAAAAGTCCATTAGCCCCAAATCTTGAACTCTGTGACTTATCCCAGTCCTCTCTTTCTTTTCTTCCCCACATCTGTCCAGTGAAATTTTAGGAGACCCCAGGTGCACAGCTGCGAGTGAGGGTATAGGGGTGTGTGTGT
>VBSM01003225.1:2045160-2061659 GCA_008086735.1 Cheirogaleus medius | reverse complement strand
TGGGAGACGAGCCCTGCCAGAAGAATTTCAGCTCCACCTGCAGGGTCTGGAGCCTCTGCCAGGCTCTGCCCTCAGACCTCTGCCTCCCTCGCCCAGCCCAGGTCTCAGACTTCCCCACAAGGCCTGTCGTGGTCCCAAGATCCGGGTCCGAAGGTGTCTCTTCCCACGCTGATGGACTTTCACATCCCAAACGGGAAGTACAGGTGCTCTGTTTTGGCACAACGCAAGCCTTATGTCTTGGGCTGGCTCCCTGTGTAGATCTTCCTGTACCTCAGGAGACTGAGTTTTTGTATATACTTCTGAAGTACAGAAATGGTGTGTCTTCCCCCGCCAATCTTTGCAGTTGGGTCCTTTTCATCTGTAAATTCAATCCCATCCATTTGGAGGTGGTCCCCTTATCAGAACACTTGAAGGTCCTATGTCTGCACCACAGGGATGGGTAAAACATAGTTGGGGACTGTCTGTCTTATGAAATGTACATTTATATGAAGCATAAGTGATCAAAATTAATTTTCCCATGAAGATATTTTGTAAATGTGAAACAAACACTTTACTTCTCAACGGGAGATTAAGAAGTAGAGATAAGCTATAACTGTGCATGATACATTCTTTTTTTGGATATCGGGCCAAAAAACTGGTTACATCATTTCTTATTCCTCATTGTGATGTACATTGTAGTTTTGTTAAATATATCTGTATTACTTGGGTCAAATAAAACATGTTAAAAATGAGTTTCATTCATTTTTTTTTTACTTTCATGTGTTTTCTCAAAACTATACTTTTGTAGGGCATGTTCTTTTTCTGTTTTGTTTGTAGCAAAGAGTTTCACATTGCAAGAAGCTGAGGGAGGAGGTGGGAGAAATCATTCAAATCCTTCTCAAGATTTTTCAGGCTAATATTTTTTAAAGGTGGCTTGGTGAACAGAGGGCTCAAGAAATGTGTCTGCTGATTGGGTGTGCATGAACTCATAGGGTGGGGAGGGAGACACTGTCCTCTTGGCTCAGACAGTTAGGCCACATTATATTTCTTTTGGGCAGACCTGGACTAAGATGGGCAAAGCCTGCAGTTTGTAGACAGGAACAGACTGTCCAAGGCAAAGGAGTCTCCCAAGACCACTGAAGGCAGCAGCAGGAACATGGGCACGTGCATGCGTGCACACACACAATCACAAAGATTCTCAAATCCACTCATAACTTCACATCAGGTTATCTTCAAGTTTCTCTAAGTGTTCATCACGTGCCATGAGTTTGCACTTCTAAAGAATCTTTTGGGGCCGGGTGTGGTGGCTCATGCCTGTAATCCTAGCACTCTAGGAGGCCGAGGCAGCAGGATCCCTTTAGCTGAGGACTTTGAAAGCAGCCCAAGGAAGAGGGAGACCCCACCTCTACAAAAACTAGAAAAAATCAGCTGGGTGTCATGGTGCATGCCTGCAGTTGCAGCTCGTTGGTAGGCTGAGGCAGGTAAATCGCTTGAGCTCAGGAATTTGAGGCTGCAGTGAGCTCTGGTGATGGCACTGCACTCTACCGGGGCCATAGAGCGAAGACTCTATTTCAAAGAAAAAAATGCAAACCTAACCAGTGCACCTTCCCTTGAAATACTTAATTTCCGTCTTCAGCAGGTATTTGTAGAATGGGATACCATTCATCTCATTTATTCTTGTTGTATCATCGTTTGTAATACTACTCCCTTCCACTCCTCAAGATGTCCCAGAGTGTGGGAAAATCATTTTGTTTGCTTCTTCATAGAGCATGTATATGTGTAAAGCATGCACAAAAACTCCTGAACCAGAAATAAACGCAACAAAGTGACTGCCCCTGCTCAGTTCAACTCTTCAGGCAGTGGAAAAAAGACATTAGGGAAGGACTAACTGATGCCCTTACATTTGAGTAGGAAAGCAAATAAGAGTATTTCAAGAAAAGGTCTTGCTTGCTTAGACCCCATCTTTTGTGTTTGGAGATGACACTTGCTGTCTGAGGTCCTGTTGCCCCCAGCATTGCAGGGCAAGGCGGAGGGGTCCTGGTGGCCCCTTACTAGCACTTCTGCGAGCTCTCCTGTTGGATGCAGACTGTGAGCATCACTTCCAGGGCTCCTATGATCTCTAGTCTTGTGGGGTGGACTGGGGGATCTCTTGCAGGGCTTCCGAACACCTCTAAGTTTTACAGAATCAGATCAATGTGTTTTTAAAACCATTTTATCTGTAAAAGGTTTAGATGTACATAAAACTTGTAAAATTATACAGGGTTGCTTTTATACAGCCAATATTCATTTATATTTGCTTGCATTTTATTTTTCCTGGTGATCTTAATTCCTGGAGTTAGGTTATGTCCACACAGAGCCATTTTCCTTCAGCCCAAAGAATTCTCTTTAGCATTTCTTAGAGTGCAGTAATGCTTTTATTTCTTTCAGCTTAGAACAAAAACAAAAACTCCCACTGGAAAGTACCTTTCATTTTCCTTCATTTTTGAAGAATATTTTCTTAGCTTATAGAATTTTAGATGGGCAGCCCCCCCCCAACCCTCCCATTTAACTCTTTAGAGGCCAGATGTCATTGTCCTCTTGCTGCCAGAGTTTCTTTTGGAGTCATCTTTAGTCTTACCGTTGTTCCTTTGAGAGCAATGTGTCCTTTTTCTTTGGTTGCTTTGAAGATTTGCCGTTTGTCTTTCACTTTCTGTGGTTTGCCGAGGTTCCGTCCATTTTTCTTAACATATTACCCATAGTTATTTTAACGTCCTTGTCTGCTAACTCCAATACCTGAATCGTCCCTCTGCTTCTACTGATTTGCATATCCATAATTGAGAGGTTTGTTGATTCTTTGCCTGTCTAGTAATCTTATTGTGTGCTGTGAATAATACCTTGTAAGGCTCTTAATTATCTTCCTCAAAAAATTAAATTTTGTTATGCCAAGTGGGTATAGAATATAGAGCACATGTTCTTGCCTAAGTGGCTTACCTGGAGGGCTGCTCCATATCCTCATGCCGAAGGGGTCTCAACACTCTTCTCAGGACATAGATGCTGAACTTGTCATCAAAATTGGGGAGAGAATATGAAGAGACCTTCAATGGATCACCTGAATGCCAAACGTTTTCCTCCTGTCCTCATGGTGTGACAGTGGCCCCACATCCGCCGGATGATAGGATGAATTACCCATGCCGTTACGACCACTTCTTCCCTTGTGTGACTCTCATAGGAGTCAGGGCTTCAAGTCCAACGGGACTCTTTCCGTGTCTCCTGATGGAAGTGTTCTCATTCTGGGAACCAGGCCCTTTAGGTAATGTTTTTTCTTATAGTCTGCCCCCAACAGTCCCACCTTCCATCCTCTACGAGGAGCTCTGGTGTGGTAACTATTTTAGGCTACAGGTGGGAGCATCAGTGTACAGACAGCACTTCAGGGAAGTACAGCAGCAGATGGAATTCCTGGGCAGGGATATGCACTTTCCACACAGGTGAGGGGCAATGCTAGGTTCTGAGAAGCGAAAGGGGTGATCAATACTGGGTATCTTCCCTTTGCCCCCAGTGGATCCACTCCCTCTACCCTGCTGACCTGGACACCTAGGAAGGTTAGCTTATGTGAATGACATCAGTGGGCTTCCCTGCCTAAAGGCTCCCGGCTGGGTTTAGCCAAGGGGGAGCCCAGGCATGAGACAGAAGGATGAAGGAAAGAGAGGTCTGACCCTGGCTCTTTCCTGCAGGAGGATTTGGGGCCAGATGCTACCCAACTGACCTCTCAGCTCCTGGAATGCAGCCCTCTCCCCATCTGTCTCCAGATCTCAGTGGCTTCCTCCCTCCTGCCTGTTCAGGATTAGGGGTGCCAACAGAGCTCCGCCCTTCCCAGCTCCTGGGTAAAATGTACAGCCTCTTGTTCCCCTGACACAACTCTGTGAGCAGACCCTTCATGAAACTCTACTTGAACTGTCCTAGTCTGAGTGAGGGTGTCGACTATTTCCTGCTGGAATTCTAATGGATATGCCAACTCACTGGGAAAAAAAAAAAAAGACAAGGAAAAATCCTAACAGTGACCCAGAAAACCTAAGAAGATGAGGATCCACCACATCTCTGACCACATCATCTTCTGTCACTCCCGTGCCACACCCCTTGTTCTACTCCAGTTGCACTGGCCTTGCTTTCGTAGGACTCTGCAAGGCAAGACTGCTCTTTCCACGAAGACCATGGGACTCCCTGAGGTCTCTGCTCAAATGCCCTTACTGAGAGGCCTTCCTTTCTTATCCTATCCTACATAAATCACAAGTCCTCAACGTCCCTCACCTCTCTTAAAATGTTTTAGTTATCTGTATGACATTTATAATATCGTATTTTCTTGATTTTTCTCGATAGTGTGCCCCTCCTCCATTAAAATGAAGTGCTTCAATGGCAAAACGTCACCTGGCACAGGGAATATACTCAATAAATAGGGTTGTGGTTAAGTGCATGGACTGACTGGGTTCCGATCTGGGCTCTACCGTTTACTGGCCAGAGAACTCAGGGAAGTAACTTATCATACCAGTTTTCTCATCTGTAAACTGGAGATAATAAAAGTAAATAACCTATGCTTTTAGTAAGTACTTAGTGAATACTCACATGGCATTTAGAAGAGTGCCTGGTCTATTGGAAATGACATGTAAATGTCTGACCATTTATTATTAATGCATTATAATATTTTGCAATGTAAATATATGGGTTCTACGTAAAAAGGAACAATTCTCAATACCTAATCCTGTAAACACTTAGTAACATTACATCAAAATATATAAATAAAAATGACAGAATTACAAAAAGAGTAATGTCAATCCATAATCATAATGAAAGACTTTACTACACCTCTACCACTAAATAAGGTCAAGAGAAAAAAATCTAAATATATGTACTGTATTTGAAAATATAAGTAGGCTGCATTAATGTGCATATACCCTATATCCAAATACCACAGAATATACACTGTTTTCAAAGAAACATAAAACATAGATAAAATTTGACTAATTGAGAGGGCTACCAGTTAGGGGACTGTATTCAGCAGGGAGTTAATAGATGACCACCTCAAAAACAACAAATCACTTTGGCTTCAACCAGTTGGGGGTTTCTCTTAATCATGTGAGCAGAAGTCTAAGAACAAACAACTCAGAGTTGATGTAGGCAGTCAGAGGCTTGGGGAGTCTAGATCATTGCCATTGTTTTTTTTTTTTGCTGCACTGTGGTTTTTGTCATCATTGTAAAAAAAAATAGCTCTTCAAACTCTAGAGGCCAAGGGAAAGAATGGGTAAAATGAATACACGGAAAGTGAGAAGAAACCACATGGTGTCTCCCTCACCACCCCCACATGGCTTCTACCTACTTCTCATGGCCAGTAGAGTGGGACAAAGCCTGTCTGGGCTTCAGGAAAGCCTGGCAGATTGAGTATTTTCAGCACTGCTCACAGACAACCTGAACAAAACGGGAAGAATGGATATTGAGAAAGAAGCTAACGGCATTTGCCACACTAGGATAGAAAGAGAGAGAGAAAAATTCAATATCATAAAGCTCAGATACTCTGACAAAAATACCATTAAATTAGAAAAAATTACATCATAAATATTGTCTAATTTCCATTATGAGAAACTAAATCACCCAGGAACTATGCAGAAATAACTTTTTGAATATACAATGTACTGATTCTTTTTTTATTTTATTAATTTTTTTTTCTATTTTTAGTAGAGATGGGGTCTCACTCCTGCTCAGGCTGGTCTCGATCTCCTGAGCTCAACCGATCCTCCCACCTTGGCCTCCCAGACTGCTAGGATTACAGGCATGAGCCACCGTGCCCGGCCTGTATTGATGTATTTAAAGAGTAAATTGTAATAAATATATTACATTAAAATTATGGAATGAATGTAAGTTAAGGTTTATTTTAGGGGCTATAGACATGAATGTTTATATTAAAACAAAAAGACTAAAAATTAATGACCTAGTGGCCCAACCTACAAATAGACATGGATAACACTAATCTTACACTCTCAACATTAACACTTTTTGTTCCCAGTATAAATTACCTTGTGGCCACTCAGAAAAGAGGTGGGCTGAGGTGTCCTAACAGTGAGTGCATTTCTAGGGTTTTCTCCATACAAGACAGAATCACTGAACATTTTTCCAAAATTGAAAATACACTCAAAGGTTTTGTATCCAGGGAGGATTTTCATATTTTTCCTAACACAGAGGCATCATTGAAAAATTTCTCTCATTCTTTATATTTGCAAGTTTGTTTGCAGCGTGAGTTCCCACAAGTTTCCTAATACGTGTGGAAAATGGAAAGTTTCCAATACTGATGACATTCAATGGGACTTTCTTTCCAGAATTAATTGTCATCTCTCTTATAAACTGAGAGAACATTCAATGCTTTCCTATACTTGCTGCAGCCAGAAGACCTCATTATCGTTTGCTCTGTAATGTGAATACTTTTGCTGTAGGGTTTTCCACCTTTTTGTTATATGTGTGTTTGTCTGCTGGGTGATTTCCTGTGTGCGTCGTAAAGATGAGTGTCCCTGAAGGCTTCTGCATGCTGAAGACCTTCACAGAAGGTTTCTCTCTCCATGTGAACTCTCACCTGAATCCCTGGAGATATCACTGAGGGCTTTCCTATAGCTGTTCCATCCTTCAGGTTTTTATAGTATATAATCTTTTGGGCACATTAGGGTAGGAGCGTGAGCTGAAAGCTTTACCACACAGATTGTACTCATTAAGTTTTCTCTCCAGAATGAATTAGCAGGAGAGTTACTGAATGCTATTTCATATTGATTAGATTAAAACGATGAAGGTGTGCTGAAGGCTTTTCTTCATTGATTTCATGGGAAGTTTCCCAGGTGGTTCCCAGTCATCTGTCTCATGGCATTCACACCTTGTGTAGTCTTCTCCCACACTTTATTGGGATTGGTGTGTGTAACCACTACAAAAGGAAACATGTGAAAATATGTCCTTCTGAGGCTGGTTCATAGAAGACATTGTGGCTTCTGTACTGACCCTCTCTTGGATCACTTGCTTTGCAGGGAACTTGCTGCCAAATCAGATACTGAGCCCTGTGGAGACACCTACATGGTGAGGAACCGCAGGTCCCCTGAAACAACTAACATTGACTTTCCGGACATGTGAACGAGCCATCCCGGAAGTGGAGCCTTTAACAGTAAAGACTTCAGATGACCGCAGCTCTGGCCGACATCTCCACTGCAACCTCATGAGAGATCTTGAGGCATGACTTACAGAACTAAGTTGTTCTTGAATTCCTGACCTACAGAAATTGTGAGATAATAAATATTTGTTGTTTGAAGCCACAACATTTTGGGGAGGTTAATTTGTTATGCTGTGACTGATAACTTATACATCCAGTGTGAATTCTCTCAAGTTGTCTTAGAGATGAGCGATCAGTGAGCACTTTCCCACAGAAATTTATATCCACCTATTATGTATTCTCTTGTGCACAGAAAGGTAAGAGTTACTAGTGAAAGATTTTCCACACTGATTACATTCGTAGGGTTTTTCTCCAGTGTGAGTTCTCACGTGTTTCTTAACAGCTGAGAGATTATTAAATGCTTTCCCACAGTCATTGCATTCGTAGGGTTTTTCTCCGGTATGTATCCTCTTGTGCACAGTAAGAGAAAAGCTGCTGCTGAAGGATTTCCCACACTCGTTACATTCATAGGGTTTTTCCCCAGTATGAGTTCTCACATGCTGTGTCAGGTATGAGCTCTTCCTGAAGGTTTTCCCACAATCATGACACTCATAAGGCTTCTCCCCTGTATGAATGCTATTGTGCCCAGTAAGGGAGGACCTTGTGCTGAAAGCCTTTCCACACTGATTACATTCATGGTGATTCTCCCCCGTATGAATTCTCTTGTGGCTTTTGAGGTTACAACTAGTGCGGAAGACGTGAAAACACTGGTTACATTCATAGGGTTTTTCTCCGGTGTGAATTCTCACGTGCAGTCTAAGAGATGAGGGATCACTAAATGCTTTCCCACAGTGATTGCATTCATAGGGTTTCTCCCCATTGTGGATTCTCTTATGAATAGTGAGGTAAGATCTACTGCTGAAAGACTTTCCACATTGATTACAGTCATAGGGTTTTTCTCCAGTGTGAATTCTCTTGTGCTGAGTAAGGTTAGATTTTGTGCTGAAGACTTTAAAACACTGATTACATTCATTGAGTTTCACTCCACGATGACTTCTTTCCTGTGGGTTAAGAGATAAATGATAACTATAGTTCATAATATTATTAATATTGAATGCTGCCATAGGAATTCTCTCTCCCAGGAATTCTGTTATATTACTATAATTGAAGTTTTGGCTACTTTCAGTGGTTACATATGGTTTCTTCCCAGTTTGAGCTCTTAGGTAGGAAGTTAAAAAAGACAGATGCTTCACCAAAAATCCTTATCATATTCATAAAAAACATTTTATGATAAGTTTAGGACCAATTTATGTTTCAAACAGTTAATACCCGAGTCACATTTAGGGAAATAGTTACCTGTGGGAACTCTCAGTGAAGAAACAAGTTTGGAACTAACATACCTTTCTCTAAATTCCCAAGTTTCAGTGCCTCTCCAGAGACACGACTTTCTGGAGTATAAATGGCACTTTCTTTTAATGACTCTGCTGGTTATTTTGTGCCCTTTCTAAATTTATGGCATTGTCTTACTGTGGAAAACCAGGAATCACACACGTTAGTCTTACCGCTTTTACACCTTTAGACTGTTCTTTTCTAAAAACATGCTTCTTAGGAGGTAGCCATTTGGCTTTAAGTAGAATCCCCACATCTGAAAGAAATTGCAAAGAAATTAAGGTTAATGGAGAAAAGAAACATTAAACTGCACGTGTGAGTGAAAGCAGACTCTAAGGGATTAGGGTTTTGAGTAGGTTTGCAATGAACAGGATTTGGTTATGAAAATTTTTAGGTATTAATTTAAAAAAAGGATTCTAGAAAAATTGAGATTGCTCAGAGATTGATAAAAGAAGGAGTTATCAGGAATGCACAGTGGGAAGAAATCGGACTGAAATTTAAAAAGGAAAAGAACTGTGTCTTCTGTTTGTCTTCTGAGGCCAAAGTCAAATATGAGATGGTGAATAAAGAGTTAAAAGAAAGAAAAAAGCACACAAGGAAGTTCATACCAATGTTCTTGTCCACCTTTGTCAGAACAAAGGGAATTCTATAAAATTCCCTGATTGACACTAACTAATGCAATACTCTCAATCCCCGAGTCACTAGCCAGAGGTATTCTTGACAAGAACTTACATCTACCTGGAGCTCACCTGGACAAGTGCTTGGGAGAATTCCACTCTCCTCTGCCATCACCTTGTCTTCTTGTTCCAACTGGGATATCAGATTGGGTTTGTCAACATGACACCCTATTAATAGACAAAATACATATGATATATATAGATCAGTGTCAGGGACAAGCAACTCCACAAAACTGCAGCTAACACTTCTGAAGATGGCCAAATGTGACTTTAGGTGCATTACACCTTTAGACATTAGAATTACACCTAAATCCTAGTAAATACAGTAACTCTCATGAGGAACAAAAATGCAAGCATCCTCAACTCAATATTCAGGGTGATAGGGTATACACAGTCCCAGAAGCCCCTGCCTAAGCTCAAACATATACTTCAGAAGCCCTAAAACTTTTAACCATGGAGAATATAAAGTCAGGGCAAGAAACAGATCTTCAGTTTACAAAGAGGGCGTCAGACAGCTCCATGAGGGTGGGGAGCGTGTCTGTCTCATTCATCTCTGTACTCCCAAACCCCAGCACAGACTTAGGAACACGGAGGTGCTTAAGAAAGACTTGTGAGAAAAGACGTCAGTGAAAATGGTGGAGTAGAGAACTTCAAAAGGCCATCCCTTCTGAAAAAACAGTGAATAAACTGGCAAAAACTTTCAGAATCAAATTAATGGGAACCCAGAAAATTTACTACAAGTTAACAGCAATCAGTAGAATGTCTAATCAAGAAACCCCCAAAATCTGGGTAAGAGAGCTGTATGACATTTTAACTGACTCTGGCTCCATTTTCTTCCCCTTGCTTTGGTCACAACCTTGAAGACAGCAGCCTGCATTCCTGACACTGGGGCTGGGGGAGAAAAACAGACTTCGTTCTGTGGTTGTTTTTCCCTGAAAAACTGGCTTGAATGGCTTGCCTTCATTTATCTGACTCCAAATTTGGGGGGGATGAGCTGGCTACCTGGGACACATATGATCAACATGTTTAAAGGCAAATGTATTAGTACTACCTGAGGCCAGAGAAAAGAGGACAAGCAGAGATTAACCAAAAGCCTGGAAGAAAAATAGGGGAAAAGATGTTTGGCTTTGAAAAGCTTTCTCATATTCCTAGGACTGTAGAATGCCAAGCACATCTTGGGGCTGGGTGTGTGCTCAGAAAAGACCTGAGAAGGCACCAAGCCTTCACCTCTGGCTGACCTCCAGTCTCTGTGCAAGCAGGAGGAGAAGGCTAAGGCAGAGTTGTAAACTCCCTGGCTGAGTTTTGAAGGCATGGCCCTGTGTACACACAGAGTCCATCTGAAGAGACAGGAAGTTTTTTTGTTTTGTTTTGTTTTTTGGTTCCAGGCCTTCAAAGAAATATCTGACAAATCACCACATGACCATTAAGCTAACAGAAAAAAAATATCAGTTGCCATACATGACAAATACAGATGTTACAAAATTAGATCTGAAAAATCACTGAAGATACATACACACCAACTACAATGGGCAACAACAAACTCTGGAGATGGGGAAAAATCTGATTCCAGAATTGCTGTATTATAATATTCCAAATGTCCAGTTTTCAACAAAATTATGAGGCTGTCAAAGAAACAAAAGCATGGCCTATTAAAAGGAAAATGAAATTGGTAGAAACTATCCCTGAGGACACCCAAATATTAGATTTACTAGACAAATAAAATATATCAACTATTTTAAATATCTTCAAAGAATCTACAGGAAACCATGTACAAAAACTAAAGGGAACTGTGAGTACAAATTCTCATCAAACAGAAAACATCATAAAGAGATAGAAATTATGAAAAGAAGCCAAATAGAAAATTATGTTGTAAAGTACAATAAACTGAAATGAAAAATTCAGAAGAGGGGTTCAACAGCAGATTTGAACAGTCAAAGGAAGGAATTAGTGATCACGAAGATAGGGCAATTTATATTACCTAGTCTGAAAAGCAGAGTGAAAAGAAAATAATAATAATGATAATAAAAAGAACCAAGCCTAAGAGACCTGTGGGATACTATCAACCACACCAAAATACGCACAATGAGAGTCCCTGAAGCAAAGAAGAGAGACAAAGAAACAGAAAGAATATTTGAAGAAATAATGGCTAAAAACTTTCCAAAATCTGATGAAATCCACAAAGGTACAAATGCAAAAAGCTCAATAAACCCAAGTAGGATAAACTCAAAGAGATAAAGATCCAAAATGAAATACACATTAATCAAACTGAAAGACAAAGACAGCACCCTAAAAGCAGCAATAGGGAAGTGACTCATTGTGTACACAGGATCCTCAGTAAGATTAACACATTGACTGCCATGTGAGTTGTATTTAACTCAGGCCAGTTTTAACCCCAGGGCCTTGTGAAGCAAAAACCTGCAGTTGGTTTGGGAAAATCTTACTTGTCGATGTTCTTATTGTTAAAATTGACAATTTAATTCTAAAAATGTGGATTGTGTTGCATATAACTCAGACACAGAAAACAATAAGAAATAACAAATTAGAAAGGATCATTTTGTTTTAATAAAACACTGTGGCCCCAGGGAAATGTTGTTTTTTTTTTTTTTAGTGTGGCAGTCAATGTATTAACAGCCAATTTCTCATCAGAAACAATGGAGCCACCAGGCATTTGGGATGATATACTCACAGTACTAAAAGAAAAATATTAATTGAAAATTCTATGTCTGGCAAAACTGTCCTTCAAAAATAAATTAGAAATGAAGACATTCCCGTAAACAAAAGCTGAGTGTTTGTCCCTAGAATATCTACACTGCAAAGAATGCTAAAAGGAAACCTTCAGGTTGAAATGAAAGGACAATGCATAGTACCTCAAATCCATATAGACAAATAAAGAACATTGATAAAGGTAAATACAGAGGTAAAAATAAAAGTCACTGACAACATATTTTTGGTTTGTAACTCCTCTTTTTTTTCCTACACAATTTAAAGACAAATGCATAAACCAATAATTATAAATCTACATAAATGGGCACACAATGCATAAAGACGTAATTTTTGGCAAAACAACTAAAGGAGGGAATGCACCTATATAGGAGCAAAGCTTCTGCATATTATTGAAACTAAGTTGATATTAAAATCAAACAAGATTTTTATAAATGAAAATGTTAACTAAAATCCTTAGGAAAACCACAAAGAAAATAACTAAAAACCATAAAAAGTAATGAGAAGGGAATCAAAATAGTCCCCTAGAAAATATCTAACACAAAAGGAAACAATAATGGAAGAACTGAGATGCAAAAATGACATGACATAGAAAACAAACAGCAAACAGGTAGATAAGATAGTAAATAATAAATAGGCAGAAATAGAGCCCATCTTAGCAGGAATTACATTAAATGAAAATGAATTGAATTCTTCAATTAAAAGGTAGATTTTGGCTGAACTGATTTAAAAAATAACCCAATTACAGACTTAAAATGGTTCAACTTACAATTTTCTGACTCTATGATGGTGCAAAAGCCACACATATTCAGTAGAAACCATACTTCAAGTACCCATAAAACCACTTTGTTTTTCATGTTCAGTACAGTAGTTAATAAATTACATGACATATTCAACACTTTATTATAAGATAGGCTTTGTGTTACACGATTTTGCACAACTGTAGGCTAATGTTAAGTGTTCTGAGCATGTCTAAGGTAGTCTAAGCTATGATGTTTGGTAGGTTAGGTATATTAAATGCATTTTCTACTTAAGATGTTTTCAATTTACAAAGGGTTTACTGGGACATAACCCCATTGTAAGTCAAGGACCAGCTACATCTATTGTCTATAAGAGATTCACTTTACATCCAAAGACACAAATACGCTGATAGCAAAAGATATTTCATACAACAAAAATTATTATAAGATATAGACAAACATTTTATATAAAGGATCAATTCAGCAAGAAAATATAACATTTATAAATGTACGTGTATCCAACAAGGCTCCAAAACATATGAATTAAAAAATGCTATAATTGAAGGGAAAAATAGAGTTTTATAATAATAGTTTGAGA
The DNA here is from genome assembly GCA_008086735.1 of Cheirogaleus medius. Taxonomy (NCBI): domain Eukaryota; kingdom Metazoa; phylum Chordata; class Mammalia; order Primates; family Cheirogaleidae; genus Cheirogaleus; species Cheirogaleus medius. The sequence goes on along the minus strand of VBSM01003225.1, from coordinate 2,048,405 downwards.
CATCAATACTCCACTTTCAATAGTGGATCGAACAACTAATTAGATCAGTAAGGAAACAGAAAACTTAAAAAAATACTATCAACTAGACCTAACAACACCTAAAGAACCCTCCATTCAGCAAGACAATACACGTTCACCTCAAATGCACACGGGGCATTCTCCAGGACACACTATTTGTCAGGCCACAAAACAGGTCTCGCCAAATTTAGAAACAATGAAATACAAAGTATCTTCTCTAACCACAATGGAATAAAATTAAAAATGAGTAACAGAAGGATATGTATTGGAAAACTTAACATAGTTAAGACAATACTTACCCTAAGGGATCTACAGAGATAATGCAATCACCAACGAAATTCAAATAGCTTTTTTTTCAGAAATGGACAAGCTGATCTGAAAATTCACAGAATTGCAAGGGTTCTCAAATAGAAAAAAAGAGTCTTAAAAAAGAACAAAGTAGTAAGACTCACATTTCCTGATATCAAAAACTACTACAATGCCATGATTGTCAAGATAATGTACTGGCATAAGGACAGACATACAGACCAATGGAATAGAATTGAGAGTCGATAAATAATCTCTGGTGTCTATGGTCAAATAATTTTTGGCAAGGGTGCCAAGATCATCGATGGGGAATGAACAGTCTCTTCTACAAGGGTGCTGGGACAACTGAACATACACACACAGAAGAACAAATCTGACCCTTTCTCCAGATCATATGCAAAATTAACTCAAAATGGATAAAATGCCTAAATGTAAGAGCTAACACTCTTGGAAAATTCTTAGAAGAAAACACAGGGGTAAATCTCTGTGACCTTGGCTTAGGCAGTGGTTTCTTAGGTATGACACCAAAAGCACAAGCAAAAATAAAACCTAGATAAATTGGACTTTGTCAAAATTAAGATTCTTGTGCCCAAAGGACACAATCAAGGAAAAGGAAAGATACCTACAGAAAAATTATCTGCAAATTGTGTTTTGAATAAGGGCTTAGTACTCAGAATATTAAATGAACTTTTACAACCCAACAACAAAAAGACAAACAACCCAATTAAAAAATGGGCAAAGGCCTTGGAAGTCTTCAAAGAAGATACACAAATAGCCAACAAGTACATGAAAAATGCTCAATGTCATTAGTGATCAGGGAAATGCAAACCAAAACAATGAGCTATCGCTTCACACATACTAGGATGCAGCTGCTGTGGAAACATTTCGTAGTTTCTCAAAGACCTCAACACAGAAAGAGAAGACCTAGCATTCCACTCCTAGGTATACACCCGAGAGAACTGAAAGCAGAGGTTTAAATAAAAACTTGTACACAAATAGTCAAAACAGTATTCATAATAGCCAAGAAGTGGAAACTCCCCAAATGTCTACCAACTGATGAATGGATAAAGAAAATTTGGCCTGCCCATACAATGGAATATTATTTCAGTCATAAAAAGGAATATAATACAGCTAAACTTTTCAAACATTATGCTACATGAAAGAAGTCAGGCACAAAAAGTCATGTATTTTTACGATTCCATTTATATGAAATGTTCTCAACAAGCAAATCCATGAAGACAGAAAGTGGATTAGTACTTGCCAGCAGCATGGGGTGGGGAAGGTAATGAATACTGACTGCTTAATGGGAAGGGGGTTTCTTTTAGGGATGATGAAAATGTTCTGAGATTAGATAGTGTTGATGGTTGTACAACACGGTGACTACATTAAAGGCCACCAAATTATTCATTTTAAAATGGTGAATTTTATGTTCTATCAATTTTAATACAATCAAGAAATAAGGGTCAGGCACGGGGGCTCTGGAAGGCCAAGGAGGGAGGATCGTTTGAGGTCAGGAGTTTAAGACCAGCCTGAGCAACAGCGAGACACCATCTCTACTACAAATAGAAAAATTAGCCGGGCGTGGTGGTGCACACTTGTAGTCCCAGCTGCTCAGGAGGCTGAGGCAGGAGGATTGCTTGAGCCGAGGAGTTTGAGACTCTGTCTCAAAAAAGCAAAAAAACAAAAAAAAGCCCCACAAGAACGGACATAGGAATGACGGGCTTACCGAGCGAGGCCAGGTTCCGGCAGTTCTCCAGCGTCACGTCTCTGTACAGTGTCCTCTGAGAGGGGTCCAGCAATGCCCACTCCTCCTGGGTGAACTCCACTGCCACATCCTTGAAGGTCACCAAGTCCTAGACCATCGTGAACACCATGGCTTAGCCCAGGACCACCCCCACCAACATGGACAGGAAGAGGTCTCAAGGTGACAGAACCAGGGATGGGGGCAGGGTTCCGAGAGCAACTCTCACTGGGTCCTGGGCTCAGCCCTCCATGTCTCCTCTTTACCTAGCCCACTCCCCAGGTTTGATGCAGCAATAACAGAGTACTTAGGCCAGGTGAGGTGGCTCATGCCTGTAATCCTAGCACTCTGGGATGCCCAGGCAGGAGGACTGCTTGAGCTCAGGAGTTTGAGGTTGCAGTGAGCTAGGCTGACGCCACGGCACTGTAGCCGGGGCAACAGAGCAAAACTGTATCTCAAAAAAAAAAAACAACAAACCACAGAGTGCCTGTCTTTTTCCACTCATACTGTGAGCTCCTGCAATCTTATTCCCCCAACCACCAGAGGTGAGCATGGGCCTGGGACACTGCAAAAATCAGAGCAATACTTGGTAAATGAATGCATGACTTCCCCATGGCTACTACAAATTGCTGCAGTTTAGAACACAGTCATGTCTTTACTTGGCTTTCCCTTAAAACATTCAGGAAACGTGATGTACTTAGGGACCCTGGAGGGAGCTTTGAAACTGCAGTGACAGTTGACATACGCTGACATTTTCTGGGCAGCCCTCACTCTCCATCAGATGCGTGAAGACCCTGGGGTGCCCGAGGACCTGGGCTGGCTGTGAGGCTCCTTTTGGTGAGGACAACTGAAAGGTACAAGTCTACCCTCTGGCCAAAGGAACAATGATTTAGAAAGAGGACTATTCGACTCACCTGTAACCAGCTCGTCAGGAACTCACTAACCAGCCCATCCTCCTCTGTGCGTCCTTTCTGCTGGGAGGCTGGGTACAGGGTACACTGCGCTGGAGGGGAAGAAGTGAGTCACAGGAATACAGGACTGCCCGGTGTCTAGACTCGCAAATCTCGGGGCTTCCCACCTGCCTGGGACTGATCACGTCAACACACACGCAGACACCCACACGCATACACCTCCCAGCACATGTCTACACCCCACAGACCCCCACACGGGTACACCCCCC
>VBSM01003225.1:2016801-2035690 GCA_008086735.1 Cheirogaleus medius | reverse complement strand
GGGACTGACTACGGGGATTAAGCTGACAGAGTGGATGATAAAAGATATAGATTTCTCTCTTCCATCTTTTTTTTCCTTTTTTAAATTAGAGATGGGGGTCTCACTCTTGCTCATGGTAGTCTCAAACTTCCTGAGCTCAAGCGATCCTCCCACCTCGGTTTCCCAGAGTGCTAGGATTACAGGTGTGAACCACCACACCCAGCATCTCTCTTCCATCTTGAAGGGAGTGCAGAGAAAAAAGGAAAAGAGGGTCCTAGAGGGATGAAGAAGGGATAGAACATCCAAGATTCATTGGTCTGCATATTTTCCATGGTTGCAGGCAGCTTAGATAATTTTCAGGAGGATTACACACATGCACACACATGCACGCACACATATGTGTATATACAACCAAGAATTTATGGATGAGATGTCACTTCTCGAGTTGGCCTGAGCACAAAAGATAATGTTTTTTCCTCTTCTCTGTTTTATTTATCTCTGTTTTAATCTTCATTATTTCCTTCCATTTGCTGGCATGACTGGGGCATCATACATGTGTGCCTGTAGTCCCAGCTATGAGGGAGGCTGAGGCAGGAGGATCGCTTAAGCCCAGGAATTGGAGGCTGCAGTGAGCTAGGCTGACACCACTGCACTCTAGCCTGGGTGACAGAGAAAGATGCTGTCTCAAAAAAAAAAATCATGTCAGATGAATAATGAAAGTTCCTTTTGGATCTAATAACAGAGGGGCCATTGTGACCTTAGTGAGGGAAGTAACCATAGAATGTTGAAGGCAGATAGAAGTTTGGAGTGATCTGAGGAGTTGCTTGGAGGTAAGAAGACAGAGACAAAGGGTGAAGATGATCTTTTCTCAGTGGCACACAGCTAAGGGGAAGGAATAGAAATCGGTGGTTGAAGAGAGGTCCCAGGAAAGTCAGGTGAGGCATTTCTGTGTAGTTAGGAGAAATCTGAATATGTTTAAGTGCCAAAGGAAAGATTCAGTAGAAAAAGAGAAGTTGAAGATACAGAGGCTAAATGGGAATATTGAAGGCATAAGATCACTAAGAAGGAAGAAGAGATGAGGTGTAGGTCACCATTGGAAGATAACAGACATCTCATTGAATAAAATTAGAGGAAATTTGGAAGCTGTGGAAGCTTATCAGGGCTATTTGCAGATTTGGCAACTAGACCCATAACATTTCAACCCAGTAGTTAGCAATTTCTCTGTGCAATATTAGGCAAGTGAAGGTAACTTGAGTATAAATGAGGAAAAAAGAAAAGTGGGGAACATTTGAAACAGGCTTTGGGGAAAATCAAAGAGTTAATATGTCAACACATAAAAGAAAGTAAAAATTCCAGGCGTTACCCCAGTTAATGCTGACTATTTTTGTATATATAGTGGTATCAAAATAGTATGTTGTGTGTTTTGTTCAGTGGTTAGCATAAAACTAGCAGTGGCTATGGTGTTGAGGATCAATGGGGATCTCCCAGATTTAAAGGTTTATAAGGAATATATGATTAGCAGAAAGGAATTCTGGCTTATTCCAAGGGAATTATTGAGGTCACAGACCGTGGAATCCAAGAGTAACAGGAATGGGAGGAGAGAGAGGAAGGTGCAGATATGGTAGTCAGGCATAACTTTTGTCTTTGAAGAACAGATATCTATTGTCTGGGTGTTTATGTAGAAATGAGAAATTTGTGGTGGGTGAACAAGCTTTCTGAATTATTTATTTTTGGGCATGGCCATTTGGGTATGAGAGTGAGTCCATAAGAGTGGAGCAGGTGGTAATTTCACTATCAATGAATACACCGCAGGTGCTATAAAACCAAAGAGATCAATGGGTTAACCGAATGAATAGTAAAATCACACAGAAGAATGACAGGATTTTAAAAAATAAAAACAATATTTTTAATAATCGAAGCTCTATAGCATTTGTTGTTCACAATGGGTAAATGAGGTCTGTAAGACACAATGCATGAATTAGAAATGTAGCAAAGATTAGTATAACATTGGAATGGCAGGATTTGAGATTTAGAAAAAGACATGTCATATGTGTTACGAGAGAGGGTATCAGGCCTTGTGCATTTAGGAGTGACAAGGACAAAAAGAGACTAAAATGATACTCAAACAAGGAGGCGGTTTGCAGGATGGTGGAGGAATGTTTTGACCTTGAGCTACCTGTCCTTGACTCAAATCTGCTCGGGGATGTTTCAGGAGGCAGGTGAGAGCTATCCCGGAGGGAAAGAGGAGGGATGGAAGTCCAAAACAGCTGAGATCATTGTCAGCTGAGAAGGCAGGCTTCATTTATCATTTTGATCGATTTCATGATTTTTATTTTTGTAGCATAAGAGGAAAAGGAAGATGATGGCTAAGAGTTTGCAGAGAAAGCAACGTGACTGTGTGAACCAATCCAAACCAAAGCCTGGCTTAAGCATCTCAAACCCTTTGAGGATGTCCAGCTACATATTCAAAAGGCCAGTTACTAAAATCACATCCCATCCTGGCGATGAGGTTAGATACTACCAATGGGAAGAGAGCCTGGAAAAGCCCCAACAGGTCTGCTGGCAGAGGAGACTCCAAGGACTCCAGGCCTATAGCAGTTCAGGAGAACTTTTAAGTACTTTTGATCTTGCCAAATCCCTGCAAAAGCTCGCACCTGGTTGTACAGGTGCATCCCTGCCAGGGGCTCTTGCTGGTGGTCTGTGTCCCAGTCCCACGCCCACCTTCGCCCAGTCTTCAGATTTGGCGGAGGTTGTTCCTGGAAGGGATCTGGGTAGCTCACAGATCCTCTGCAAACAATTTCTGGTCACGGAGGAAGATATTAGGAAACAGGAAAGGAAAGTGGAGTTGGTAAGAGAGAGACTGGCCATAGCATTGATTGCAGACGGACTTGCTAATGAGGCAGAGAAAATGCAAGACCAAGAAGGGCATCCTGAAAAACACTATGAAAAGAAGAGAAGATAGTGAAGATGAGATGAAACACGACCCTTTATGAACACCTCTTTGCACTGCCCATAAATGATTTCTTTTTTTTTTTTGCTTTGAGCTCTTGAAACTTTAAAATATGCTAATACTTTTCTTCATTAAACTCCTCTGCATGGCATAAGAGAACAGAGATAGTCATTTCTTTTTGAGGTGAGAGATGGGGTTTCAGGCGAGTACAGAAAGGAGACTTTCCTTTTTGATGTTGTACGTCCATCTTCATGTGCTATTTACATTACTTATTTGTATTTTACTTTATTTTTTAAAAAAACTTATTGTATATATGTAAGATGTATGACATGATGTTTGTGTGTATATATATGGACACAGTTGACTCTTGAACAACACCAGGGGTGGGCCACCAAGCCCTCATGCAGTCGAAAATCTGCATATAAATTTTGACTTCCCCAAAACTGAACTACTAATAGCCTACTGTTCAACGGAAGTCTTACTGATAACATAAACAGTTGACGAACACATAGTTTGTATGTTATATGTATTACACACTGTATTCTTACAATAAAGTAAGCTAGAAAAAAGAAACTTATTAAGAAAATCATAAACAAGAGGAAATATATTTAGTATTCGTTAAGTGGAAGTGGATCATCATAAAGGTTTTCATCGTCATCATTTTCATGTTGAGTAGGCTGAGGAGGAGGAGGAGGAAGAGGAGGGGTGTGGGTCTTGTTGTCTAAGAGAAACTCTGTTTCTACATATGCGACTTTGTACAGATTCCACCTATAAGTGAGGTCACATGGTATTTTTTTTCTATGTCTGGCTTATTTTGCTCATTTTAAAGTAAGTAGGGAGGTATCAAAGTCATGGAATTATTCAGGGCTTTGTCCTCCTCAAAGGATAAAACCTTGTTTCAGAAAGGATGTTATAGGAAAACCACCCTCCAAACTGGGATGGCGGCAAGAGACCAAAGAGTGATGCGGGTAAGTCCAGCGTGGCTACTCAGATGAGCTTATCAGAGGTTATTTATACAGGGCGTCCACTCCTACTCAAGACACGAGTCCACCGGGCACTCACTCCTCAGCCACAGTAGGAAGTCTTTGGAGAGTAAGATGCTCACTGCCTGCCTGTTTGTGGAGCCTTAAATTTATTTCTGGCAAGTGATGCAGAGTTCTCTCTATGTCATCGCATATTTCCATAAGATACAGATTAAGCATGCACAGTGCTTCCCATTAGGCGGGGACTTTAGTATTACAATCAGCGGCTACCATAAGATAAGTAAGGCAGCTTAAAACTGGTCATCAGATTTATGGCCATCTCCACAAAGGAAGTTACTTAAGAATGCCTTTTCTACTTTGGATTTCTTTCTGCTTTCTTGCTTTTCATCTATATCTCTAAGTTCAAAAGAAAATCTACTTGTAGCTCTTTGAGGTATCTCTGTATTACTTTCCACAGAGGTTGACCAGCAATCCCATTACTGGGCATCTACCCAAAGGCACAAGAGACATTCTGTAAAAAAGACACCTGCACTCGAATGTTTATAGCAGCACAATTCACAGTTGCAAAGATGTGGAAACAACCCAAGTGCCCATCAATACATGAGTGGATTAATAAAGTGTGGTATATGTATACCATGGAGTTCTACTCAGCCAGAAAAAACAATGGTGATCTAGCACCTCTTGTATTATCCTGGATGGAGCTGAAGCCCGTTCTGCTAAGTGAAGTATCCAGAGAATGGAAAAACAAACACCACGTACTCACCATCAGATTGGTATTAACTGACTTAACTGACCAACAATTAAGTACACATACAGTAGTAACATTCATCAGGTGTCCGGGAGCAGGGAGGGGAGAGAAGGGGATGAGTAAATTCACACCTAATGGGTGCAGTGTGACTAAGAAGGGAAAATTGACACCAAGTGGAATGTCCCTTTTAAGTAGTGGCAATTTCTGTACCAGTTTCACCAATTCTGGTGTCTCTGAGGGAAGAGATGCTATGGACCTGCTATTTATACTCCCCTTGCATTTAGGCAGGCATTGTTTAGTTGGTCTTAGCAATGTGCTATAAGGAGAGTAATTTGTGTCACTCCTGGATTTATGATCCAGTAGATGACACTCCAGCTGCTTCTTCCGTTGCCTTGGTAACCATAGAAGCTAAATATTATAAGTGGTATAACCCCAAAATAAAAGCAGTGTGGTTCCATGGGCCACTATGTGGAGGAGAGCTATCTTGGAGAGTCCCTCAACCTTTGTATGAACGAGAAATAATTTTGTTGTATAAATTTGTTGAATAAATTTGTTACTGTGAAAAAAAAAAAGAGAATTGATAGATGCCTTCTAGACTTAATGAAGGAGTAAGGAAGACTTTTCTCTTAGTCCCCTGGGAACCACTCAGGGGCCAAGTCAAGAAAGGCTCAGAGACTGTGTCTGACCAATGTGGTTTATTTCTGCCCCAGTCAAGCTTTTCTGGAGCCTGGCTGGGGAAAAGGGACCCAAGGCAGATGCAGTCATTGCCGCTTTCTCAGGTCTAGGAGGGCCAGGTAGTAGCCCAGGTGGCGTTCCTGGACCTCGTAGTCACCCTCCTTCTTCCTCCGCAGGCAGGCGATCATCTGGGAGGGTAAAGAGAAGGGCTCAGAGTGGACTGCTGGCCACCCACACTGACCCCAGGGGTGAGAACATGGCCAGAGCCGGAGACGGAGACGTGACACTTCCTGTGTCTCTCTCCTCTTACCTCCCTCAGCCCTTCTCCTCCTCCCCTTCTTTCCTCTTCTCACCTCTTTCTCTTTTTCTCTCTCCCTTTTCACTCTTGATTTTTTTTCACTTCCTCCCCACTCCGATATCCCTTCATTTCTCTCTCTCTCCCTCCCTTCCTTCCCCACACCCTCCAGCTTAGCTGAGGTGTAACTGACATACAATAAGCTGCACACATTTAATGGGAATGATCTGACAACTTTCGATTATAACTTAATTGAATCGCCACCACCACAATCAGGATAAGGAATGCCTATTTATCATCCCCCAAAGTTTCCTCCTGCTCCCTTATAATTCCTTTTCCCCTGACACTTGCAAATACATTTGCATTCCCAGGCAACCATGGATCTGATTTCTGTCCTTACTGTCATTTGTATTTTCTAGAGGTTTAAATAAATGGAATCATATGGTATGTACTCTTCCTTGGCTTCTTTCACTTGGCATAATTATTTTGCAATTTATGCATGTTGTTCCACATATTAATAAATTCTTCCTTCTTACTGCTGAATAGTATTCTATTGTTCACATATACCTTTTGACAGACATTGGGACTGTTCTCAGGTTTTGGCTATTGAAAACAAAGCTGTTATGAACATTTGTATACAAGTCTTTGTATGGACACGTGCTTTTATTTCTCTTGGTTAAATTACCAGGAGTGGGATGACTGAGTCATATGGCAGGTGTATGTAATTTTTAAAGAAATGGCCAAGCTATTTTCCACTAGCACTCAATGAGAGTTGCAGTTGCCCCACATCTTTGTCAATACTTGTTATAGTCTGCCTTAAATCTTAGCCATTCTTGTGTGTAATGCCATCTTATTGTGGCTTCACGTACATTTCCCTAATGACTAATGCTGTCAAGTTTGTGAGATCAATTGCACCACATGGGGACTGTGGTTAATAATAATGGAATGCATGTTTCAAAATTGCTAATAGAGATTTCAAATGTTTGCACCACGAATATATCATAGACCTGCGAGGTGATGAATATGTTGATGAGCTTGACTTAATCAACCCATAATGTCATATATCTAAGGACCACATTGTACCCCCTGAATAGATATATTTATTATTTGTCCACTAAAAAGAAAATTTAAAAAAAAAAAGAAAGAAAAAAGCAAGCCACACACAAACTGGGAGAAAGTAATATGCAAAACATATACCCAGCAGAGGACTTGTATTGATAATATATTAAAAACTCTTAGAACCCGGTGGTAAGAGGAAAAGCACCCCTTCCTTGCTCACCAGGAAACAGGCGACGAGGCATGTTATGAATCCCAGGAATCCTGCCAGCGAGATGAGGATGATGGCCCAGAAGGGAAGGTCTGGGGAGATAAGAGCTAGGGTGAGCCACCTCCTGCCACCTGCCAGGGCTCCTTTTTGGACCCTTTGTTGTCTGAGCATGGGCAGAGCCCTGTGCAGCAAAGCCTAGCGGCTCAACACCTCACGGTCCAGAAACCCCAAAGAAGTGGGGCCCCCAGCAGGCTGGGACTCCCCTATCTCTTCACTGTGCCTCAAGAGTCCTTGCCATGGGTTGGCCAACGTTCATCATCATTCAAGACCCTGGGTGCACAGTGCCCTTTGACAAGGCAAAGCATGGGGCGGCCTCCACCCTCCCCTGGGCTGGGGCTTCTTTGAGGCTTACCCATCTTAGTCAAGGCATGATTTTCCTGGGGAGAATACCCTACAAACGGAAGAAATGGAGAGTGCTCGTGAATGCGTTTTACTCTTTTAAATGCAAATTTTTGAACCTACAGAAAAGCAGAGAGGACAGTGTAAGCAACATCCATCACTTCGATGGAATGATTTATATCTCATCCAGTGAAAAACAATATTCCATCTGATGTATGAATTATTGACATTCACTACCCTTGATTTGTCTGATGTTTTCATTGGCATTTTTAGAATCAAGTAGACATCAAGGAGTCAAGGACATTTCATCCTGAATATTTTAATTGGTAGCTCTCCAAAAAAAAAAAAAATAGAGAGAGAACACTTTGCTACATGAGCTCAAGGCCATTATCACACTACAAGGGTGTAATAAATTTAGTTTGTGCCTCTGGGCATGGAGAACCTACACTGGGCTCAGCCATCTCATGGCGATGGGTGGCAGAGAGAACGGGTCAAAACTCCAGCACCTCAGTCACACGAATCATACTTCAAGTGTTCAATAGCCACATGTGGCTCTCCTGGGCTGGATGGCACAGATATAAACCTTTTTCTTTTATCATTGCAGAAAGTTTTATTGGCTGGTGCCAAGTTCAGAGCAAGGTTTGGCAAACTACAGCCACGTCTGGCTCATGGCCTGTTTTTATACGGCCTGTGAGTCAACAGTGGTTTTCATCTTTTAAAAAAGAATGAGTAAAACAAGACGATGAAAAACATGTGACAGACATGCGAAAGACGTGCTTATTCCAGAGAACCCACAGTGCCCTCTTGGACAACAATTCAGAATCAAGGACAGCGGCACACAAGCACCATGTGGCCAGTGTGGGTGAGAAACTGAATTGCTAATTTTATTTCATCTAAATTAATTTAAAAACAGCCATAGGGGAGAATATTTTTGAACTGTTGGAGTAAAGACTTATGAAAATCTGTATAAACAGTGAGAACACTGGCCAAAATGGTCAGAATCAACTTTTTTTTGGAAGTTTCCCTATCTTATGTTATTCACACATGACTTAAAAAGGACCTTGTGTGAGATCTAATTATTCCTTCTACAAATATGTGTTGAGTGTTTATTATATGCCAGGAAGAATATGGGGTTCTTGGGATATAATGGTGAAGACGCAGACAGTCACTCTCCTGCCATGGTCCTGGTGCCTGGTGCAATGTACAGAACTGTTCTTTGAAGGGATGAGCTTGGATATGCAAGGTTTAGCCACCTTGGAGGCACCTCTGGAGTTGGAGAATAGGTTTATCCCACCACATTTGTCGAGGCTGGATCACATACAACTTGGAACTGGAAGCCCTCACTGACCACTTCACCCAGTGGCTTGCAGTGCAGAGACAAGGAAGAAGTCTAGAGAGGAGAAGTGATTAGCCTGAGATCACAGAGCCAGACAGGACAGGACAGGACAAATGCCTTTCATGTCCCATTGGGTGTTTCTTTTTCTCTCCTTTACTGGTGGAGAAAGCCTAGGAGAACCTTGCCGCCTTTTCCTAGTCTGAAAAAGTAAAATGTGGAGTCATCCCCTAGCCTCCAGATTCCCAGGGAAGGCCCCAGGTATGGAAGTGGGAGCCTCCACCCCTGCCCCAGTGACCAGGGATCCTTACCATCCACAAGGACACTGTTCCTGTCCAAGGTGAAGTTCTGCAGCTGGGTGCCATTCTGGGTCATCCGTAAGAATTCCTCATAGATGACAACTCTGTTCAGTCTCCGAGTCAATGGTGAGAAGTAACACAGGGAATCCACTCCAGTGTGATTGCTGGGGGGGACGGACCTGGAAGGGGATGAGGCATGAACAGAGGTATCTGGAATTCTGTCCTGATTCTAGGTTCCTCTCTGCTAGGCCCTGAACAAGAGAACTTTCTGTAATGATGTAAACATTCTGTGTCTGCACTGTCCATTGCAGTCATTAGTAGCCTCATGTTGTTATTAAGCACTTAAAATGTGGCCAGTATGGGTGAGGAACTGAATTGATGATTTTTATTTCATCTAATTAATTTAAAAACAGCCACCGGGGAGAATGTTTCTTAACTGTTGCAGTAAGGACTTTGGAAAAATCCGTATAAACAATGAGAACACTGGCCAAAATGGTTGAAATCAACATTCTTTTGGAACTCTGGAAATTAACCAAAAGCTTGTGACAATCTGAGCAGTGTTTAGTTAAGAAAAGTGTTGGATCTTGGTAATGAAAACAAGATATGTGGCATGTTAACTTACATGATTTCCACAGAGCGCTCCCCAAGGTCCTCAGTAATTTTGAAAACAAGCAGTTTCAGAACCATGGTAGCTGTGAAACCAGCTCCCAAGCAGCTGCAATGGGTTTGGAGGTCCCCAAACACATATCCCCAGAGAAATGTCACTATTTGATCTGTCTAAAAGCTCCTTGCAAAAGCCCTATTTTCAGGGCTTGTCTTCATTTGATTTGACTCAGAGCTTTGCTCAGTGAGGAAAACCTATTTCCAGGGTGCTTGTCAAAAACTATCAATCGTAACTGTTTAACATTGCAGCTTCCAGAGGAGGTGATACCAGCTGGGGAAGGCAAGAGGTTGAGTCAAAAGCTTAAAAGGAAAATTTAGGGGGATAAATGGTCCACAGGGGGCTTCAGAAAGCTCTGATGTATTTCTGAGATCTAGAAGGCAGCAAATGTGCAGGGCTATGTATTAATATACAACCAGGAAATACTTGAGAAGGCCTTAAATCTCTCACCTCTAGTTGCAAGGTTGGATATCGGAAGATCAACGTAATATGTCATATTAACAGAACAAAGGACAAAAGCCAAATGATGTTGATAGACACACGGAAAAAAACATTTGACAAAATATAACAACCTTTCATGATTTAAAAAAACCCATCATAGTCAACAAACGAGGACTAGAAAGAAATTTTCTCAATATGATAAAGAACATCTATGAAAAACCCACAGCTAATACCCTGCTTAATGGTGAAAGACTGAAAACTTTCCCCCTAAGACCAGGAACAAGACAAGGCTGTTTGCCTTCAACCCATATGTTATCCACATTGTACTGGAGGTTCCAATGGGGAAAATTAGGCAAGAAATATAAATGAATAAAAGGCTTCCAGATTGGAAAAGAAGATATAAAATTATTTCTATTTTTAGATGACATGATATTACATATTCAAAAGTCCTAAGAAATACACATACATATTGCTAAAACCTATTAATTCAGTATGATTGTAGGATATAAAACCAAAATACAAAAATCAATTGTGATTCTATACACTAGCAATTAACATTCCAAAAAATGAAATTAAGAAAAAAAATCCATTTACAATGGCATCAAAGAATAAACTACAAATACTCAGGAATAAATTTAATAAATAAGTGCAAGACCTGTACACTGAAAACTACAAAACAGTGTTGAAAGAAATTTTAAAAGATCTGAGTGAATGGAAAGGCATCCCATGTTCATGGATTGGGTATTTAATATTGTTAAAATGACAACTCTCCCCAAATTGATCTATGGATTCAATGCAATCTCTGTGAAAACCCCAGCTAGCTCTTTTGAAGAAATTGACAACTGATCCTAAAATTTATATGGAATTGCAGTGGACCATGAATAACCAAACTCATACTGAGAAAGAACAAAGCTGGATAACTCTACTTTCTAATTTCAAAATTTATTATGAAGCAACAGTAATCAAAATAGTGTGCTACTGGCATAAGGATAGACATATAGATTGATGGGATAGAATTTAGAGTCCATGAACAAACCCATACAATTAACAGACAGCTGATCTTCAACAAGGATGGCAAAACAATAGGGAAAGAACAGTCTTTTTCACAAAGATGCCAGGACAACTAGATAGCCACATACAAAAGAATGAAGTTGGACCATTACTGCACAACATGTACAAAAATTAACTCAACATATATCAAAGATCTAAATGTATGAGATAAAATTACAAAACTCCTAGAAGAAAACATAGCTATAAATCTTCATGACCTTGAATTAGGCAACAGTTTCTTATATATGGCACTAAAAGTGTAAGCAACCAAAAGAAAAAATAAATTGCATTTCATAAAAATTAAAAGCTCTTGTGCTTCAAAGAATGCTATCAAGAAGGTGAAAAGAAAACCCTCCAAATGGGAAAAGATTTGCAGATCGTGTATCTAATAAATTTCTAGTATCCAGAATATATGAAGAACTATTACAACCCAACAATAAAGGACAAATAATCCAGTTTTAAAAGGCAAATAACTTGAATAGATACTTCTCCAAAGATACATAACTAGCCAATACACACAGGATAAGATGCTCAACTTCATTAGTTATCATGGAAATGCAAATCAAAACCACAATGAGATACCACTTTATACATACTCGGATGGATGGCTATTAAAAAAAAAAAGACAATGACAAGTTGGAGAGAATGTGGGGAATTTGAAAGCCTCATATATTGCTGATAGGAATATAAAATGGTGCAGCCTCTGTGGAAAACAGATTGGTAGTTCCCCAGAAGTTAACATAGAGTTAAACATGACCCCACAATATCACTCTCCTAGGTATAGGACCCAGATGATTGAAAACATAAGTTCACACAAAAACTTGTACAGGCATGATCGTAGCATCCTTCCTCATCATAGCCAAAATGTGGAAACAACTCAAATGTTCATCAATGGATGAATGAATCAACAAAGCAGGGTAGAGCCATACAATGGAATATCCCTTATTCAGTTTTGAAAAAGAAATAAAGTACTGATACATGCTACTGAAACCGCCCTTTACACAGATCAATAACAGGGTTCAAGGTGATAACTATAGTGAGAGCACAGGCCTAGCTAAAAATAATGATAATTATTAGCACCTGATTGATTCTCTATAATTGCCACACTAGGAGCCACATAGTTGGTGTCATAAGGATGCTTAGCTTTCTGCATAGATAACATCACCTCTTTGAAACCTAGGGGTAGTTTCTGAGATATCTTCCAGGTCCCGAATTCCGGTGGAACAGCTGACCCACCCAGACCAGTGGCCCATATCGAGGAACTGACTCACCTGGTCTTGTGACCCCCATCCAAGAACCTGGCCAGCAAAGAAGACAATTTCTACAACCCTAAGGTTCCACTCTGAACCAAGCCAATTAGCAGACTCAATTGCCTATGCCTAACTGTCTTGAAAAACCTCTGTTTCCGAATACTCGGGGAGGCAGATTGGAGAAATTTCTCCCACCTCCCCGCTTAGTGCTATGTGGAATAAACTCTTTCCCTGCTGTAAACCCTGCTGTGCCAGCGTACTGGCTTCCCCTTGGACAGCGGGCAAGTGAAGCTGGTTGGATGGCAACACTATGACACGGATGGACCTTGAAAACGTTATGCTAAGTAAAACCAGCCAGTCGCTAAAGACCACATACTGTACGATGACCCCATTCATATGAAATGTCCAGCACAGGCAAAGCCACAGAGACAGAAAGTAGATGAGTGATTGCCAGGGGGCTGGAGGAGGGGAGGGAAGAATGAGGAGTGAATGCTAATGGGTATACGGTTTCTTTTTGGGGTGATTAAAATGTTTTAGAATTAGATAGTGGGGATAGTTGCACCATCCTATGAACATACCATTAGATTTTGCACTTCGAAGGGTGAATTTTATGGTATGTGAATTATATCTCAATAGTTGCATAAAGAATTTAAATTGCTTTACATGGCTAGTGGGTTACCTTATTGGACAGCACCTTATTAGACTGCTGGATTCTAAGTTACCCTGTTCACCCCCAACTCCCACCCTGTCTTCCATGGATCCCAATTTCTTAATGTAGTAGATTCTAGACTCTGGACACCATGGCTCCCAGCACCACGCAGGCACCTCTATGTCTGCTGAGGTTTGGAGACACTCTCTCCTTTTCTTTCTCTTTCTTTCTTTCTTTCTTTCTTTCTTTCTTTCTTTCTTTCTTTCTTTCTTTCTTTCTTTTTTTTTTTTTGACATGAAATCTTGCTCTGACACCCAGGCTAGTGTGCAGTGGCATCAGCCTAGCTTACTGCAACCTCAAACTCCTGGGCTCAAGCGATCCTCCTGCCTCAGCCTCCTGAGTAGCTGGGACTACAAGTGTGCGTGACCATGCCTGGCTAATTTTTCTATTTTTGGTATAGATGGGGTCTTGCTTTTGCTCAGGCGGGTCTCAAACTCCTGACTGCAAGTGATCCTCCCTCCTAGGCCTCCCAGAGTGCTGGGAATATAGGCGTGAGCCACCAAACCCATCATGCAGATGCTTTCTTGAGTTTCTAAGCCAGTTGTTGGGCTCCCTGGTTTTTTGTTTTTGTTTATATATATATATATGTATATATTTTTTAGGTGACAGTTCTATATTCCTAGGGCTCTCATCCATACCTATGGCTTGGGAACATTTTTATTTAAAGCACAGCAGAAATCCCCAGAGTCATGAGGTCCTGAGTTGGAACTCACCTGAAAGCTGATACTTGACAGTTATCAAAGTAACTCCTGATGCTGCTGTTTCGGAAGAGATGGTTGAGCTGAAAGACAGGGCAACGTTTCTCAGGTCAGCATCCGATGCCCAGCAGCACCAGAGAATTTTCAGCCACTGAGCATACTTCCTCATCTATGTTTTTCTTGCCGTGACAAACACTAGCCCAGGCATGTGTACCAAAGGATATCCCATTCCACGGTACGACTTAGCTGTAGGATGCTGTGCCTGGCTCCTGACCCTCTCTGTGCCTGTGTCTTAATTTGTCAAATGGGAATAAGAATCTGTCTTCATGAATTGTTATAAAAGTCACGCTCTGACTACCCGGTATCCATAGGTCAGTCTCTGCATGGACACAGAGGGGACATGCCACCCATTCTCACCGCAACCTCAATACTCCTTTTGTTTCGCTGGTATTTGCTAGTGCTTGGCTGGACCATGTCCTGGGAGTATGGTAGGTTGGTGATGGTGAAATTCAACCGGAAGTGCTGGGAGCTGGGTCTGCTTAGCTCCATTTCTAGAATTAAAAAAAAAAGTATGTAAAAATCCCATATCAAGAGAGGGTTTTTCTATTGAAAACAGTATAGAGGTTCCTCGAAGAAATAAATGTAGGCCTATCGTTTGACCCAGCAATCCCACTGGTGGGTGCCCACCCAGAGGAAAAGAGGTCATGTTAGTGAAAAGACACCTGCTCTTGAATGTTTATTGCTGCATAATTTACAATTGCAAAGATGTGGAACCAACCTAAGTGCCCATCCATTCACAAGTGGCTAAAGAAAAGGTATACATATATACACCATAGAGTACTACTTAGTCATAAGGAGGAATGAAATAATGTCGTTTGCAGAAATTTGGATGGAATTGGAGACCGTCATCCTAAGCGAAGTATCTCAGGAATGGAAAGCCAGATGCTGCGTGTTCTCACTTGTAAGTGGGAGCTAAACGATGGGTACACGCAGGCATTTAGCCGTGTGTACATAAAGGACCGTGGAAACCAAGAAGCGGGGAGGGTGTGAAGGATAAAAAAATTTACCTCTCAGGTACAATGAACACTATTCTGGGTGACGGGCACACCAAAATCCCCAACTTAAGCATTATACCAGGGATCCATGTAACAAAAATATTTGTGCCCCCTTGATATACTGAAATTTTTTAAAAAAGAATTCATAAAAAAAGAGTGTTTTAAGAAAGTGGTCATTCCAGTCAGACTACTTATTCCTGGCAGTGTGATCTGAGCTGGATTTTTAAGGGTGAGCTACAGAAGACCTTCCACCCACCTGTCCAGCTGGTATCCATCCACCTGTCTACCTGTTCGGTTCTCTTTCCACCAAGTGTTATAAAAGTTCACTATGATGCGGGGAAAAGAGGTTGTGTCTCTCTGGGGTGCAGTCAGCACGTGCAGGTGCTAACTACCTGGTGGGCATCTGTCACACACTTTTGCTGAAACTTCTGATGAGTAGGTTCCCAATGGGTCTTCCCACCTCTGGTCTTGTCCTCCCACCCCATTCTCCATACAGCACCCAGAGGATGAACAGAACTCATTTCACTTTCTTTTCTTTTTTTAAGACAGTCTCACTCTGTTGACCCAGCTAGAGTGCAGTGGTGTCATCATAGCTCACTGCAGCCTTCAACTCCTGGGCTCAAGTGATCCTCCTGCCTCAGCCTCCCAAGTAGCCGGGACTACAGGTGCCACCACCATACCCAGATAATTTTTCTATTTTTGGTAGAGACAGGGTCTCACTCTTACTGGTCTTGAACTCCTGGCCTCAAGCAATCCTCCCACCTTGGCCTCTGAAAGTGCTGGGATTATAGGCATGAGCCACCATGCCCAGCCACATGATTGATTATTAAGGGGCCTAAGTAGGCAACTCAGGATCTTCCTATATTTTGGGCTGGAAAAATTTACACATAAAAAGCACCATTTTTCCACTGGGTGCAACTGCTGCATGTTGTCTTCCTGCCTCTGTGGGTTGGCCCACTGCCGGGGGTCAACAACACGGACCTCCAGAAGGCCCTGTTCCTCCCTCTAGAGCCACAACTTACTCCCCTACTATTCAGTTGTTCCATCCTTCATCACATACCACATCTCTTCCAGCTATGAAACCAGCCGCCCCGCCGTGTACCTGTCACATGCAGGTCCGCCAGTTGGTAGGTGGCCCCCAGCCAGTAAGATGAGCCATTCCGGGTCTTGTCCAGAAAGACTTGCTTCACCAGGTTGGGATCCAGGTCGAAAGAGAACAATGCTCTGACAGTGACCCACATGGGGTCCAACCTAAGGACAGAAACCACGGGAATTCAGCCAGCACTCAACGCCAGCAGTGTCTCAAGTCGCTGTCTTTAAAGAGGCAGAGACATGGAGACAGGTTGTGGGTAGGGGGTTGTCTAGCTGCCTCCTCCCCCTGTCTAGAGAAGATGCCCTGAGCAACCTGGGGAGGCTTCCAGGGATTGGAGCTAGAAGCAATGACAGTAACGATAATGGACATTTATTGAGCACTTGCTAGATCTGGACCCCTAAGAAGTAATTCCCACATTCCCACACCATCACTCTGATGAAAGGTATAATTATAATTATAATTATAATGCAACTTAAAGACAAAAAAACCCCCAATGTTTGGAAATATTCAAAGTCAGCCTTGTATCCTTTTCCCCAACACAGATATCTTAGTTCCTTTGCCCAGGCCTCCTGGGTTCAAATCCCAATGTTGACAGTTCTCTGAGCCTCAGTTTTCCCATCTGAACAAGGGGCTGCCCCGTGAGCATCAGATGAGGTGACCGTGCATGCAGATGCTCACTGGGGAGCCCGGCTGGTGCTGAATATTATTATTGGGCTGATATCTTGACTTATGCATCAAAAAGTTGTCTTTCCCAAATGTCCAGAGAAAAAGAAGGAGGTGGATGCTGGAAATCGGTGGCCCCATTAGGTGAATCCTCACCCCTGCCCTGCAGGTTTATTATGGAAGCAGATGGTCGAATTCGCCGGCAGGGACCAATGGGCACCAAGCTGGGGACTTCCAGCTCAAGGACGTGTCTCGGGTGCTCAGAGGCCAAGCTGCCGCCTTGGCCAACACGTCCGACCTTCTGAACTTACGTTAGGTTGGTGACCAGGCAGGTGCGGAACATGTCCCGTAGCTGGCTGCCTACGTAGAGTGCGATGACCTAGAAGGAAGAAGAGGGAGAGTGAGTGGGAAGGATGGAGGTCTTTGGGAGCTGGCAGGGCCACTGGGGCAAAGGAGTTCGAATCCTGATTCTGTCCCTAACTCACTGTGTGACCATAGGCACACCACGCCCCTTTCTGAGCCTCAGTTTCCCATATGGAAAATGAGAAAGGCAGGCCCGGTATCACCTTTGGAAGTGGAGAAAAGCCACAATACACAGGTAAAGTGAAGAGTTGTTGAAACAATCGCTTAATAGATATAAGTCAGATGGAGGGACAGGAGGAGGGAGAGGCCCCACCTTGTCCTGGATGTCCCTCAGCACGGTGATGTACTCCAAAGAGGTGGAGTCTGGATTGCTGAAGTTCCAGTTGACGATGCGGAACATCAGCTGGTACTCGCCTGGGACTGATACGTTCTGGGGTGTATGACCTGGAGCTGCAGAGAAGAAAAAAGGGTGGGGACCCTTAGCTTTTTTTTTTTTTTTTTTTTGCACAGAGCCAAGATATCCCAGGGGCCCCCTGCTAACTGCCAGAAGTAGCCAAAATCAGATCCACAGGCTGGGGGCTACAGGGGCTCCTAAATGGAAAGTTACCCCAAAAAGGAGGGAAACTGGAATTTTATAGGAATTCTCCTGGGGTGAGCTTTCCTGCTTGTGTCCCTGCTATGCAGTTCCACTTCTAGGAATGCTCTTCCATCCTCTTATTTTCCTGGAAAACTCCTATTCATGCTTCGAGAGCCCAGCAAGGTGGAGCTCCAGGAAGGCAGTGGCCCATCCTGCTCTAGGGCCACCTATGGCCTTCCAAGTTAAGTTCAATCTTCTTGAGTTGGCATTCAAGGTCCTTCCTGATCTGGCTCCGGAGAACTGTTCGGCTTCATTTATCCATCCACTCTGGGTTAAGCTTTATGCTTCATGCAAACCGAATTCCTTTCCATTCTCCCCATACACTGTATGCTATTTCTGGCTCCTGAGCCTTTGCTCATGGAATCCCCTCCGCCAGGAATACTCTTTGTGCCCCATCTGCCTGAATCACTCTTAGTCCTCCTTAAAGACTCAGTTTAGGTGACACTTTCTCCAGAAAGCCCTCCCCCCTCCAAACTATGCCCGGCGTCTCTCCCCAAAACATCCCACATTGTGTTAGAAGGGTCTGTTTATCTCATGAGACTGGGTGGTCCACGAGGGCAGGTGCCTGGTTGAATGTCTAGTCTAATCTTTGTGACCAGGACGATCACCCTGACACTATCATCTTCACACCCTTACTTCCCCGCTCCTGTGGGACAATTAGCTGGTGGGGGTGTGGGGCTGAGGGACTTCTCTTGGGAAGGAAAAGGAACCCCAGATACCTGTGGTGGATTCTGGAGGAGGCAGGGCTGTGATGGCTGGCTCAGGAGCTGTGGAAAGGTAAGTCATCAGAGAGGGACAGAGGCTCCCACATAGTGGGAGAAGCCCCCTCACCTGGGAAAAAACAGTGGTCCAAGCCAGGACAAATATTCACAGATGGGCCATGAATGAGAGTGAGGGAAAGAGTGATTGTGTGAGTGGAGGGAGTGAGCAATCCTGTGAGTTAAATTAACCCGAGAGAGTGAGAGGGGTGTGAACAGAGAGAGGCAGAATAAAGAGGACAGATGGATGGACAGGCAGAAAAATGGAAGGTGAGATGGATGGACAGAAAGAAGAATGGACAAATGGTAGGAAGAGAAGGCAAGAAGAATAAAAACAATGAGGAGAAGTTGGAGAGATGGAAGGACAGAAAGAAGGACAGAGGAAGAAAAAACAGGTGAATGGGCAGAAGAATGGGTGGACAGATGGATAGATGGATGAAAAAGATGGATAAGTGGATGGGTGGGTAGATGAATAGATGGGTGTGTGGGTGGGTATATGGTGACAGAAGGTGAATGGCTGTGAGGATGGGTGAGTGGATGGATGGGTGGGTGGATGGGTGGGTGGGTGGGTGGATGGATGGGT
>VBSM01003225.1:2000306-2012626 GCA_008086735.1 Cheirogaleus medius | reverse complement strand
TGTGGGGAGGACAGTGGATGTGTGCGAGGGGGGAGGGCGTGGGGGGTGGGGCAGCGCGCACCCTGGGGTGGGGCTTCCAAGGTCCCCTGTCCGCCTCCCCCATAAACCCGAGGGCGGGCGACTTGTTAATGGAGACGGCCCCAGTAAGGGCGTGCTTAATGGCTTGTGGGGGAGGGGTCCGGATGAGCCATTTCCACCCAGATGCTGGAAGGAAGGACCCTATAAACATACCGGTGTTTCCAAGGGGGAGAGATTTCATATTGCCACGCTGATACAGAGTTGATGACCCCAGACACTCAAACATTGTCATTCATATTCTCTCTCCTGCCTCTCTCCCCCCTCCCCTCTCCCCCATCCCCTCTCCTCTCCTGCTCCTACAGCCAGGTACACGCCAGTCTTCCACGCATTGCTCAAAAGAGCCAACAATCCTAGCAACCATGACTGCCCTCTCTGCACCTCCATTTACTAATCCGTGAAATGGGCTCATGAAAATGGTCCACAGTGAAGATTCCTGCCTCAAAGTTTGTTACAAGGCTTAAACAAGTTCATCTTTGTTCAGTGCGCAAGCACCACTCAGCAGAGAGTAAACACGATGTGCTTATGCTCATTATATAAAATAAATAAGAACTGCTTTCTGACCACCTTACTATGTGTGGAGCCTTAGTATAAATATGAGCTGATGTTTAAGACAAAGAAGATAAGAACTTGCATGCGCAAACAGCAATTCATGAATCAGGAAGCACCAAACCAAAGCAAGGGCGGTTTGGGAGGCTCTTATCTCCTTCCATCCCTCCTTTCTTCTCTCCATCCATCCATCTTTCCTTCCTCCCTCACTCTTTCCCTTCTTTCTTCCCATTCATCTCCCCTTCTATGCATCTTTCTGTCCACACTTTCCCGCAACCTCCTTCCTTCCATCCACCCCTCTTGCCTTCTTCCCACACACATTCCATTCCCTAATTCTTGAAAACCTACAAGGTTTTTCACCACACACAGGTTTTCTGGGGATGCAAAGGGAGTTTGCCCTTGAACTTGAATATAATAGGTGTACACCCCCAAATCACCATGTCTTTTGAGATAAAGGAACTGAGGCATGGATCGTGTGAAGAGTTGTGTCATGAGTTTTGGAGTCATAGGAATTCCTGGCTCTATTATTTATTTGCTATGTGTCTTTGGCAGCCTCTCTGAGCCTGAGTTTCCTCATCTGTAAAATAGAGTTAAGACACATGGTTGTAGTGTGAATTTAAGGAGAGAGGGTATGTGCTACGGAATGAGTTGGGACATCCCCCTGCCTCATTTCATACGTTGACGCCTTAACTTCCAGTGTCACGGAATACCAGAATACGATATTTGAAGATGAGGTATTTAAACAGGCAACTAAGTTAAAATGAGGTCATTAGGTTGGACCCTAATACAACAGGACTGGTGGCCTTATAAAAACAGGATAGCAGGACACAGACACACACAGAGGAAAGACCACGTGAAGACACAGGGAGAAAATGTCCAATTATAACCCTAGGAGAGAGTCCTCAGAAGAAACCAACCCTCCTGACACCTTGACCTTGGACTTCCAGCCTCAAGAACAGTGAGAAAATAAATGTATGTTCTTTGAGCCACTCTGTCTATGCTGTTTTGTTATGGAAACCCTAGAAAATTAATGTAGCATAGAACTTAGCACAGTGCCTGCAATGTTGTCAGTTTCAACAAATGTTTTCTGAAAACCAAACCACAACAGGTGCAATGCTGATGTTGAGACACTCTCAGAACAATACACAGAGATATGAAAAAAAGAATAAGAAAAGCAGACTGTTAAACTAAACTAAAATAGAGACCACGACTGAGAATTTCCTGAGCTAACAAAAGCCAGTGAAGCTGTGGAAGCAATCTTGACCTTGCTTGATTTGCAAACATAAGCTAAACTTAACGTGGGCTATTTCTTTTTTTGGGGGGGGGTGAGTGGGTGCTATTTCTTTTAAACACTTAAAGAAAAATGAAGCTTAAACTCAACCAATCAGAAGTTACCAACTAACTTGTGGTTCTATAACTAGGCACTTTCCAACAAGATGGACCAAATAAGACACCTGTGTAATTGTAACCAATCCAGTGCTTGCTTTGCTTTCTTTGAACATTTACCCTATAAAAGCTTCCTCACTGTATTCCTTTGGGGGAGCCCGAAACCACCCTGCTTTGGTTTGGTGCTTCCTGATTAACGAATTGCTGCTTGCACATGCAAATTGTTTAAAAATTTTCTTGTGTCTCAGTTGACCTTTTAACAGTAATCAGTTGACCTTTTAACAGTACTAACGGCAGATTTTGTTTTTGTTTCTGTTTGTTTGTTTGTTTTTTAGAGACAGAGTCTCTCTCTGTCACCCAGGCTGGAGTGCAGTGGTGTGACCATAGCTCACTGTAGCTTCGAAAGCCTGGGTTCAAGCGATCCTCCTGCCTCAGCCTCCTGAGCAGCTGGGACGACAGGTGCACACCACCATGCCCAGCTAATTAAAAAAAAATTTTTTCCGAGATGGCATCTTGCTATGTTGCCCAGGCTGGTCTCAAACTCCTGGCCTCAAGTGATCCTCCCGCTTTGTCCTCCCAAAGTGTTGGGATTACAGGTGCAGGACCCCAAGAGAAGATTTTTAAGAGAATCAAAATTACAACCACGTGAGGGTCAGAATGGGATGGAAGAACATATCTGTGTCTAAGCCTCCTCACCCTGAGCTGGGACTCTCTACCCAGGAAAGCGAGAGAAGAGATGAGTTGAGGACCCTTCCACATGTTCCCCTCAATTTGGGAAAAGAGGAGAAGGAGAACAGCTGGTTCCCAATCCAAAAGTGTGAATGGGATCCAGGAAAGCAGGACCAGGAATACTCACTCGTGTTAATTGGGACTGCATGGGTGTAACCTGCCGAGAGAAAGGAAGAGGGGCTCAGTGAGAGTTGGGATGAATGTAAAGGAATGCAGGAAGGGAGGATTTGGGGGCTGCTTTTTGGAAAACCAGAGGGGAAGGGGCAGTGGAGAGATGCTCAAGGAAGCGGCAACCAAGCAACGAGACTGAAGGTAGCTGGACCCTATCATTGTCCCCATCATGGTTTTTTAAAACAAAAAATTTGTAGAGACAAGGTCTCTGTCAGTCACTCAGGCTGGAGTGCAGTGGTGTGATTATAGCTCACTGCAGACTTGAGCTCCTGGGCTCAAATGATCCTCCCACCTCAGCCTCCCGAGTAGCTGGGACTACAGGCATGCATCACTACGCCTGGCTAAGTTTTAAATTTTTTGTAGAGATGGGGTCTTGCTACGTTGCCCAAGCTGGGCTGGTCTCAAACTCCTGCCCCATGTGATCCTCCCACCTCAGTTTCCCCAAGCACTGGGATTACAGGTGTGAGCCACCACACCCAGCCTCCTTGATGGTTTTGATACATCACAATGAAGACCGAACCCAGACTGCAAGATGGGAAAAAAGCTCCCTTGAGAGAGTTGGAACTGTGCTCAGAGATTTGGGAAAATACAAGACTCTGACTGGGAGAGAGCCCAAGGCTCTAACATGGTTCCTCACCACCGACGTAGAGGCTGTCCCTGTCCAGGGTGTAGGGGCCCAGTTGGGAGATGCCCTCAGTCAGCTGGCTAAACTCCCAGTACAGCCGTTCTCTGTAGAGTCCAGGGCTCCCCGGGTAAGAGTGGAAGGTGCAGATGATGTCCACTCTGGTGGCCGCTCCTTCATCTGCAAGCCTGGGGAAGGAAGGACGTGGGGACATGGAACACTGAGGAGGGTCCTGAACCTTCTGGGTCTGGGAAGCAAGAGTAGGGAGAGGAGGCTAAAGGATGTTGAAGGGGCTCTGCCAGGTGTCTCTCACCCAAGACAACCTCCACACAGTGGGGACAGAAAGCATTTTAATTAGAATTTGCAGACAGGATGTGTGGTTGTCCCACTTCTTCTAAGAGGAGAGCCCTCATTTCAAACAGTATTATCTGTGGATCAATAAAATGTGGTGTATGTATACCATGGAGTTCTACTCAGCCACAAAACACAATGGTGATCTAGCACCTCTTGCATTATCCTGGATGGAGCTGGAGCCCATTCTACTAAGTGAAATATCACAAGAGTGGAAAAACAAGCACCACATGTGCTCACCATCAAATTGGTATCAATATATCAACACTTATATGCACGTATAGTAGTAACATTCATGAGGTGTCGGGCAGGTGGGAGGAGGAGGGGATGGGTATATTCACACCTAATGGGTGCGGTGCACACTATGTGGGGAATGGACATGCTTGTAGGTCTGAGTTGGGGGGGAGGCAAAGGCAATATATGTAACCTAAACATTTGTACCCCCGTAATATGCTGAAATAATAGTAATAAAAAAGCAATATCATCTGGATCCCGTAAACCAAATACATCTCCTTGTCTAAAGCCTTGAGTGTTTGAACCACCTGCAGATGAAGAAGGCATGAAGGTGTCTCTTGTGGTGGGCGCTGGAAGCCCTTGTGGTGTGAGCATTCCCTGAGCCCTGCTGGCCAGCACTCAAAGGTCCACTCAATCTGAGGAATGGCTCTCACCTGGGGTGGGGGGAGTTGTCTCACCTGAGCGAGTCCAGTCTGCTGCCGGCGTAGAGGTAGCCTTCACTGGTCTTCTGGAACAAGGACGAGAGCTGGTGGGAAGACAGAGGGAGGTGACTGAGGAGGGGCTGAGGGGCCGTGTGGGCAGCGGTGAGGTGGGGCTGGTGGCGGTCATCTCACCCAGCTCTGTAGGGACCTCTCGGTGATGTTGAACATTGAGGAACCTGGCTGCCCCATGTCCTCCGTGTAGTTCAGGTTGGTGATGGTGAAGTTGACGGTGAAGGGTACCAGGGTAGGGCCAGTGGCTGCAGTGGGAGACGGAGACAGAGATGTCTAGTTTGGGCCATAGCAATAATGACCAGGGCTGCTGTCACCCTAACCATGGGGGCACTGGCAGGAAATATTCTGGAATTCTCAAGACATCAGGAACTTTTGTTCATTCTTTCAGTGAGCATTTATGGAGCGCCTAATGTGTGCAAGGTTGTGTGCTGAGATCTGTGGGTGCAAAGATGACATGAGGATAGTGTCCTGATGCTGTGGAAGGGAGGTGACCTTCAAGGGATGCCTGGGGGGGAAGTCCAGGCTGTGCAAGTCCAGGAGAGGCACTGAATGAATGATGAAGAAAATGTCATTTCAGCTGTGGCCAAAAGCATGAGGAAGAGTTAGGTTAAGAGGAGCTATGCAAGTGGTAAGTGCAGTCCAGGCAGAAGGAACAGCCTGGGCAAAGGCTTGGAAAGAGGACAGAGCATGGCACGCTCAAGGCTTCAGATGGTCTTTCACCATAGGGACACAGATGTGAGAATGGAGGGACCCATTGAGTCCACAAGAGGGAGAAAGCACAGGGGTTTGGATGTGACTTGTAGACCAGATGGAGTCATCCAATGACTGTGAAGAAGACAGGAGTGAAATGGACACAGATACAGTGGGAGGGACGGGAAGCTGCTATGTGGAGAACACTGGGAGGCCAGAGTAGAGGCTACTGCAACAGTCCTAGTGAAAAATGCTGGTGACCTGAAAGAAGGTTGAGTGATGCAGATGCGGAGAAAGGAGGGGCTTGAGGGATATCCCAAAGGGAGAATAGGTGAGATTTTGTGAGCGCTGATGTGGGAGGGGAGCTGGAGGAAATGTCAGTGTCAGTGCTCTGCTTCTGCCTTTGACGGAGAGGTGGAAGGAGCAGATTTGGAGGATGAGGCCAAGGGACAAGAGTGACATCCAGGAGGTGCGTAGACGAAGGGCCAGGAGCTGCTGTGTGGTCTGGGCGGGACCCAGGATTTGGATCCTGAGTTCTTTGGAGAAGGTGAGTGGGTAATGAGACAGTGATTGGGTATGGATTGTTTTGTGGAAATGATTTGGCACCAATAGAGCCTTTCTATCCGCTGGAGGATGCTTTGAAGGATGTGGTGGTCAGAGCTGCTGAGAATAAAACTACTAGGAATGAAATCCAAAGTGTGTTACACCTTTAAGGGAAGCCCAGCAGTGTTGGAGGCTCTAATTATAAAAATTTGCCTCTGTGTGCCCCATTCAGCCTGGAGTCAGGGCATTATCTTCAGGCATGGGTGTGGGGGAGGGCAGATGTTTCTGCCTCCACCAACGAGGTCTTTTCTTTTTTCCTTCCTTCCTTCCTTCCTTCCTTCCTTCCTTCCTTCCTTCCTTCCTTCCTTCTTTCCTTCCTTCCTTTCTTCTTTCCTTCCTTCCTTCCTTCTTCCTCCCTCATTTCCTCACTTCCTTTCTTCTTTCTTTTCTTTTTTTAAGAAATGGGGTCTCACTGTGCTGTCCAGGCTGGAGTGCCATGGTGTGATCATAGCTCACTGCAGCCTGGAACTCCTGGGCTCAAGGAATCCTCCCACCTCAGCCTCCCAAGTGGCTGGGACTACAGGCATGTGCCACAACCCCCAGCTAATTTTTTAAAATATTTCATAGAGATGGAGTCTTGCTCTGTTGCCCAGTCTGGTCTTGAACTCCTGGCCTCAAATGATCATCCCACCTCGGCTTCCCAAAATGTTGTGATTACAGGTGCAGGACCCCAAGAGCAGATTTTTAAGAGAATCAAAATAACAAGCACGTGAGGGTCAGAATGGGGTGGGAGAACATATCTGTGTCTAAGCCCTCCTCACCCCGAGCTTGGACTCTCTGCCCAGGAGAGAGAGAGCGCGAAGGGACGAGTTGAGGACCCTTGCAGATGTTCCTCTCAACTTAGGAAAAGAGGAGAAGAAGAACATCTGGTCTTCAATCGAAAAGTGAAAACCAGTCCCAGGAAAGTAGGGCCAGGAATACTCACCTGGGTTAATTGGGGTTCCATGGGTGTAACCTGCAGAGAACAAGGAAGAGGGGCTGAGAGTTGGGCTGAATGTAAAGCAATGCAGGAAGGGAGGGTTTGGGGGCTGCCTTTTGGAAAACCAGAGGGGAAGGGGTAGCGGAGAGATGCTCAGGGAAGCGGCAACCAAGACTGAAGGTGGCTGGACCTCGTCATTGTTCCCACAATAGTTTTTTTTCCTTTTAATGGATAGGGTCTAGCTCTGTCCCTCAGGCCGGAGTGCAGAGGTGTGATCATAGCTCACTATGGCCTCAAACTCCTTGGCTCGAGCGATCCTCCTGCCTCAGTCTCCTGAGTACAGGTATGCACCATCACGCCTGGCTAATTTTAAAAATATTTTGTAGAGATGGGGTCTTTCTATGTTGCCCATGCTGGTCTCAAACTCCTGGCCTCAAGCAATCCTCCTGCCCCAGCCTCCCAAAGCACTGGGATTATAGGCATGAGCCACTGCACCCAGCCTCCTAGATGGT
Source organism: Cheirogaleus medius (assembly GCA_008086735.1). Lineage (NCBI taxonomy): Eukaryota > Metazoa > Chordata > Mammalia > Primates > Cheirogaleidae > Cheirogaleus > Cheirogaleus medius. The sequence goes on along the minus strand of VBSM01003225.1, from coordinate 2,005,291 downwards.
TTTGATACATCACAACGAAGATTGAACCCAGCCCATAGGTAAAAAGATAGAACAAAACTCCTTTGAGAGAGTTGGAAACTTTGCTCACAGGTTTGGGGAAATACAAGACTGCCTGGGGAAGCCCGTGGCTCTAACACACGTCCTCACCATTGACATAGAGGCTGTGCTTGTCCAGGGTGAAGGGGCCCAGGTGGGAGACGCCCTGCGTCAGCTGGCTGAACTCCCAGTACAGCCGCACTCGGTCCAGCTCAGGGCCCCCGGGGTAAGGGTGGAAGATGCAGATGACGTCAACTCTGGTGGCCGCTCCACGGTTTGCAAGCCTGGGGAAGGAAGGACGTGGGGACATGGAACACTGACAACTTCTGGGTGTGGGAAGCAAGAGAGAGGGCGGGAGGAGGCTAAAGGATGTTGCAGGGGCTCTGCTAAGTGTCTCTCATGCCAGACACACTGGGAACAGAAAACATTTTAAGTAGAATTTGCAGACAGGATGTATGGGCATCCCGCTTCTTCTAAGGGGAGAGCCCTCAATTAAAACAGCATCATCTGGATCCTGTAGATGAACCACATCTCCTTGTCTAAAGCCTTGAGTGTTTGCACCACCTGCACGTGAAGAAGGCATGAAGGTGTCTCTTGTGGTGGGCACAGGGTGGGCATCACCTTGTGGTGTGAGCGGTCCCTGAGCCCTGCTGGCCAGCACTCAAGGGTCCACTCAGTCTGAGGAATGGCTCTCACCTGGGGTGGGGGGAGTCTCACCTGAGCGAGTCCAGTCTGCTGCCGGCGTAGATGGAGTGGACAGTGGTCTTCTGGAACAGGGACGAGAGCTGGTGGGAAGACAGAGGGAGGTGGCTGAGGAGGGGCTGAGGGGCCGTGTGGGCAGTGGTGAGGTGGGGCTGGTGGCGGTCATCTCACCCAGCTCTGTAGGACACTCTCGATGAAGTTGAACTTTGGGGAACCCGGCTGCCCCATGTCCTCCGTGTACTCCATGCTGGTGATGGTGAAGTTGAGGGTGAAGGTCACCAGCATAGGGACAGGGGCTGCAGTGGGGAAAGGAAACAGACATGTCCGGCTTGGGCCCTGGAAATGATGACCAAGGCTGTTCTGGCCCTAACCATGGGGCATGACCAGGAAATATGCTGGAATTCCCAAGACGTCAGGAAAACTCGCTCATCCATTCCGTGAGCATTTATGGAGCACCTACAGTGTGCAAGGTTCTGTGCTGAGTGCTGTGTGTCTGAAGATGAATAGGGCACAGTGTCCTCATGCTGGGGAAGGGAGGTGAGCTTCAGGGGACACTTGGGGCGGGGGGTGGCTGGGCAAGTGACAGAGAGCCACTGAACCAAGATGGAGGAGAGATTCCCAGAGGAAACATTATTTCGGGTGTGGCCAAAAGCATCAGTAAGAGATAGGTTAAGAGGAGCTAAGGAAGTTTTGGGGGGCATTCAAGGCAGCAGGAACAGCCTGGGCAAAGTCGTGGAAGGAGGACAAAGCATTGTATGCTCAAGGAATTAGATGGTCTTTCATTATGGGGATATAGATGGGAGAATGGAGCCCAAAATCCTTAGCTCAAGAGATCCTCCTGTGTCAGACTCTAGAGCAGCTGGGACTATATACTTGAACCACCACATCTGGAGTACTTTAAAATTTTTTTTGTAGATGTGAGGTCTTGCTATGTTGCCCAGATTGGTATCAAATTTCTGCCCTTAAGTGATCATCGCACCACCAGGTCACATTTCTATACACCTCCACTGGCCCCTTCCCATCCAAAGGGTGGGTAACAGGAGTCAGGGATGGCCGTTTGAGGGGCTCCTGTTTCTCAAGGGAAGGGAGATAGGAGGTCTCAGACACACAGAGATCTGGAATACTCACTAGTGGTGGACACATTTGAGGCTGGATGGGTGTAACCTGCAGAGACAAGGAGGGGAAGGGGGAAGGGAGAGATCTTCCATGAAGAGCCAACTCAGGATACTGGGAGTTGGCGGCTGGAAAGATGGTCCATTGGCGGCTGGACCATCACACCTGAGAGTGACTGAAAAGAGGACAGCGCCCCCTTCTGGCAGGGATCAGAGTCCACCCCCTGACCCCAGGCTTTGCTCAAAGTACTCTGATTGGAGGCCCAGATGGGCCTGTGAACTGGGTGCAGAGACCTTCTGCAGCAGAGCCCACCCAGAGAGGAAGAGGAGACCCACAGCCCAACACGGCCCTGCACAATAGATATAGACACTGTCACTGCTAAGAAGGGGAGAAGCACCCAATATGCTTCGGACTGCATCATCTTGGAGATGCCTACATGTGAGGGTTTTGGGGCGTACAGGGCCCTGTTCACTCAGGGCAGAAGTGGGGTGGGGTCTGCAGTGGAGGCAGTGGGCTCCTGGCCTCTTCCATTTCTAACGGATGGGTCTCAGGTGGAAGCAGCTTACATATTTCTGAAGGCTAAGAACACTCACTGCTGGAGGTGGTGGACTTCCTCTTGTGGGTGTAACCTGCACAGGAGGGGGTAGAAAGGTTGAGTAGAGGGTGCGGGGAGGGAGAGAGAACAATACACAGGGAGTATGTTGGATGTGCTGAGCTGCAGAAAAAGGGATGGCAGCCTCTCACCGTTGACATAGAGACTGTCTGGGTCCAGGGTGTAGGGGCCCAGCCGGGTGACGCCCTGTGTCTGATGGCTCAGCTCCCAGTACAGCCACTTTCTGTCCAGCCACTGGCGTGCAGGGTCAAGGCGGAGGGTGCAGATGGCGTCCACTCCAGTGGCTGACCCGTTCCTCTCAGGTCTGTGGTGGTCGGGTGAGGGGAGTGACAATAAATGGATTGCCCAGGGAGGGGTCCTGAGACTCACAGGGCCAGGACAGAAAGGGGCTGGGGAAATGCGATGTCTGGTGGCGAGAGGAGAAGCAGGACTTAGACCCACTGAGAGCACAGACTTGCAGGCAGCCTGGGACTGTGAGCTGACTCATAGCTCCAAGAACTGTTATTAAGTTGGTAGACCCAACCCTGCATCCTCAGGGCATGGGGACAGAAGAACTCAGACTTGAGGCAAGTGAAGAGTGGGCATTGGGATGAAAGCAAGAGGTGATGGCACATTTGCCTTGTGAGAACATCTGGGCACAGAATTTAAAACCTGAAGGAAATGCACTTCTTGTTCTAAGGAACGGAGGGAAATCAGAAAGAATGATTAGGGTTAGATTCAAATCCTGCTTCTGGGCTCTGCAAATGTGAAGAGAGTGCATGGGGGAGGTGGTAGGATTGGGAGACACCTTCACCCTAGAGCCAGTGAGTCCTGAATTCCATTTTTGCTGAGGACATGCACAGGGAGGGCAGGAAGGAAGCCGGCCACACTCTTTATGCCGGGGAGCATGGGGCAGCCTGGCTGGCTATTGCCAATCTCACCTGAGCGAGGTCAGTCTGCAGCCAGAGTACACGGGGCCCACACTGCTGTTCTTGAAGAGGGGATCAAGCTGCAGAGGAGGGAGAGGGAGGAGAGGAAATGATGTGAGAGACAGGGGCAAGGTGGTCAATGGTGGGTGGAACTACAGGAGTGGGCGGGGCTTGGTGACGTGGGCGGAGCTCTCACCAGATGCTGCAGGACCTTCTCTATGGTGTTGAACTTCACAGAACCTGGCAATTGCATTTCCTCCCCGTAGTGCAGGTTGGTGATGGTGAAGTTGAGGGTAAAGGTCATCAGGCTAGGGCCAGTAGCTGCAGTGGGGGAGGGAGACAGAGATGTCTAGTTTGGGCCATAGCAATAATGACCAAGGCTTCTGTGGCCCTAACCATGGGACACCAGCAAGAAACATTCTAGAATTCCCAAGACATCAGGAAGCTTTTGTACATTCATTCAGTGAGCATTTATGGAGCCCCTAACGTGTGAAAGATTCTGTGCAGAGCTCTGTGGGTCCGACGAATAGGGCATAGTCTCCCGATGCTGTGGAATAGAGGTGACTTTCAAGGGATGTCAGGGTGGGGTGTGGCTGTGCAAGTCCAGGAAAGCCACTGAACCAATGATGGAGGAAATATAATGATATTTATTTATCATTAAATAATGGTGTGGGCAAAGGCACCAGGAAGAGGTACGTTAAGAAGAGTTAAGCAAGTGGGGAGGGCACTCCAGGCAAAAGGAACAGCCTGGGCAAAGCCTTCGAAAGAGAACACACGATGGCGTGCTAGAGGCATCAGATGGTCTCTCATTACAGGGACGCTGATGTGAGAATGGAGGGATCCTTTGAGTCCAGAAGAGGGAGGCAGCACCAGAGTTTGGATGTGACTTGTAGACCAGATGGAGTCCTCCAAAGATTGTCAAGAAGACAGAAATTATGTGGAAATAGACACAGTGAGAGGGACAGGAAACTGCTATGTGGGGAGCACTAGGTGGCCAGAGTAGAGGCTACTGCAGCTGTCCTAGCAAAAACGTAGGTGACCTGAATGACGTTGAGTGATTCATATGTGAGAAATGAGGGGCTTGAGGGGTATCTGAAGGGATATAGGTGAGACTGTGTGGTGGATGATGTGGGAGGGGAGATGGAGGAAAAGCCAACGTCAGTGCTCTCCCTCTGCCTTTGCTGATGAGGAGGAAGGTGCGGTTTTGGAGGATGAGAATAAGAGACAGGAGCGACTTCCAGGAGGAGCATGGACCAAGGGCCAGGAGCTGCTGTGTGGTCTGGGGTGGACCCAGGATTTGGATCCTTAGCAACTAGATGGTCCCCGAATTCCATGCAAATGGTAGAGTTTTTGGAGATGAGGCGTGAGCAATGAGAGAAGAAGTTATGAGGTATGAATTATTTGTACATAGGATCTCGGCACCAATGACAGTGTTTTTACCTGTGGGCTTGGTGTGGGCTGACAGAGTGTGAGAGGACGCTTTGGACGAAGTAGTGGCTATGGCTGCTTAGAAAAAAAAGAAAACTACCACAAGGAATGAAATCCAAAGTGTGTTCTATCTTTAAGGGAAGGCTGGCGGTGGTGGAGGCTGTAATTATAAAAATTTGTGCATA
>VBSM01003225.1:1984603-1997637 GCA_008086735.1 Cheirogaleus medius | reverse complement strand
GTTCACACGGTCAGTGCAGAAGCTTGGGAGAGAACACGCCAAGTGCTTGGTTTGGAGACTCCATCATCTTGCAGATGCTGGGAGGGGCTGCCTACATTTTAGGGATTTTGGGGGTGCAGGTTCCTGTGCACTCAGGGCTGCAGGTGGGGTGGGGTGTGCAGCGGAGGCAGTGGGCTTCCCTAAGGCTGGGTGTCAGGTGGAAGCAGCTCACAGAGATGAAAAGGCTTTGGAAACCTCAGAGTACTCACTGCTGGAGGTGGTGGGCTCGGTCTTGTAGGTGTAACCTGCGAAGGTGGGGGGAGAAAGGTGAGTAGCGGGTGGGAGGAAGAAGACAGAACAATACATGAGGAGTATGTTTTATGTGTTGAGCTGCTGAAAAAGGATTTGCAGCCTCTCACCGTTGACATAGAGACTGTCCGGGTCCAGGGTGTAGGGGCCCAGCTGGGTCACGCCGTCTGTCAGCTGGCTCAGCTCCCAGTACAGCTCCTTTCTGTCCAGTCTATGGTGTGCATGGTGCGGGCGCAGGGTGCAGATGGCGTCCACTCCAGTGGCTGACCCGTTCCTCTCAGGTCTGTGGAGGTCGGGTGAGGGGAGTGACAATGAATGGATTGCTCAGGGAGGGATCCTCAGATTCCCTGGGCCCGGACAGAAAGGGGCTGGGGAAATTCGCTGTCTGGTGGAGAGAGGAGAAGCAGGACTTAGATCCACTGAGTGTGCAGACTGGCAGGCAGCCTGGGATTGTGACCCGAGACATAGATCCAGAAACTCTTATTAGGATGGTAGATCCAACCTTGAATCCTCAGGGTGTGGGGACAGGAGAAGTTAGACTTTAGAAAAGTGAAAAGCTACTACTGGCATGAAAGCAAGAGGTGATGGCACATTTGCCTTGTGAGAACATCTGGGTACAGAATTTAAAATATGAAGAATGCCCTTATTCTAAGGAATGGAGGGAAATCAGAAAAGATGATTACGATTAGAGTCAAATCCTGCTGCCTGGCTATGCAAATGTGAAGAGAGTGCATGGGGGAGGTGGTAGGATTGGGAGACACCTTGACCCTGGAGCCAGTGCCTCCTGAATCCCACCTCTGCTGAGGACATGCACAGGGAGGGCTGGAAGGAAGCCGGCCACACTCTTCTGGCCTGGGAGCATGGGGCAGCCTGGCTGGCTATTCCCGATCTCACCTGAGCGAGGTCAGTCTGCAGCCAGAGTACACGGGGCCCACACTGGTGTTCCTGAAGAGGGCATCAAGCTGCAGAAAAGGGAGAGGGAGGAGAGGAAATGATGTGAGAGACAGGGGCAAGGTGGTCATTGGTGGGTGGGGCTACAGGAGTGGGCGGGGCTTGGTGACATGGGCGGAGCTCTCACCAGAGGAAGGAGGACCTTCTCCGTGGTGTTGAACTTCGCAGAATCTGGCAATTGCATTTCCTCCCTGTAGTGCAGGTTGGTGATGGTGAAGTTGAGGGTAAAGGTCATCAGGCTAGGGCCAGTGGCTGCAGTGGGGGAGGGAGACAGAAATGTCTAGTTTGGGCCATAGCAATAATGACCAAGGCTTCTGTGGCCCTAACCATGGGACAGCAGCAGGAAACATTCTGGTATTCTCAAGACATCAGGAAGCTTTTGTACATTCATTCAGTGAGCATTAATGGAGCCCCTAACGTGTGAACGATTCTGTGCTGAGCTCTGTGGGTCTGACGATGAATAGGGTATAGTCTCCTGATGCTGTGGAATGGAGGTGACTTTCAAGGGATGTCAGGGTGGGGTGTGGCTGTGCAAGTCCAGGAAAGCCACTGAACCAATGATGGAGGAAATATAATTTCTGGTGTGGGCAAAGGCTCCAGGAAGAGGTACGTTAAGAAGAGTTAAGCAAGTGCGGAGGGCACCCCAGGCAAAAGGAACAGCCTGGGCAAAGCCTTCGAAGGAGAACACACCATGGCGTGCTAGAGGCATCAGATGGTCTCTCATTACAGGGACGCTGATGTGAGAATGGAGGGATACTTTGAGTCCAGAAGAGGGAGGCAGCACCAGGGTTTGGATGTGACTTGCAGACCCTATGGAGTCCTCCAAAGATTGTCAAGAAGACAGAAATTATGTGGAAATAGACACAGTGAGAGGGACAGGAAACTGCTATCTGGGGAGCACTAGGTGGCCAGAGTAGAGGCTACTGCAGCTGTCCTAGCAAAAACGTAGGTGACCTGAATGACGTTGAGTGATGCATATGTGAGAAATGAGGGGCTTGAGGGGTATCCCGAAGGGATATAGGTGAGATTGTGTGGTGGATGATGTGGGAGGGGAGATGGAGGAAAAGCCAACGTCAGTGCTCTCCCTCTGCCTTTGCTGATGAGGAGGAAGGTGCGGTTTTGGAGGATGAGAATAAGGGACAGGAGCGACTTCCAGGAGGAGCATGGACCAAGGGCCAGGAGCTGCTGTGTGGTCTGGGGTGGACCCAGGATTTGGATCCTTAGCAACTAGATGGTCCCCGAATTCCATGCAATTGGTAGAGTTTTTGGAGATGAGGCGTGAGGAATGAGAGAAGAAGTTATGAGGTATCAATTATTTGTACATAGGATCTCGGCACCAGTGACAGTGTTTTTACCTGTGGGCTTGGTGTGGGCTGACAGAGTGTGAGAGGATGCTTTGGAGGAAGTAGTGGCTATGGCTGCTTAGAAAAAAAGAAAACGGAATGAAATCCAAAGTGTGTTCTATCTTTAAGGGAAGGCTGGCCGTGGTGGAGGCTGTAATTATAAAAATTTGTGCATATGGATGCCCCATTCAGCCCGAAGTCAGGCCATTGTCCCTGTGTGTGTGGAAAGGACAGGTGATGTCGGCCACTGACAACTGTGTATGTTACTTTTCTTTTCTTGTGACAAGGTCTCAAACTATTGCCAGTGCTGGTGTGCGGCTATGGGATCATTGCTCAGTGCAGCCTCACAGTCCTGGGCTGAAGTGATCATTCTGCCTGTTCTTCCAAGGGACAGGGACTATAGGTGATCCATAGCACATCTGGCTAGTTTTTACAATTTTTTGCAGAGATGGGGTCTTGCTATGTTGCCCAGGTTGGTCTCAAACTCATGCCCTGAAGTGATCATTGCACTGCCAGGAGACATTTCCATACACCTCCACTGGCCCCTTCCCATCCAAGGGGTGGGTAACAGGAGTCTGGGATGGCCGTTTGAGGGGCTCCTGTTTCTCAGGGGAAGGGAGGTAGGAGGTCACAGACACAGACAGATCTAGAATACTCACTAGTGGTGGACATGTTTGAGGCTGGTTGGGAGTAACCTGCAGAGACAAAGAGGGGAAGGGGGAAGGGAGAGATCTTCCGTCAAGAGCCAACTCTGGTTACTGGGGAGCTGGTGGCTGGAAAGATGGTCCACTGGTGGCTGGACCATCACACCTGAGAGTAACTGAAAATAGGACAGCGCCCCCTTCTGGCAGGGATCCGAGTCCACCCCCGACCCCATAGACACAAAGGCTTTCCTCAAAGTACTCAGATGGGAGGCCCAGATGGGGGTGTGATCTGGGTGCAGGGACCTTCTGCAGCAGAGCCCACCCAGTAAGAAAGAGGAGACTCGCAGCCCAACACGGCCGTGCACCATAGATGTTCACACGGTCTGTGCAGAAGCTTGGGAGAGAACACGTCAAGTGCTTGGTTTGGAGACTCCATCATGTTGCAGATGCTGGGAGGGGCTGCCTACATTTTAGGGATTTTGGGGATACAGGTTCCTGTGCACTCAAGGTTGTAGGTGGGGTGGGGTGTGCAGTGGAGGCAGTGGGTTTCCCTAAGGCTGGGTGTCAGGTGGAAGCAGCTCACAGAGATGAAAAGGCTTTGGAAACCTCAGAGTACTCACTGCTGGAGGTGGTGGGCTCGGTCTTGTAGGTGTAACCTGCGAAGGTGGGGGGATAAATGTGAGTAGAGGGTGGGAGGAAGAAGACAGAACAATGCATAAGGAGTATGTTTTATGTGTTGAGCTGCTGAAAAAGGGTTGGCAGCCTCTCACCGTTGACATAGAGACTGTCCGGGTCCAGGGTGTAGGGGCCCAGCTGGGTCACGCCGTCTGTCAGCTGGCTCAGCTCCCAGTACAGCCGCTTTCTGTCCAGTCTGTGGTGTGCATGGTGCGGTCGCAGGGTGCAGATGGCGTCCACTCCAGTGGCTGACCCGTTCCTCTCAGGTCTGTGGAGGTCGGGTGAGGGGAGTGACAATGAATGGATTGCTCAGGGAGGAATCCTCAGATTCCCTGGGCCCGGACAAAAAAGGGCTGGGGAAATTCGCTGTCTGGTGGAGAGAGGAGAAGCAGGACTTAGATCCACTGAGTGTGCAGACTGGCAGGCAGCCTGGGATTGTGACCCGAGACATAGATCCAGGGACTCTTATTAGCATGGTAGATCCAACCTTGAATCCTCAGGGTGTGGGGACAGGAGAAGTTAGACTTTAGAAAAGTGAAAAGGTGCCACTGGCATGAAAGCAAGAGGTGATGGCACATTTGTCTTTTGAGAACATCTGGGTACCGAATTTAAAATATGAAGAATGCCCTTCTTCTAAGGAATGGAGGGAAATTAGAAAAGATGATTACGATTAGAGTCAAATCCTGCTGCCTGGCTATGCAAATGTGAAGAGAGTGTATGGGGGAGGTGGTAGGATTGGGAGACACCTTGACCCTGGAGCCAGTGCCTCCTGAATCCCACCTCTGCTGAGGACATGCACAGGGAGGGCAGGAAGGAAGCTGGCCACACTCTTCTGGCCTAGGAGCATGGAGTAGCCTGGCTGGCTATTTCTGATCTCACCTGAGCGAGGTCAGTCTGCAGCCAGAGTACACGGGGCCCACACTGCTGTTCTTGAAGAGGGCATCAAGCTGCAGAGGAGGGAGAGGGAGGAGAGGAAATGATGTGAGAGACAGGGGTGAGGTGGTCATTGGTGGGTGGAGCTACAGGAGTGGGCGGGGCTTGGTGACATGGGCGGAGCTCTCACCAGAGGAAGCAGGACCTTCTCTGTGGTGTTGAACTTCGCAGAATCTGGCAATTGCATTTCTTCCCTGTAGTGCAGGTTGGTGATGGTGAAGTTGAGCGTGAATTTCACCATGGAAGGGGTAGTGGCTGCAGTGGGGAAGAACGACAGAGATGTCCAGTTTTGGCCATAGCAATAATGACCAAGGCTGCTGTGGCCCACTGCATAGGGCTGGAGCAGGAAATCCTCTGGAATTCGAAGACATCAAGAACCTCTGTTTATCCATTCAGTGAGCATTTATGGAGCCTCTAATGGGTGCAGCGTTTTGTGCTTAGCTCTGTGAGCCCAAAGATGAATGCAGCATAGTGTCCTCATGCTGTGGAGGGGAGGTGACCTTCAAGGAAGCCTGCTGTGGGGTGTCGTTGTCCAAAGCCAGAAGAGCCATTGAACCAATGTTGGAGGAAATATCATTGCAGGTGTGGCCAGAAGCGCCAGGAAGAGTTAGGTTAAGAAGAGCTAGGCAAGTGGGGAGGGCACTGCAGGCAGAAGGAACAGCCTGGGCAACGCCTTTGAAGGAGGACAGACCATGGCACACTCAAGGCATCAGATGGTCTTCATTACAGGGACACTGAAGTGAGAATGGAGTGATGCTTTGAATCCAGAATAATCAGGCATCACAGGGGTTTGGATGTGACCTGTAGACCAGATGGATTCCTCCAAGGATTGTCAACAAGAGAGAAAGGATATGGACACAGATGCAGTGGGAGGAACTGGAAGCTGTTGTGTGCAGAACACTAGGAGGCCGGAGTAGAGATTACTGCAATTGTCCTTGCAAACACGCTGGTGTCCTGAATGAAGTTGGTGGATCAAATGCAGAGAAATGAGAGGCTTGAGGGATATCCCAAAGGGATATAGGTGAGATTGTGTGATAGATGATGTGGGAGGTGACCTGGAGGAAAGGTCCATGTCAGTGCCCCGCTGATGAGGAAGAAGTTGAGGTTTGGAGCATGGGAACAAGAGACATGAGTGACTTCCAGGAATTGGGTGGACCAAGGGCCAAGAGTTGCGGTATGGTCAGGGCTGGACTGAGGATTTGCATCCTGAGCATTTAGATGGTCACCAAACTCCATGCAAATGGTAGAGTTTTTGGAGATGGGGAGTGAGCAACGAGAGGAGTGATCAGGTATGAATTATTTTGTACATAGGATTTGGGCACCAATGATAGCGTTTTTACCTGTGGGCTTGGTGTGGGTTGATGGAGTCTGCGAGGATGGTTTGGGGGTGTTGGTGGCCATAGCTGCTGAGAAAAAAAGAGAAACTCCGCAAGGAATGAATTCCAAAGTGTGTTCTACCTTTAAGGGAAGGCTGGCGGTGGTGGAGGCTGTAATTATAAAAATTTGTGCATATGTATGCCCCATTCAGCCCGAAGTCAGGCCATTGTCCTAGAGGCTTGTGTGTGTGGAAAAGACAGGTGATGCCGGCCACTGACACCTGTGTTGTTACTTTGGTTCTTTTTTATTTTTATTTTTTTAGAGAGGGTCTCGACCTATTGCCAGGGCTGGAGTGCAGCTATGGGATCATTGCTTAGTGCCCCTCACAGTCCTGGCCTGAAATGATCCTTCTGCCTCAGCTTGCCAAGTAGCTGGGTCTATAGGTGAGCCCTAGCACACCTTGCTAATTTTTTAAATATTTGTATAGATGGGATCTTGCTATGTTGCCCAGGTTGGTCTCAAATTCCTGCTCTTAAGTTATCAACCCATTCCCAGGTCACATGTCTATACTTCTCCACTGGCCCCTTCCCGTCCAAAGGGTTGGTAACAGGAGTCAGGGAGGGCCGTTTGAGGGGCTCCTGTTTCTCAGGGGAAGGGAGGTAGGAGGTCTCAGACAGAAAGATCTGAAATACTCACTAGTGGTGGACATGTTGACATGCCAGATGGGCATGTGAACTAGGTGCAGAGACCTTCTGCAGCAGAGCCCACCCAGTGAGGAAGAGGAGACCCACAGCCCAACATGGCCCTGCACCATACATGTTCACACGGTCAGTGCAGAAGCTTGGGAGAGAACACCCTAAGTGCTTGGTTTGGAGACTCCATCCTCTTGCAGATGCTGGGAGGAGCTGCCTATGTTTTAGGGATTTTGGGGATACAGGTTCCTGTGCACTCAGGGCTGCAGGTGGGGTGGCGTGTGCAGTGGAGACAGTGGGCTTCCCTAAGGCTGGGTCTCAGGTGGAAGCAGCTCACAGAGATGAAAAGTCCTTGGAAACCTCAGAGTACTCACTGCTGGAGACGGTGGGCTTCCTCTTGAAGGTGTAATCTGCACAGGTGGGGGGAGAAAGGTGAGTAGAGGGTGTGAGGAAAAAGAGAGAACAATAAATAAGGAGTATGTTGGATGTGCTGAGCTTCCGAAAAAGGATTTGCAGCCTCTCACCATTGACATGGAGACTGTCCGGGTCCAGCGTGTAGGGGCCCAGCTGGGTGAAGCCCTGTGTCTGCTGGCTCAGCTCCCAGTACAGGCGCTTTCTGTCCAGTCCGTGGTGTGCAGGGTCAGGGCGGAGGGTGCAGTTGGCGTCCACTCCAGTGGCTGACCCGTTCCTCTCAGGTCTGTGTAAGGTGGGTGAGGGGAGTGACAATGAATGGATCGCCCAGGGAGGGGTCCTTAGACTCACAGGGCCAGGACAGAACGGGGTCAGAGGAAATGTGATGTCTGGTAGAGAGTGGAGAAGCAGGACTTAGATCCACTGAGTGCACAGATTTGTAGGTAGCGTGGGATTGTGACTTGACACATAGATCCAAGAATTCTTATTAAATTGGAAGTCCTTACCCTGCATCCTCAGGGCAGGGGATTCAGACTTGAGACAAGTGGAAGAGTGGGCTTTGGAATTAAAGCATGAGGTGATGGCACATTTGCCTTGTCAGAACATCTGGGCACAGAATTTAAAACCTGAAGGAAATAGTCTTGTTGTTCTCAGGAATGGAGGGAAATCAGAAAGGATGATTAGGGATAGAGTGAAATCCTGCTGCCTGGCTGTGCAAATTTGAAGAGAGTTTTGAAGGCAAATTTGAAGGGGGAGGTGGTAGGATTGGGACACTCTTTACCCCTGGAGCCAGTCCTCCTGAATCCCCCCTCTGCTGAGGACATGCACAGGGAGGGCAGGAAGGAAGGTGGCCACACTCATCAGGCCTGGGAGCATGGGGCAGCCTGGATGGCTATTCCCAATCTCACCTGAGCGAGATCAGTCTGCAGCCAGAGTACACGGGGCCCACACTGCTGTTCTTGAAGAGGGGATCAAGCTGCAGAGGAGGGAGAGGGAGGAGAGGAAATGATGTGAGAGACAGGGGCGAGGCGGTCATTGGTGGGTGGGGCTACAGGAGTGGGCGGGGCTTGGTGAAGTGGGTGGGGTGGGCTAGGTGGGTGGAGCACTCACCAGATGCTGCAGCACCTTCTCTGTGGTGTTGAAGTTTGCAGATCCTGGCAGCTGCATGTTGTGCCTGTAGTGCATGTTGGTGATGGTGAAGTTGAGGGTGAAGTTCACCATGGCAGGGCCAGTGGCTGCAGTGGGGAAGAGAGATAGAGATGTCCAGTTTTGGCCATAGCAATAATGACCAAGGCTGCTGTGGCCCTATCCATGGGGCACCAGCAGGAAATTCTCTGGATTTCAAAGACATCAAGGACCTCTGTTTATCCATTCAGTGAGCATTGATGGAGCCCCTAAGGTGTGACCATTTTGTGCTCAGCTCTGTCAGCCCATAGATGAATAGAACATAGTGTCCTTATGCTGTGGAAGGGAGGTGACCTTCAGGGAAGCCTGGGGTGGGGTGTGGTTGTGCAAGGCCAGAAGAGCCATTGAACCAATGTTGGAAGAAATATCATTGCAGGTGTGGCCCAAAGCATCAAGAAGAGTTAGGTTAAAAAGAGCTAGGCAAGTGGGGAGGGCACTGCAGGCAGAAGGAACAGCCTGGGCAACGCCTTTGAAGGAGGACAGACCATGGCACACTCAAGGCATCAGATGATCTTTCATTACAGGGACACTGAAGTGAGAATGGAGTGATGCTTTGAATCCAGAATAATCAGGCATCACAGAGGTTTCGATGTGACCTGTAGACCAGATGGATTCCTCCAAGGATTGTCAACAAGAGAGAAAGGATATGGGCGTAGATGCAGTGGGAGGAACTGGAAGCTGCTATGTGGGGAACACTAGGAGGCTGGAGTAGAGATTATTGCAATTGTCCTTGCAAACACGCTGGTGTCCTGAATGAAGTTGGTGGATCAAATGCAGAGAAATGAGGGGCTTGAGGGATATCCCGAAGGGATATGGGTGAGATTGTGTGATAGATGTTGTGGGAGGGGAGCTGGAGGAAGGACATGTCAGTGCTGTCCCTCTGTGTTTGCTGATGAGGATGAAGGTGAGGTTTTGGAGGATGATAACAAGGGACAGGAGTGAGTTCCAGGAGTTGCATGGACCCAGGGCCAGGATCTGCAGTTTGGTCTGTGCTGGACCCAGGATTTGGATCCTGAGCCACAAGATGATCCCTGGACTCCTTGCTAACGGTAGAGTTTTTGGAGATGGGGAGCGAGCAACGAGAGGAGTTATCAGGAATGAATTATTCTGTGCATAGGATTTGGCACAAATGACAGCGTTATTTACCTGTGGGCTTGGCGTGTGTTGGTGGAGTCTGCAAGGATGGTTTGGAGGTGTTGGTGGCCATAGCTGCTAAGAAAAAAAGAGAAACCCCGCAAGGAATGAAATCCAAAGTGTATTCTACCTTTAAGGGAAGGCTGGCTGTGGTGGAGGCTGTAATTATAAAAATTTGTGCATATAGATGCCCCATTGAGCCTGAAGTCAGGCCATTGTCCTAGGGGCTTGTGTGTGTGGAAAGGACAGGTGATGCCGGCCCCTGACACCTGTGTTGTTACTTTGGTTCTTTTTTATTTTTATTTTTTTTGAGAGAGGGTCTCGACCTATTGCCTGGGTTGGAGTGCAGCTCAGTACCCCTCACAGTTCTTGGCTGAAATGATCCTTCTGCCTCAGCTTGCCAAGTAGCTGGGACTATAGGTGAACACCACTACACCTGGATAATTTTTAAAATTTTTTCTAGGCATGGGGTCTTGCTATGGTACTCAGGCTGGTCTCCAACTCCTGTCCTCAAGTTATCGACCCACTGCCAGGTCACATGTCTATACTCCTCCACTGGCCCCTTCCCAACCAAAGGGTGGGTAACAGGAGTCAGGGATGGCCATTTGAGGGGCTCCTGTTTCTCAAGGGAAGGGAGGTAGTAGGTCACATACACAGAGAGATTTGGAATACTCACTAGTGGTGGACGTGTTTGAGGCTGGATGGGTGTAACCTGCAGAGACAAGGAGGGGAAGGGGGAAGGGAGAGATCTTCCATCAAGAGCCAACTCAGGATACTGGGAGTTGGCGGCTGGAAAGATGGTCCTTGGTGGCTGGACCATCACTCCTGAGAGTGACTGAAAGCAGGACAGCGCCCCCTTCTGGCAGGGATCAGAGTCCACCCCCTGACCCCAGGCTTTGCTCAAAGTACTCAGATGGGAGGTCCAGGTGGGCGTGTGAACTGGGTGCAGAGACCTTCTGCAGCAGAGCCCACCCAGTGAGGAAGAGGAGACCCACAGTCCAACACGGCCCTGCACCATACATGTTGACACGGTCTCTGCAGAAGCTCAGGAGAGAACACCCCAACTGCATGGGGTGGAAACTCCATCCTCTTGCAGATGCTGGGAGGAGCTGCCTACATTTTAGGGATTTTGGGGATACAGGTTCCTGTGCACTCAGGGCTACAGGTGGGGTGGGGTGTGCAGTGGAGGCAGTGGGCTTCCCTAAGGCTGGGTCTCAGGTGGAAGCAGCTCACAGAGATGAGCTTTGGAAACCTCAGAGTACTCACTGCTGGAGGCGGTGGGCTTGGTCTTGTAGGTGTAACCTGTGAAGGTGGGGAGAGAAAGGTGAGTAGAGGGTGGGAGGAGGAAGAGAGAACAATACACAGGGAGTATGTTGGATGTGCTGAGCTGCAGAAAAAGGGATTGCAGCCTCTCACCATTGACATAGAGACTGTCCGGGTCCAGCGTGTAGGGGCCCAGCCGGGTGACGCCCTGTGTCTGCTGGCTCAGCTCCCAGTACAGCCGCTCTCTGTCCAGTCCGTGGTGTGCAGGGTCAGGGTGGAGGGTGCAGATGGCGTCCACTCCAGTGGCTGACCTGTTCCTCTCAGGTCTGTGTAAGGTGGGTGAGGGGAGTGACAATAAATGGATTGCCCAGGGAGCATTCCTGAGATTCATGGGGCCAGGACAGAAAGAGGTCCGAGGAAATGTGATGTCTGGTGGAGAGAGGAGAAGCAGGACTTAGATGCACTGAGTGCAGAGAGACTTGCAGGCAGCCTGGGATTGTGAGCTGAGTCATAGATCCAAGAACTCTTATTAAATTGGAAGTCCCGACCCTGCATCCTCAGGGCATGGGGACAGGAGAACTCAGACTTGAGGCAAGTGAAGAGTGGGTATTGGGATTAAAGCAAGAGGTGATGGCACATTTGCCTTGTGAGAAAATATTAGCACAGAATTTAAAACTCAAAGGCAATGCTCTTCTTGTTCTAGGGATTCAAGGAAAATCAGAAAGGATGATTAGAGTTAGATTCAAATCCTGCTGCTGGGCTCTGCAAATTTCAAGACAGTGCATGGAGGAGGTGGTAGGATTGGGACAAGCCTTCCTCCTGGAGCCAGTCCTCCTGAATCCCACCTCTGCTGAGGACATGCACAGGGAAGGCAGGAAGGAAGCCGACCACAATCTTCTGGCCTGGGAGCATGTGGCAGCCTGGCTGGCTATTCCCAATCTCACCTGAGCGAGGTCAGTCTGCAGCCAGAGTACACGGGGCCCACACTGCTGTTCTTGAAGAGGGGATCAAGCTGCAGAGGAGGGAGAGGGAGGAGAGGAAATGATGTGAGAGACAGGGGCGAGGTGGTCATTGGTGGGTGGGGCTACAGGAGTGGGCGGGGCTTGGTGAAGTGGGTTGGGTGGGTGACTTGGGCGGAGCTCTCACCAGACCCTGTAGGACCTTCTCTGTGGTGTTGAACTTGGCAGACCCTGGCAGTTGCATGTGGTGCCTGTAGTGCATGTTGGTGATGGTGAAGTTGAGGGTGAAGTTCACTATGGTAGGGCCAGTGGCTGCAGTGGGGGAGGAAGACAAAGATGTCCAGTTTGGGCCATAGCAATAATGACCAGGGCTGCTGTGGCCCTAACCGTGGGGTACCAGCAGGAAACATTCTGGAAATCCAAGACTTTAGGAACTTTTCTCCATTCTTTCAGTGAGTATTTATGGAGCACCTAATGTGTACAAGGTTCTGTGCTGAGCTTTGTGAGTCCAAAGATGCATAGGGCACAGTCTTCTGATGCTGTGGAAAGGAGGTAACCTTCAGGGAAGCCTGTGGTTGGGGTGGCTGTGCAAGTCCAGGAGACCCGCTGTCCCAATGACGGAGAAAATATCATTTCAGGTGTGGCCAAAAGCATGAGAAATTGTGAGGTTAAAAGGAGCTAAGGAAGTGTGGAGGGTATTCTAGGCAGAAGCAATAACCTGGGCAAGGCCTTTTAAGGACAGAGCAGGGTAAGCTCAATGAATGGGATGGTGTTACATATTATCACAAATATGAGAATGGCAGGATCCTTTGAGTTAAGAAGAGGGAGGCAGCAAAGGGGTTTGCACGTGACTTATAGACCAGATGGAGTTCAAGAAAGATTGTCGATAAGACAAGAATGATATGGACATGGATATAGTGGAGGGTCAGGAAGCTGCTGTGTGATCTCTGTTGTACCCAGGGTTTGGATCCTGAGCAGCTAGATGAAATCCTCAGTAACAGATGAGTTCCTTGGAGCATGTGAGTGATTAAGGACAAAAGAAGTGATTGGGCATGATTTATTTGTAGAAATAACTTGGGTACCAGTAAAATTCTTTTTACCTGTGGGCTTAACAGCAGGTGAGTGAGTCAGAGAGGATGCTTTGTGGGTTGTGGTGGTCATAGCTGGTGAGAGAAAAAAAACCCAAAACACCAAGAATGAAATCCAAGGTGTTTTCCACCTTTAAGGGAATGCTGGTAA
>VBSM01003225.1:1962597-1981511 GCA_008086735.1 Cheirogaleus medius | reverse complement strand
TGCATGTCCTCCTGGTAGCGCAGGCTGGTGATGGTGAAGTTGAGGGTGAAGTTCACCAGAGGTGTTTTTGTGGCTGCAACAGGCGAAGGAGAGGAGAGGCCATGTTGAGTCAGGCCTGGGAGGGACAGAGGAGGAGACAAGATCTGGGGACCCAGGCATGAGACCAGCCATCATCTCCCTGGCATCCACAGCAATGGCTAAGGGACCTCGGGGTCTAATGCCAGCATCACCAGCTGTGAACAATGTTAGATCATCACATATAGTAGATGAAGGCAGGAAATCTTTGGAAGCTGCAAAACTTGAAGGTGACAGCCTACCATTCTAATTTATGTTTATGAGTTGTTCACTGATGCTCTTCCATCCAGCCACCCAACCAACATTTAGTGGCATTTCTCTGCATCTAGGCAACCATGCAGAGGTGATTCCCAGATGAGTCTCATTGCAATGACTTCCCAGCCTGTGAGCCAGACTCCCTCCCTCCCTGACAGGTGGACATGTGGGCAGGGGCTTGTTGCTTCCTTCCCTGGATTGAGGCTGGGGGGTTCCGGGGTCGGGTATTGAATACTCACTGCTCATGCTGGTTACTGAAGTCTGGTGGGTGTAACCTGTATAGAGAGGGAAAGTGGGAGAGCAGGTGATGTTTGCGGAGAAGGAATAAAGGACGGGGAGGATGCAGTCTCTAAGATATAGCAAAGCACAGGTGGCCGTGCTCACCATTGACATAAAGACTATCCCTGTGCAGGGTGTAGGGGCCCAGCTTGGTGACACCATCAGTCAGCTGGTCCAACTCCCAGTACAGCCTCTCTCTGTTTAGCCCAGGGCCTGTAGGGGCAGGGCGGTGGGTGCAGATGGCGTTCACTTCAGTGGCTGTCCCATTCTCCTTTGACCTGGGGAGAGTGAGTGAAGGGAATGACAATAAATGGATTGCCCAGGGAGGGGTCCTGAGATTCCTGGGTGCAGGACAGGAAGGTGCCAGAGGAAATGAGAAGCGTGGTAGAGAGGTGAGAAGCCACACTCAGATTCTCTGGGGGCTGCTCCGTTTTTCATGCTTACAGAGGGAGGGACAGAGGGATGGAGACAGAGAGAAAGAAGGTGCTTCGCAATGATTATGGGAAAGCTAGACAGTGGTGGCCTCTTGTCAGCAAAACCTCATTTTCACCATAGAGGGAATTGGCTACATTTCTGCCTCCTCATTCCAGGTCCCCATCACGGGTCTCCTGTCCTTTGTAATTCATTCTCACCATGGCAGCCAATTCTCACTGTCGATGGAAATCTCCCCCAGTTAGCCATTTGCTAAACTCCAGGGCTCTGTGCTGGCTGTGGATGAAGCCACAGGGTCCCAACACACATCTTAGGGCCCCCGGACCCTGCTGTGTGCACTCCTCCCCTCTTTCTGTTGCAGGTGAGTATTTCTTTTCTGCACCCTCTCTACCTTTAGCTCTGTTTTCTTCCCCCTGCTGTTCCCTCTCCCTGCAACAGACATCCTGGCCATCAGCTACCCCTCTCCCGGTATGAGCTTCATTCTCCGTTCCTCCTTGACCCCCATTTCCTTCACTCACTCCTTCCCCAGCTCAAGAACTTGTTCACCAACCGCAGCATCGGATCACTGTATACTGGTTGCAGACTAATTGCACTGAGGTGAGATCTCCCTTTTGTTTTGCCTTAGGCATAGTAAAGTATAAGCTGGCTGTACTGGCTCTCTTTAGATCATCCGAAACCCAATCAGATGGTCAGACTTTTGTCAACCTAAATAACAAACAGAGAGAGGCTCTCTAAAAGAAAAGATGTTTATGTGGGGATAGCGCATTGCAAAGGGAACACATGCGCCATAGTGAAATATGGACCTATTCAGAGAAGTAAAGGAAGACAAAGGTTTTTAACAGAACAGAAATGAAGACGATTATGTAATTGTTTTGACATAATTATCCTTGGCTACAAAGATCAGTAATGAGGGTGATGCCCGTCTGAGGTTGGACAGGCAGTTGCTGGGCAGATGTTCTTGAAGAAGTATTTTTTTGTATAAGGTTGTGATGGGCTTTGTGCAAGGTTGTGGGTTTTGCAGTCTTTTCTGATAGTTTTGTTATCGGGCATACAAGCATGAGAATCCCCCGCCCCCAATGGTCTTCATTGGCTGTATTTGTTGGGGTTTTCCTAACATGAGGACTCCATTTTGATTTGACAATTTTTGCATTTGCAAGACCTGAATAGGCTGTGTTGGGCTTCAGGTTCACTTAGAAGGATAGGAGCAGGACAGGATTGGGCATTTCTTGTTTTTGCAAGAGACCCCTTGGCAGTCCAAGGCATTCTCTTTGGCATTTCAGGTGACAGCCTGTGTGCAAGGAAATCAGACCTCCAAGGACAAGTCAAAGCTTTCCCCTGGCTTAGGAGTGCCATGCCCCAAAGGGGAACCAATATTTCTTTACCAATTCCACTCAGTGAACAAAATCACCACACCTAAGGCAGCCCAAAGTGACAGCTTCTTGCTAGGTATTGGTGTCCACTTATGGTCCTCCCAGAAAAGATGTGAATCATTTTCACTACACAATATCACTAGACAACACAACTGACATTGCGCCTTTATCAAGTTGCTAGGAAACCAGAGCTAGAAGCAGCTTTGCTTAAGGTCACTTCCATCTCAGCTGAGGAACAAGGGACACTCCATTTCTCCTGGTACCAGGAGAAGGCAGGTGAAAGGAAGGATGATAAATGCATTGCTTAGGGACAGGTCCTGAGGTTCCTGGGGGAGAGAGGGCTGGGGTAGAACAGGAAGGGGCCAGAGAAAATGAGAAGCCTGGTACAAAGGTGAGAAGCAACCCTTAGATTCTCTGAGTGCACCAACTCCCAGACAGCCTTGGACTGTGAGCAGAGTCACTCACAGATATGAGAATTTTTAAAAATGGCAAGAGTGAAAGCTGCATCCTCACAGGTGAGACAGATGGAAGAGCTGGCATGGGGATTAAAGCAAGTGGAGCAGGCAAGTTTGTCTTGGAAGAAACCTTGGGGACAGAATATAAAACCTAAAGGAAATGTCCTTCTTATTCAAAAGGAGGGACAGAAGGAGGAATTCCAGATCAGAGGGACCACCAGGGCAGGGGTCCAGTCTTGGGTACGGGCTCTGCAGAAACTCTCATTTGAGGTGGGGAGGGTGGTAGACTCAGGAGACACCTTGGTCCTGGAGCCACCGCCTCTTGAATTCCACGCCTGCTGAGGACACACACAGGGAGGGCAGGAAAGAAGCCAACCAAATTCTCAGGGCCTTGGAGCACCTGGGGCAGCCCTGATTAGATAGTCTAAGGTCTCACCTGAGTGAGGTCAGTCTGCAGCCAGAGTACAGAGGGCTGATGCTGGTGTTCTTGAACAAGGGCCTGAGCTGTGGCAGAGGGAGAGGGAGGTGAGTAGAAGTGAACAGAAGCCAGGTGGGCGTGGCTGGCATCAGTGGGCGGGGCTTGCATCTCGGGAGGGATGGAGGTGAGGTGGGTGGGTGGGGTCTTCTTTCATAGGCATGGCAAAGGTGAGGTGGGCAGGGCTTACACCAGTGGGTGGAGCAGGGCAAGGTGGGCGGGGCTGGCACCAGTGGGCAGGGCTTGCATTTCTGGGGACTGAGGTCATGTGGGTGGGGTCTTCTTCCATGGGCGTGGCACAGGTGAGGTGGGCGGGGCTTACATCAGCAGATGGGGCAGGACAAGGTGAGTGGGGTGGGGCTCTCACCAAGCTCTGGAGAACCCTCTCTGTGGTGTTGAACCTCCAGGATCCCAGGTTCTGCATGTCCTCCATGTACTGCAGGTTCAGGATGGTGAAGTTGACGGTGAACGTCATTAGGAGAGAGCCAGAGGCTACAGTGGGAGTGGAAATGATAGGTTCTGTGAGCCTGTTGCTCTGTGAACCGAAATCTGGGGTATCCGCTTGTGCGTCTTCAAGCGTTGGGGAAGGTTTCCCTCCAGATGGGCAACTTCCTCAGGGAGGACACCCCAGACATCAGCACTAACTGAGGTGCACTAAGGCTAGTATGAAAAATTGCCCTCTACAGGTAAATACATCTTGAAGCAGAAAGCAAACGTATCTGTCCCTTCACGTGGCTAAAATTGCAGACATCCTTCTTCTCTAAGGTCTCCCTGCACCCAACTGTTTCTTTGAGATCCATGCATTTATTGATTTTTAAAATAATTTGTTTGAAGAAACACCTATATTGCATTTTTAGGTGTCAGGCCCCGTTGCAAGTGCTTTACTTACATTTTAACTCATTTATGTCTGAGGCAAATCCTTTACAGAGAGATAATATTATCATCCCCATTTTAAAGATGTAAAAACATAGCCAAAGGGAAGTCAAATCATTTTCCCAAGTCACGAAATCTCTGAATGGCAGAGTCTAACTTGAACCCAGGCATTGTGGTCCCAGAGTCTGTGGTCTGCCTGGGTCCACGGGCAGTGACCACCTGTAGTGGCCTTAGCGGTCAGTGTTCAGAACGCCCTCAGGAGGCCCCAGCGGGGGAGGAACCAGAGACTCAAGATGCTGGCTTATCTGGGCCCTCCAGCAGGGCCGGTGGGTGGTATAGAATCCTCCCTGGGCTAGTGAGAAGCCAGGAATGGGAAGGTGGCCTTTGGCCCACCCAAAGCCTGCCCAAGTCACCGAGCATGACCACAGATCATGCTGTTCCTGCTCTTCCTTCCTAAGTTTCTGCGACACAAACCCCTCCATGCACCTGCAAAACTCATGCCAGGAAAATCCTGATTATTATTCAATGCTTATCGATACAGCCACACTTCTCTGTCTTTCCTGCTGGGACCCCATCCAAGACTAGAGCTCCTTTCTCATTTAGGCCTTTTCTACAGTAAGTGCTTAATAAATGCTTGTCGGCGGAATGAGTGGGGAGTCATGGCTCCCCGGGCCGATATCCCCCACTGGCCAAGGGCACTGGACTTTTTAGGGAGGAGACACAGAGAGGGAGCTCTTACCTGCAGAGAGTGGCACGGAGGTCCCCGAAGACATGGTCGAGGCTGTCACAATGCAGGAGAAAACGAAGTGAGGCAGATGTGGGCAGGGGTAGAGCCTCCCCAGCCAAGGACTGCCCAACTCAGGCCCTCGAGGCCGAGACCCTTATTTCACTTGGCCTCAAGCCTGTGCTGGCCTGTCTTTTCTGAGCTGGGGAATGAAGGTGGAGAAAGAGCAGAGCAGGGACGGGCCCCTAAGGCAAGTGATATGGGGCCCCAAATTACTCACTGCTGGGGGTAGAGGTCAGGGCCCGGTGAGTGTAACCTGAAGAAAGAGAAGGTGAGGGGTTGTAAGGATGGGGAATGGGAAGAAGGGGTAAGAATCTCGGACCCACTGGGTTTCTACGGATCCATTTGTTGAAGTCCGATTTAAAGAGTGCCCTCCAAGTGCAGACCCTGAAGACAAGACCCAGAGACTATATTTCTGGAGCACAGGGAAGAATTTCTACATCAGGTTATCTGCAATTCATGCATCCCCTCCTGCGATTGATCTCTCGTTATATGTCCAGGAAAGCTCTGACTAGACACCACGTGCTCCATGCTATAAACCCAGAGTGCACAGTCTGCAAGCAGACCCACGGGGAAGGAGTGCTGCTGTCCCTTACCGTTGACATAGAGGCTGTCCCTGTCCAGGGTGAAGGAGCCCAGCTGAGTGACGCCGTGGGTCCCCTGGCTCAGCTCCCAGTACAGCCGCTCTCTGCCCAGCCCAGGGCTTGTGGGCTCAGAGCTGTGAGTGCAGATGGTGTCCACTCTGGTGGCTGATCCGTCCTTCTCTGGCCTGGGTGGGGAGGGACACAGAGAGATGGGGACAAATGGAGGACTAATGATCAGAGTGACTTGCAAGAATGATGTTTGGAAAAGTTACAAAGCTGAAATCAGTTTTTGTAGAAGGTGGGGGCGGGGAGGAAGGAGACCCTACCAAAAAAAAACCACTAGATTTTATAATTGATCATTATGAACAAGATGAAATGGCACTGAAGTTGACCCAGTGTTTGTTCAGCATCCACATAGCAGCCATTATCACTCCACTCCCGGATAAACCCAGGGGAAGTAAAATCAGATGGGGGCAGCCACCGGACCTTGCAAATCTCTTAGGTGTGTCACCTTTGAGCACTTTAAGTGTAGGGGAAGAAATGTGCACACCACAAAGGCCGCTCAGTATTGCGTTTTGAAGTTTCCTTACAACAGAATGATGTTGGAAATTGTAAGGTCATTCACTCCTGGGGGGATGTTTTCCATGTGGGTTAGGACCAAAAGGGGAACAGGGAGGAATGTCTGAGGGTAGGAACAAGGGAGAGGGCTCCCCTTGCTACACTAGACAGGTGGGGAAAAGGGGCAATTCAGGAACCAAATCTGGGAGAGGTTGGAGTATGTGCGTTCACTCCTGGGCATTATTTGGGGCTCAGAAAACAATACCCCAAAACGAAGCCCTCAGAAGTAGCCTCAGAAGCAAACTATTTTCTCTAATTTTCTCCTATCCACCTGTCACTCTGTCCCATCCCGTCCTCCCTCCACCCACCAGGCTGGCCACAGAAACTAGAATCCCTCTTCTCCAAAATAGGTCATAGAAATCAGAACCCATTTTCTGCAAAGCCAGCTATAAACCTTCAAAATATTACTTCAAGTTTCCCCTCTGCCTTCCTATGTAAAAACTGGTCATTCAGAAACTATCTGACCTACCTTCTTTGACTGTCAGTCATAAGACCCACTCCTCCTCATTCCAGAAAGTGACCTGCCCCATACCCAGAAGGAAGGAACGCTGCTCAGAGACACCAAGAAGAATCTAGACAGACAGGCCTTGCTGGGTTTCTGCTGTCTATTAGCATTAGATTATACACTTTTTGTCTAATCATGTTTCTACGTGACTGTCCACACTTTGTTGAACCTAAGCGTAAAAATGGACAATTTCCCCTGTACCTGTGGATTTTCATTCTGAAGCCTCTCCCCCATATACATGCTAAATAAATTTGCATGCCCTTTCTGTGATTAATCTGCTGTTCGCAAGTTGATTTTTCAGTGCCCTTGGCCCCTACAGCGTCTCACCTGAGGGAAATCAGTCTGCAGCCAGCATACAGTGGGCCAATACTGGTGTTCTTGAACAAAGGACTGAGCTAGGGAGGAAGGAGAGGGAGGTGAGTCGGAGAGCTGAGGAGCTCTGCAGGAGTGAGGAGGAGAGGGCAGGGGGCATCTCGGGTCTCTCACCGTGTGCTGCAGGATCCGCTCGGTTGTGTTGAATGTTGCAGACCCTGGGTGCTTCATGTCTGGCATGTACCGCAGGTTTGTGATGGTGAAGTTAAGAGTAAAGGGCACCAAGGTAGGGAGTGTGGCTGCAACAGGAGAGGCAGACACAGGGTATCTGTCTTGAGCCTGCTAGAGTTCCCTGTCCAGCCCTCCCTCCAGCCCTCTCACATATGGGCTCCGATTCTGTCCACCAGAAGTTTCCACCTGATTCGGTTCTTGATCCGACGCAGGCAGGGACCACCATTTAAGTCATACTCTACTCGATATCCAGAATTGGTTCATTTTATATTTTTTGTTTCTGTTTTTTTTTGTTTTTTTTTTTTGAGATAGGGTCTTGCTATGATGCTCAGGCTGGTCTCAAATTCCTGGGCTTAAGCGATCCTCCTGCCTCAGCCTGTAGAGTGGCTACGATTACAGGTGCAAGCCACCGCTCCTGGCTCTGGAATTGGTTCTTCTCCCAGGCGCCCTGATTGGGGCCACTTACAGGGGCCCCAAGACTTCCCCTGTACTGGCCCAATGATGTGACTAGACTCATGTCTCAGGTCCCTGGTTGCAATTTTAGTTCCTTCCTTCCTTCAACAAATATTTGTCAAGCACCAGCTGTGCATGAGGCATCCTCATGACATTGCCACCTATATTTTTAGGTAGGAAAATAGAATTCATGCCAACTTTTTCAATATAGGGACTTTCATGCCAAAAAAATATCCAACAAATACTCCAAAACATGGAAAGGTAACAGAGAAATAGGCAAAATCAAAGTCCTCTTGTCACATAGAGCTGAAAGGACAAAGGGACAGGGAGTGGCACACCACAGACTGCTGAGATGGCAGAGACACAACACCCACTGGAGATGCTACCTGAATCAGAGAGAGGTGAAGAAGCACCTCGGCTCTTCCCCAGCCCCACCCACCACTCTCCCATCGATGCTTCTTATTGGCTGAACCTAATAGGAACGGGGAGTTAGCAAGGGAGCCTGGGAAATGTAGTTTTCAGGGGTCAGACGTCCAGCCCACAGAGCAGCATACTGGAAGGGTGGAGAATGTATCAGAGGACAAAAAACAACTGACCCAGAAGGAGTATCACATAGAACATGGCTGATAAAGCCCACAAGAAATTACCTTCCTACAGGGGGGAAACAGACAACAGACATGTCAGCAAACAAGTACAACAAAAGTGTGGTAAGTCCACTGAAGGATTATTTTAAAAAAAAGAAAACAAGGTCTGACTTGGAGGATTCAGACAAGTTCCCTATGAAAACTTGGGATTTGCTTGAAACTTGAAGGAGGAAGAGGTGCCACCTATACACGCAGCCAGAGGAAGTGCTTCCAAGGAAAGAAGCAGCAAGTGCAGAGTCCATGAGATTGGGAACAGCTTGCTGTGTCTGTGCAATGTCCATGTTGCAATGAGCCACGTGTAGAAGAAGATGAGGTCAGAAAGGAATGATAGCCTTTAGGGACTTGTGGCTCATGGATAAGAATGTGGATTTTATTGTAATAACAGTGGGAAGTGGCAGGAAGATTTTACCCAAGGGAGAGATGTGCTCTGATGTTGTTTTTTTCAAAATCTTCCTCTGGCTGCTACATCGAGAGCAGATTATAGGGGCAGGAATGGAAGCAGGGAGATCAACATGGAAACCGTTCTTGGGGTTTGAGTAAGAGACAGTGGTGGCTTGGACTAAGGCTGGAGAGGTAATGGGGGAGAGTGGATGGACCCAGGACATCTTCTGATATGTTCTGATGCTTAAAAAATGGATTGAAAGCAAAGGCAGGGGCCAGGATATATCTTGCCTTTGTAACTAATTCCCTTGCTCAGATTATCATCCTATTACTTTCTGACGGGGATGCTCACTGCCACCCCTCCAATTGCTGGCAGGGATCCAGCCAGGCTTCCTTCTGTCCCTCTGGGCTGTGAACATCCACTGGTATCAAATTCCATCAGTTCTACCTCTGGAATCCTACTCTGCCTCTGAAATCCTACTCTTTCTCAATAATGGACAGTTTCCACATGTCGAGAGCTGACCACATACCAGGTTCTGGCTGAAACCCATCTCCTAGGTCACTGAATTCCAGCACCTGTGCTTTTAATCCTGACATCACATGGCTTTTCCTGGAGACCTGTGAGGGAGAGTTCCCTGCAGGCTCTGAGGCACCCACGGTCCAAATACAGGAAAAGTATCAGGGACACTGGCTCAGTAGAAAGATGTAGGGGCCCTAGACCTAGTGCCTTTTCCATTTCATGATGAAATTTCAACCAAGGAGCAACTGTACCACAAGGAAGGTAAATGGGATGTCAACAGATGGAAATAAATCTAGGATGTTGCAGCCGGGACTAGCTGTTGACCTTTTCTGGTCATTCATCTGGGGAGGTGTGGGCACGCTTGGATCAAACTGGTGGTATCAGCCATGACCCAGCAGAGGCTGAGTTGAGCCTTCCAACATGCAGATACCTTCCTAGGAAAACCAATAAGAAACAGGGACCTAATTCCCTTGCATTATATTCCATAATCCTGTGACAACTTCAACTGAATTGGGAGTGACTACATGGGGTGTAAGGTTGAAGGATTCTGGGGCTGTTTTGGAATCAGAAAGAATGGATGCTGTTATCAATGAGTGATGTCTGTCATGGATGGCGGAATGGCATAGGAACCCTGTGGTTGTCCTAGGTAGAATCTGACAGGATCATTGAAGATTTGAACCAGGGAAGGAAAAGTGGTGTTTCCATACATTCCAAGAAAGCCTACTTCCTTTCTTTCTTCAATGGGGGAATTTGTGTATTTCTTGTAAATCTACCATTCATAAGGTAGACACTGCAGAAATAACAGTGAGTAAGATGGAGTTGCTCCATCCGGCAGGTCTACTCAATATTGGGCTCAACAAAAATAAACACAATGTTCAAACCAGAGAAAATAGAAGAGTTTACAACAGACACTTGTAAAAAAATATGCAACAGATTTAAAGCATGTGATAAATACAAGGTTACTATGTCTCCCTTGCCCATGTGATAGAAGATTTTTTTCAAGGCATATTAAATCATACTAGTTGGAAGCTGAGCACAGCACTTGGTGCATTTCAGTAGTCAATAATGTCAGAGATTATCTGTCATGTTTGTAAAAATCATGATCATCATTAACGTCACCATCACTATGATTATTGTCATAACACCATCATCAGTCCCAACAAAACCATGATCATAATCTCCATCATCACCATCATAATCCCAAGAACCATCCCCATCACCATCATCATCATCATCACATCATCATAACCATCATAACCAGGACTGTCATTATCATCATTACCATCATCATCATCACCACCACCACCATCATCACCATGATAATATAAGCTCTCCAAGGGCAGCAGTTTTTATCTGGTTTTCATTCTCTGCCATATGCCAAGTACTGGCACAGGGTAGATGCTCAATAGATTGTTGGTTGACTACTCATCATTAAATTTACAATGACATTTCATTTTTATTAGAGTGAATATGGCAGAGATGTTTGCCTTCATCAGGCATGCTCTAGCAGAGGTGCCATTGACTGGTACTCACCTGAGGAACCAGGTAAGGAGGGTGGAGTCCCAGAGGTTCCCAGGTTCACTGTGGAAGTCCCAGGAGCTGAGGAGAAGCCCACATCAGTGAAATCAGTAAGCACTCTCAGGGCAAAGATGTCAGCAAGAGAGACTATTGATGGGATTTGCAAATGGGATTTGAATTTGGACTCTCCCTGCAGCAGGGGAAGAAGGAAAGGGAATAACTTTTGCCCCCTGCCAGTTCCTTCCCTCCTACTAAGGACATTAAGGGGAATGTCCTTATTGGGGACACTGGGAAATCAGTTGAATACTCACCGCTGGTGATGTGCAGAGAGGTCCGATGGGTGAAACCTGCAGCAAGATGGGGGAGAATAGTGGGTAAGGATTAAGGGAGACCTGAAGGGAAAAATAGGGGTGAGGGCTACCCTGATACAATGCAAGGAGTTTCACGGAGCAGGAACTGATGGAGTCTCTCATTCAGCACCCTCATATCAGAGCAGAGATCCTGAGGATGAACTCAGTCAGGAAATGTGACCTCAGTCCAGAGAGCAGAGGCTGCCCAGCAAGGAGAAAGAGACTCCAACCACACCATAGCTTCTCACCATTGACATAAAGACTGTCCTTGTCCAGGGTGTAGGGACCTAGCTCAGTGATGCTGTGGGTCAGCTGGCTCAGCTCCCAGTACAGCTGCTCTCTGTCCAGCCCATGGCCTGTGGGGTCATGGCGGAGAGTACAGGTGGCATCTACTCCAGTGGCTACCCATTCCTTCTTGGGCCTGGGGAGGGGAGATGAGAGGAAGGACAATAAATAGATTGCTTAGGAAAGGTCCTGGGATTCCTGGGGGTAGGGTAGGAAGAGCTGTCTCAAAAAAACGCTCTTCTTGTTCAAAGTGAGATGGGAAGAGGGGAATTCAGAAGGATGACCATGGTAGGGGCTCAGTCCTGCTGAGGGTCTCTGCAGAATCTCTCAGTGGAGGAGGAAGGTGGTAGGATCAGGGGACACCTTGGTCCTGGAGCCAGTGCCTCCTAAATTCCACCTCTACTGAGGACATGCATAGCGAGGGCGTGAATGAGACCCACCAAAGTCCTTGGACCTGGAAACTCTTGGGGTAGCCCTGGGTGGCTTTTCTAAGGTCTCACCTGAGTGAGGTCAGTCTGCAGCCAGAGTACAGAGGGCTGACACTGGTGTTGTTGAACAAGGGGCTGAGCTGTGGAGAAGGGAGAGGGAGGTGAGTAGGAGTGAGGAGACAGGGACAGGGCAGATGTGAGGCAGGCGGGGCTTAGAGCCATGGGCAGGGCAGACAAGGTGGCTGAGATCTTCTTTTATGGCTCTGACTTAAGTGAGGATTGCAGGAATGTATGAGTTGGGAGGGACACAGTTAGGTGAGCAGAGTCCTCACCAGACCCTGCAGGACCCTCTCCGTGGTGTTGAACTTCCAGGAACCAGGGTGACCCATGACGTCCTCATACTGCAGGTTCAGGATGGTGAAGTTGAGGGTGAAAGGCATCAGAAGAGGTTCTGTGGCTATAGTTGGGGTGGAAAATAAACACTATGTTAAAAAGTTTACAAAATATATACATTAACAATAGACCTATTTTTATCTTATGTAACAGGATTTAAAATGATTGATATAATAAACTTTTCCATGCCTTCATTGCCTATAATTGTAGAATTTCTTTTTCTAGAAAAAGCATATTAAGGAGTACTAGTTTGATGCTGAGCATAGCTTTGGGTACATTTCAATACTCAATAATGACAGAGATTACCCGTGATGTTTGTAATAAATATTATCATCTCAATATCACCATCACTATGATTATTGTCACCACACCATCGTCACTTCCAACACAGCCACCATCATAATCCCATCGCCACCATCATCACTTCATCATAACCATCATAACCAGAACTACCATCATCATCACCATCATCACCATCACTGCCATCATCATCACCATGACAATATAAGTTCTCTGAGGTCAGAGTTCTTTTTTTTTTTTTTTTATCACTTTTGTGTTCTCTGCTCTATGCCCAGTACTGCCACAAGGTAGGTACTCAATATATTTTTGGGTGAATACTCATCACAAGATATACTACGACATTTCATCTTTATTAGAGTGAAAATGGCAGAGATGTTTGCCTTCATCAGACATGCTCTATCAGAGGTGCCATTCTCTGGTACTCACCTGGGGGACTGGGTAAGGATGATGGAGTCCCAGATGTTTCCAAGTTCACTGTGGAGGTTCTAGGAGCTGAGGAGAAATCCACATCAGTGACATCAACAAGCACTCTCATAGGAGAAATGCCAGCAGGAGGGACTATTAATAGGCTTACTGCATGTGGGGTTTGAATTTGGAGTCTCTCTGGAGATGGGGCATAGAGGAAAAGGAATAACTTGTCTCCTCCCCCAGCTCCTTCCCTCCTGATGAAGGCTGGAGGGGAAGAGGGAGTGGACAGCTATTTCCCTGCTTGGGAACACTGGGAAGTCAGTTGAGTACTCACTGCTGGTGATGTGCAGAGAGGTCCTATGCGTGAAATCTGCAAGAGAGGAAAGCAGGATAGCTTGCAAGGGTTAAACGAGAGGTGGGGGAACCAAATGGGGGTGACCCTGGTGCAACAGAAGGAGGTTCATGGAGCAGGGGATATTGAAGAGTCTCTATCTGCACCCTCACATCAGACTAGAGGGTTCTAAGAATGAACTCAGTGCAAGATGAAGAAGAAACCAGGAAGCTACGACCTCAATCATCACATACATACACCATGGCCAGGCTTTTGATGGCCAGGCGGTGAGTGTGACCTCAAGCCAGACAGGAGAGGCTGCCTAGCAAGGAAGAGGAGGCTCCAGCCACAGCACACGTCCTCACCATCGACATACAGACTGCCCTTGTCCAGGATGTAGGGACCCAGCTTGGTGATGCCATGGGTCAGCTGGCTCAGCTCCCAGTACAGCTGCTCTCTGTCCAGTCCATGGCCTGTGGGGTCATGGTGGAGGGTGCAGGTGGCGTCTACTCCAGTGGCTGCTCCATCCTTCTTGGGCCTGGGGAGGGCAGGTGAGAGGAATGACAATTCATGGGTTTCTTAGAGGTGCTAAGATTTCTGGGGGTAGGGCAGGAAGAGCTGTCTCAAAGAATAAAAAATGCTCTTCTTGTTCAAAGTGAGGTGGGAAGAAGGGAATTTAGAAGGATGATCAGGGTAGGTGCTCAGTCCTGTTGATGGTCTCTGCAGAATCTCTCAGTGGAGGAGGAAGGTGGTAAGATCAGGAGAGACCTTGGTCCTGGAGACAGTGCCTCCTGAACTCCACCTTTACTGAGCACATGCACAGTGAGGATGTCAACGAGGCCCTCCAAAGTCCTTGGACCTGGAAACTCTTGGGGTAGCCCTGGGTGGCTTTTCTGACATATCACCTGAGCGAGGTCAGTCTGCAGCCAGAGTACAGAGGGCTGACACTGGTGCTGTTGAGCAAGGGGCTGAGCTGTGGAGAAAGGAGAGGGAGGTGAGTAGGAGTGAGGATATAGGAGGCGGGCAGATGTGAGGTAGGCGGGGCCTGTACCAGTAGGCTGGTCTTGTGTCTCCAAGGAATGAGGTGAGTGGATGGGATCCTCTTCCATGGGCGTGGCAAAGGTTAGATGGGTGGGGCTTGCATACATGGGCGGGGCAGACAAAGTTGTGGGATATTCCTCCATGGCCCTGAGGTAGGTGATGTGGGCAGGACTGGGTGAGTTGGGCCGGACACAGTTAGGTGAGCCAGGGTCTCACCAATGCCTGCAGGACCTTCTCTGTGGTGTTGAACTTCCAGGAGCCAGGGTGTCGCATGATCTCCTCATACTGCAGGTTCAGGATGGTGAAGTTGAGGGTGAATGGTGTCAGAAGAGGTTCAGTGGCTGTAGTGGGGGTAGAAAATAAACACACTATTAAAAAGTAGGGAAAAATCTAAAAATTGGCAATAAACCTATGTGTTATCATGTGCAATAGTATTTCATGTGATTGAGAAAATAAAATGTTTCCATGCCTCCATTGGCTATAATGATAGAAGTTTTTTTTTCTTAAAAAAATCATATTAAATAGTACTAGTTATATGCTGAGCATAGCTTGTGGTGTGTATTCAGTGCTCGACCATGTCAGATGTCAGCTGTTACCTTTGTTATCGCTATGACATCGACGTTTTCACCTTCCCCATCATCATCACTATTGTCATCATCCCCACCAGCAGCATCACCCCACCATCATCCATCACCATCACGGAAACTATTATCACATCAACATTCCCGAAAAAATCACAATCACCAATCATCATCATCATCAAGTTCAATGCCATCATCATCATCACCACCAGCACGACTACCGGTACCGTCCCCAACACTGCCACCTCCATCATCATCTTCATCATCACTTCTACCACCACCATCATCTCATCATCCTTCCCACCATGTCCACCACCTCCATCATCATCTTCATCATCATTACCGTCATCATGATGTTCATCTACATCACCACCCTCATCATTATCATCCCAATTATGTAAGCTCTCTGAGTGCAGGGATGTTCATCCGTTTTGTCTTCTCTGCTGTGTTCCCAGGACCTCGCACGGGGCAGGCGCTCAATACAGTTTGTTGGTTGACCCCTCATCACTAGATTTTCTATGACTTTTCATCTTTATTTGACTGAAAGTGGCAGAGGATTACCCCCATGGGGCATGCTCTGACAGAGGTGCCACTGACTGGTACTCACCGGTGGGGACGGGGAGGGAGGGTGGAGTCCTCAAGGTTCTCAGGTTCACTGTGGTCATCACAGGAGCTGAGGAGAAGCCCACATCAGTGAAATCAGTAGCACACCTCATGGCAGAAACGTAAGCAGGAGAGAATATTAATGGGGCTTGTTGCAGGTAGAGCTTGACTTTGGACTCTTTCTGGAGCTGGGGCAGAGGGGAAAGGGAATAACTTGTGCCCTCCCAGCTCCTTCTCTCACGATGAGGACATGAGGGGGTATGAGGAGGGGCCAGCTGCTGCCTTGTTTGGTGTAGGATCGGGGACATGGGAACATCAGGTGAATACTCACTGCTGGTGATGTGCAGAGAGCTCCTATGGGTGAAACCTGCGTCAAGAGGGAGGGAGGACAGTGGGTAAGGGTTAAGGAGGGGTGGTAGAACCAAACAGGGGTGAGGGCTGCCATGGTGCAATAAAAAGAGTTTCATGGAGCACGGGCTGTTGAGATTCTCAGCACCCTCACTTCTGAGAAGAAAGTCCCAAGGATGAACCAGTCCAAGACACGGAAGAAACCAGGAAACCCCATTATCACATATATATGCCATGGCTAAGCCTTCAGTGGCCAGGCAGGGAGTGTGAACTCAACCCAGAGAGCAGAGGCTGCCCAGCAAGGAGGAAGTGACTCCAACAACATCATAGCTCCTCACCATTGACATAGAGACTGTCCTTGTCCAGGGTGTAGGGACCCAACTTGGTGATGCCTTGAGTCAGCTGGCTCAGCTCCCAGTACAGCTGCTCTCTGTCCAGTGCAAGGCCTGTGGGGTCAGGGCGGTGAGTGCAGGTGGCGTCCACTGCAGTGGCTGCCCTGTCCTTCTCGGGCCTGGGGAGAGCAGGTGAGAGGCATAACAATAAATAGATTGCCTAGAGAAGTGTCCTGAGCTTCCTGGGAAATGGCCAGAGGAAATAAGGACATTGGCAGAGAGGTGAGAAGCCCACACTTCTATTCTCTGAGTGCACTCCAGCCTGGGACACTGAGTGGCATCACCGACGTAAGAATTTTTATCAAATTGCAAGGGGAAACCTGCCTTGTCAGTGTATGCTGACAAGAGAGTTCAGACTTCAGACAGGTGAGGAGCTAGAATTGAGGATTAAAGCCATTAGAGGAGGCACATGTGTCTTGAGAGAAATCCTAAAGACAGAATTTAGAAGATACAGAAAATGCTCTGATTCAAAGGGAGATGTGAAGGAGGGAATTCAGAATCATGACGTGGATAGGGGACAAATTCTCCTGATGGTCCCCCAGAGAATCCATCAGTATAGGGGGGAGGTGGTGGGATCAGAAGACAGCTTGCTCCTGAAGCCAGTGCCTGCTGAACTCCAGCTCTACTGAGGACATCCACAGGGATGTCGGGAAGGAAGGAGACCAAAATCTTCCAGCCTGGGAGCACTTCGGGAAGACCTGGTGGTTACTTTAAGGTCTCACCTGAGCGAGGTCAGTCTGCAGCCAGAGTACAGAGGGCGGATGCTGGTGTTCTTGAACAAGGGCGTGAGCTGTGGAGAAGGCAGAGGAAGATGAGCAGGGGTGGAACAGAAGTGCAGTGAGCAGGAGACTGGTACCCAGGGGCAGGGCTCCCACCAGTAAGTGGGGCTTGGATCTCTGGTGGTGAAGGTGAGGTAGGGGGGATCTTCTTCCTTGGCCCTGACATAGGGGAGGTAGGTGGGGTGGGGTGATTGAACAGGGCAGAGTGAGGTGGGTGGGGCTCTCACCAGACCCTGCAGGACCCTCTCAGTGGTGTTGAACTTCCAGGAGCCGGGGCGATGCATGTCCTCCGCATACTGCAGGTTCAGGACGGTGAAGTTCAGGGTGAATGGCACGAGGGGAGGTTCAGTAGCTGTAGTGGCGATGGGGAAAGAACAGAGTTTGCTACAGGCTTACTTTTAAATAGATGCACACAGATTTAAAGTGAGTGATAAAAAGTTTCTATGCGTCCCTTGCATATAATGATAATTTTTTTTAAAAAAGAAAGCTTATTAAATAACAGTTGTTATACATGGTGAACAGAGCTGTGGGTGTCATTCAGTGCTCAATCATGTACAGATGTTAATATGTTATCTCAGTTATCACCGTCATTACTATTTTCATTATCATCATCACCAGTACTGTTATCATCACCATCATTACTGTTATGGTCACCACCCCCAGCCTCACCGTCATCCATGTCATCACCACCATGACTGTCACCATGAAAACAATCATCGTCTCATTATTATGATCATAACCACTACCACAGCCATCACCCTCATCATCTTCATTATCACCATTAAGGTCACCATCACCATTATTAATGTCATTGTCACCACTACCGCCACCATCATCACTATCATAACCATGATCACCACCATCATCTTCATCACCAACACCACCATCATCATGATCACCATCACCACCACCAACTTCGGTACCACCATCATGGCAGTCATCATCACCACCAACTCATCATCATCATCATCCTCATCATCATCTTCCTTGTGCATTGCCAGGGCTTGGCACAGAGTAGGTGCTCAGAAAAGTTTGTGGGTCGACTTCTCCACACTAGCTATTCTATGACTTCTCATCTTTATTTGAGTGAAAACTGCAGAGATGTTCATCCTCAGATGTCATGCTCTAACAGATGTGCCATGGAGTGATACTTACCCACGGGGCCTGGGAGGGAGGAAGGAGTCCCAGAGGTTCCAATGTTCACAGTGGACGTCCCAGGACCTGAACATAAGCCCTCATCAGTGACATCAGCAAGCACTCTCATGCAGTACTGCCAGAAGGAGAGACTATTTGTTGGATATGGGGCTGAATCCTTGTGGGGCTTAAGCTGGGATTCTCTGGAGCTGGGGCAGAGGGGAAAGGGAATAACTTGTGCCCTCCGAGCTGCTTCCCTCCTGATGAGGACACGAGGGGGAATGAGGAGGGATTAGCTCCCACCGTGCTTGGTGTAGGATCGGGGGCATGGGAACATCAGTTGAATACTCACTGCTGGTGATGTGCAGGGAGCTCCTGTGGGTGAAACCTGCAGCAAGAGGGAGGGAGGACAGTGGGTAAGGGTTAAGGCAGAACTGGGGGAAACAAACAGGGGTGAAGACTACCCTGGTACAATGGAAGGAGTTTCATGGAGCAGGGGCTGTTGGAGATTCCCTACCAACACCCTCACATTGAGGTTGGGACCTCAATCATCAAATGTAAACAGCATGTCTTAGCCTCAGTGGCTGGGCAGGGAGTTTGACCTCAAGCCAGACAGCAGAGGCTGCCCAGCAAGGAGGAGGAGACTCCAAGCACATCACAACTTCTCACCATCGACATAGAGACTGTCCTTGTCCAGGGTGTAGGGACCCAGCTCCGTGACGCCATGGGTCAGCTGGCTCAGCTCCCAGTACAGCCGCTCTCTGTCCAGCCCATGGC
>VBSM01003225.1:1944582-1956613 GCA_008086735.1 Cheirogaleus medius | reverse complement strand
GGATCGGGGACATGGGAACATCAGTTGAATACTCACTGCTGGTGATGTGCAGAGAGCTCCTATGGGTGAAACCTGCAGCAAGAGGGAGGGAGGATAGTAGATAAGGGTTAAGGTAGAACTGGATGAAGCACATGGGGATGGGCTACCTGGTGCAGTGGAAAGAGGTTCAGGGAGCAGAGGCTATTGGAGATTCTGTATCAGCACCCTCACATCAGAGAAGAAGGTCCTGAGGGTGAACTCGGTCCACGATGCAGAAGAAACCAGAAAGTTGAGACCTCAATAATCACATATAGACAACATGTCCTAGCCTTAATGGCCTGGCAGAAAGTATGACCTCAATCCAGGAAGCAGAGGCTTCCCAGCAAGGAGGAAGTGTCACCAGCCACATCAGAGCTCCTCACCATTGACATACAGACTGTCCTTGTCCAGGGTGTAGGGACCCAGCTCAGTGATGCCGTGGGTCAGCTGGCTCAGCTC
This sequence comes from Cheirogaleus medius, assembly GCA_008086735.1. Lineage (NCBI taxonomy): Eukaryota > Metazoa > Chordata > Mammalia > Primates > Cheirogaleidae > Cheirogaleus > Cheirogaleus medius. The sequence goes on along the minus strand of VBSM01003225.1, from coordinate 1,956,136 downwards.
CCAGTACAGCTGCTCTCTGTCCAGCCCATGGCCTGTGGGGTCAGGGCGGAGGGTGCAGATGGCGTCTACTCCAGTGGCTCTCTCATCCTTCTCAGGCCTGGGGAGGGGATGCAAGGGTAATGACAATAAATAAATTACCTAGATAGAGGTCCTGAGATTCCTTTGTGCAAGACAGGAAGGGGCCAGAGGAAATGAGAAACCTGGCAGCGAAGTGAGAAGTCCACACTTAGATTGAGTGCACTGACACTGGGCTAGATTGAGACTGCGAACAGAGTCATGGATACAAGAATTTTTATAAAATCGCAGGTGAATCCTTGTTCTCACAGTATGAGGCTATGAAAGCTCATACCTGAGACAAGTGAAGAGCTGGAAATGATTATTAAAGTAGGTGGAGGAGGAAGATCTATCTTGCTAGACTTCTTTGGGACAGAATGGGAAATATGAAGAAATAGGAGGTCAGGGAAAAGTGGGATTTCAGAGAGATGACTGAGGCTGGGATCCAATACTGACTCTGCAGAATCTCTTAGCAGAGAGGGTGAATGGTAGGACCAGGGATGCCTTTGTCCTGGAGCCAGCACCTCCTGAACTCCACCTCTACTAAGGACATCCACAGGGAGAGCAGGAAGGAAGCCGACCAAATTCCTTGGGCTTGGGAGCACCTGGGCAGCCCTGGTTAGTAATTCTAATGTCTTACCTGAGCAAGGTCAGTCTGCAGCCAGAGTACAGAGGGCCGACACTGGTGTTCTGGAGCAAAGGACTGAGCTGTGGGGGAAGGAGAGGGAGGTGAACAAGAGGGCTGAGGAGATCAGTGCAGGGCAGAGTGAGGTGGGTGGGACTAGAATCAGTTGTGGGGGAGTTGCATCTCTGGAGTAGCTGTTGAGGTGGGTGTGGTCTTCTTTTGTGATCCTGACATAGGTCAGTTGCGGATCTAGTGAGGTCGGCAGGATGCGGTGGGAGGGACTCTCACCAGACCCTGCAGGACCCTCTCTGTGGTGTTGAACTTCCAGGAACCAGGGTGATGCATAATGTCCTCATACCGCAGGTTCAGGATGGTGAAGTTGAGGGTGAACGGCACCAGGAGAGCTTCAGTGACTGGTGGGGTTGGGAAATAAGCACTATGTTCAAACGTGGAGGACATAGAAGAGTTTGCAATAGATTTAATTTTAAATATATGCAATAGGATTTAAAGAAAGTGATAAAATAATGGGCTTCCATGCCTCCTTTGAGTATAATGAGAGAAGTTTTTAAAAATCATACTAAATAATAGTTAGAAGCTTAGTGTAGCTCTTGGTCCATGGTCATTGCTCAGTAATGCCAGATGTTGTCTGTTACCTTTGTTATCACCATCATTTTCATCATCACTGTCACTATCATTGTCACCATTACCATGATTATTGTGATCATCTCCAAAACCACCACCACCAGCATCATCATCAAAACCATCATCACATTATTATGATCATAACTACCCTTCTGGCCATTATGATCATCACCATCAGTCATTGTCATCATCATCATGGTAACATCACTATCATATCCTTTTTCTCACCACCACCGCCATCACCACCATCACCATCATCTCCATCACCTTCTTTATCATCTTCATCATCATCACTTCACTATTATCTGCATCACCATTTTCACATCATCATTACCATTGTAACCACCACCACCACCACCATCATCATCACCATCCCTGTCACTATCGGCACAAGATTAGCTCTCTGAAGCCAGATATATTTATCTGTTTTGTCTTCCCTACTGTGTTCCCAGGGCCTGGCACAGAGTAGGTGCTCAATACAGTTTGTTGTTTGACTTCTGATCACTAGATTTTCTATGACTTTCTGTCTTGACTCGTGTGAAAATTACGGAAATATTTGTCCTCACAGTGCATGCTCTGATAGAGGCGCCACTGACTGGTACTCACCTGTGGGGCTGGGGAGGGAGAATGGAGTCCCAGAGCTTTGCACGTTCACTGTGGTTGTCCCAGGTGCTGAGGAGAAACCCTCATTAGTGACATAGGCCAACATTCTCATGGCAGAAATGCCAGCAGCAGGGACTATTGATAGTGCTTGCTGTATGAGGGGTTTTAACTTGGACCCTTTCTGGAGCCGGGGCAGAGGGGAAAGGGAATGAAACATGCCCTCCCAGCTCTTTCCCTCCTGATGAGGATATGAGGGGGTGTGCACACCTGCTCTTGTTGGTGTAGGGTTGGGGGCATGGGTTGTCTGTTGAATACTCACTGCTGCTGCTGGGGACAGATCTCCGATGGGTGAACTCTGCAGCGAGAGGAAGGAAACATAGTGGTTAAGAGTTAAGGGAGAACTGGGTAGCAAATAGGGGTTAGGGCTATCCTGGTGCAATGGAAGAGGTTCTATGGATGATTCCCTATCAGCACCCCCACATCAGAGAAAAAGGTGCTGAGGACTACCTCAGTCCAAGAAGAAGAAGAAACCATGAAGTTCTGATCTCAGGCCTCAAATTCAGACCACATGGCCAAGCCAAGACTTCAATGCCCAGGCAGGGAGTGTGACCTCAAGCCAGAGAGCAGAGACTTCCCAGCAAGGAGGCAGAGACTCCAAGCACATCACAACTTCTCACCATTGACATAGAGACTGTCCTTGTCCAGGGTGTAGGGACCCAGCTCCGTGATGCCATGGGTCATCTCGCTCAGCTCCCAATACAGCTGCTCTCTGTCAAGTCTGAAGCCTTCAGGATCAGGGCGGTGGGTGCAGATGGCATCCACTCTGGTGGCTGTCCCATCCTTCTCGGACCTGGGTAAGAATCTCCACATGGTTAGTTCAACTCTCTCTCTCTCTATGTTTTTGTCCCTGCCCCCTACCATCAGCCGCTACGGCAGACACTGTGGAAAACCTAGTTATCAAGGAAGCTGCTGTCTTCATGGATATGTCTACCATAAACAAATAACTAGGATAATGATGCCAGACCCTAGGCTGGACACAGTGGCTCATGCCTGTAATCCCAGTACTTTGGGAGGCTGAGGCTGGAGAATCACCGTAGGCCAGAAGTTTGAGATCAGCCTGGGCAATATAACAAGAATCTGTCTCTACAAAAATAATTTTAAATGTTATCCTGGCATGGTGGGGCACACCTGTAGTCCCAGATACTCAGGAGGCTGATATGGGAGGATCACTTGAGCCCAGGAGTTGGAGGCTGCAGTGAGCTGTGATGACACCATTGTATTCCAGCCTGAGTGACAGAGTGAGACCCTGACTCTAAAAAAATAAAAAATAATGCCAGCCCCCTTCATACCCCAGAAGAAGCTTCCTAAAGTATTGGATGTTGACAGATACACTGAGGGTACTTTTAATGGGTTGGAAGATCCTGGGAGATGTCAAATGATGCCACCAAAGCCAAGTCCTGTCACAAGCTCTGATGGACACACCAAGGTTCTTAGTGTCAAACTCTGATGGGTGGTAGTGGCCCACATACAGGTAACCATGGCATGATGAGTGATACGGTCCTCCAGAGAGCTGGTGTTTTCAGATGATAGCAACAGAAGGCTCATCTCACCTGCTCTAGATCCTATGGACTAGCAGGGCTAGCAGATTTCTATGGAAACTCAAGGGTGCTAAATGGCTTGGGAGAGATGTTTTTTGGTGGGTTTGTCTGATACTATGTCTGGTCCAACATGGGGTTAGAAGTCTTCATGTCTCAGCTCCCATCCCTGGTCAGGGATCCTGCAGGTTAGGGTCCCACCCACCTGTTGGGCTGTGTTTTCTTGGGAAGGGTCTCACCTGAGCGAGGCCAGTCTACAGCCAGAATAGAGGTTTCCTAGACTGCTATTCTCGAGCAAGGGTTTGAGCTGTGAGGAATGAGAAGGGAGGTGAGAAAGAATCACTGAGGGAGGGCAGGAGGAGCTGGGGCATTGGAGGGGTGGATCAAGCAGGGCGAGGTGGGTGTGGCCGGCACCACTGGGAGGCGCAGGGTGGGGTGGGCGTGACTGCATCGGTGGGCGGGGTGAGGTGGGCGGGGTTCTCACCAGATCCTGCAGGACGCTCTCCGTGGTGCTGAACTTCCAGGAGCCCGGGCGCCCCATGTTCTCCTCGTACTGCAGGTTGGTGATGGTGAAGTTGAGGGTGAATGGCACCAGGAAAGGGACCTCCGCTGCATCAAGGCAGGAGAAAAGGAGTGCACACCTGAGTCATACCTGGATTGGGCTCTAAGTTAACCTCTGAGGTAAGGAGAGCTACCTTAGGACCAAAGACCAAAAGCCAGGTGAGGAGTAAAGCAGATGTTCCTAAAATGAAGCAGCTGGGGATTGCTGTTTAATGGGTACAGAGTTTCACTTTTCCAAGATGAAAAAGTTCTGGAGATTGGGTTGCACAACAATGTGAATGTATTTAACACCACTGAACAGTGCACTTAAAAATGGCTACGATGGTAAATTTCATGTTTTGTGTATATTACCACAATTAAAAATGTTAAAACCCAATAATATACACGAAAGTCAATATCTTTCTCCAGAAAAATCCATGTCCCCCACCTCATGACGTAAGGTTAGGGATTGGGCCCTGGAGCCTGGCTGTCTACATGGGAGTAGCTCTGCCACTCTACCAGACGGTTGGCTGGACAAGTCACTTCACAACTCCATGCCCCAGTTTACCCTCTATAAAATAGTGGTAATGGTAGTGGCTAACTGCTAGGGTTTTAGTGAATATTAAATGAAACAAATGAACCAAATGAAAGTTTGAAAACTGAAACATACGGTACCTGAGATAGAAAGAATTCATGGATGGGCAGAATGGAGCTGATAGAAAAAAGACTTAGTGATTTTGAAGATACATCAATAAAAATTATTAAATCTGAAGGACAGAGAAGAAGAAGATTGACAAAAAAAGTGAATAGAGCCTCAGTGTGTTGTGCAAAAATATCATTTCATTGGAGGCCCAGAGGCAGAGAAAGATATTAGGGCAGAAAAACCAAGTTGAAGAAATAGTGGCTGAACATTCCCCAGATTTCTTAAAAAATGCACATTTTCGGAATAAAGAAGCTTAAAAAAATACCAAACAGGATAAACTCAAAGAAAACTATCCCCAAACACATCATCATAGAGGAAAACCAAAGAGAAAGAACGAATTTTGTACATATTTGGAGAAAAATTACATCATCCGTCATGCAATGAGTTGGCTTGTACAACACATGTCACATGTTTAAAAGCCCACAGGAGCTAGGCATGTAACACAAATGGGCGAATTGATTGGGGTGGAACAGGGAGGAAATGGAGAGTGTGTATGCTTTCTGGAGCATGTAAAATGTTTGCAGTGTCTTGACTCACAAAACACAGAAGCCCCGAAGGCAGAATTTAAATTACAGGACACCGGTTTATATTCCATAACTCTAGAATTGCAAGGCAAGGTTAAGGGTTAGGGATACCCAACCAGCATCATGATGTACGCATGAAAAAGAACTACAGACACAACTTTAAAAATAAATCTTAAAGGCTAGGGAAGGACAGATGTCATGGCATAAGCCAGGCCCCTGTTGCAGGGTCCTGGAGCCTCAGGAGGCCTCAGACTCACATCTGGACAAGATAAGGAGACAAGGTGAGAATCAGACTCGTGACTAAGATCTTTAATGATTTTATGGATGTTCACATAGAATCTACAAATTGTGGGCATATGCAGGGATTGCTTCATTCATCCATTGGCTCATTTGATCAATAAATATAATGTATTGAGTGCTGGCTAGGTGGTCAGTTTCCAGGTGACAGATACATAAACAGTGAATAAACCATGCTTTAGTAGTCAATTCTATGAAGGAAATAATTGCAATGATATGATAGAAGAAACTCACATTCTGAGTGCATATGTGGGGAAGTGCTATTTCATATAAGGTGGTCTTGTGGTCTAGGAAGGTCTTTTAGAAAGGTGATGCTTGGACTGAGGTTTGAAAGATGAGAAGGTACCAGTGATAGCCGGTCTCCAGGAATAGCTAATGTATAGGTCCTGAGATTGGACAGAGGTTAGGTCCTAGAAGAACAGGCAAGTGTCTAGGGTGGCTGAAGGAGGGAGAGAGAGAAAAAGAGAAAAAGAGAAAGAGAGAAAGAGAGAAAGAGAGAGAGAGAGAGAGAGAGAGAGAACGAACAGGCTGAGATTGGGTGGTCATCTTAAACAAGATCATACAGTGTTGAAATCTCATAGACCCCAGTGAGCAGGTTCCTACCTGTAGAGCTGGGGATGGAGGATGTGAAAACCCCTGGAGAAAATGTGGAAGTCACTGGCGCTAAGAAAAAAAGAACATGGGAAAAATGATCAGGTCTCATCCTAAGGGGATGGGAAGCAGAAGTTTCTAATTGGAATTTGGGCTTCCTTCTTGACTTAGACCAAGACCTCGGTTTTGGGTTAGGGTTGCTCTGAGGTTGCAGCTGGGCCCTTAGGGAAGGAGCATTTCTGGTTTTTCTACTGAGGAAATGCACTTTGGGGAGGAAGGGTCATGTGGGCATTGGGGTATCACAGCTTTGAATACTCACTGCTGGTGGCAGGGGTCCAGTACCGATGGTTATAACCTGCAGATAGGGATGGAAGAATAAAGAAGCATTATTACCGATAGGTAAGAGATAAAAGAGGGGAAAATGGGTGGGAGACCTAGCAATGGAAACTTACCAAGAAACTTTCTGAGATTTATATTAATAAATAAATAAGAACAGCTACATTTTATTTGATACCTGTTATGAGCTTTGTCCTTTGATAATAAGGATGAACATGATCACCATTACTATTACTAAAATGAAAATACAATAATAACAGCATCCCCGATGCATTGGGGATATACTATGTACCAGCAACAACGCTAAACACATTGCAAGGGTAAAACTACACATTTGTGAATGAGTGTGTGTTCCAGCCTTATCCACACAACTGGTTGTATCCATCCATCCTGGTGCACCTGTTCTCTCCATCCATAAAGATAATTTTAATCGTATTCTTGCTCTCACAGCTTCCCTCTCACTCACAAAATGTTATGATAGTATGGGTTTATTTTCCTAGCTTAGAAAGTTAGCATATAGTTGCTATTCTTGGTGGTAGCATTGCCGTTAGGGGCCCTGCTGCTAATGGCTTTGTGTGAACAGTTATTATTTGTGGTGTATTTGCTAAGGGTGGTTGGTGTTTGTTCCATGACGTCAGTGTCGTTTCGGCTGGCCTGTGGAAACTGAGAATTTGCCAAAAGTTGTCGTGAGAATGAAGTGGGAACCTGCTGCCCATTGGGGAAGCCTTGACCACAGGGCCTTGTATCCCTGTCTTCTTTCCCCAGCCAGCATCTGCATGTCCCAGCTGGGCTTTTTTGAGACTATGAAGGAGGAAACATTTCATCCCAGGAGGTAACAGAGGAAAGGAAATTTGGCCTCCCTTGATGTGTCAGGCATTCAAACATGAATCCCCAAGGAAATGCTAGGCTTGTGCCAGAACTACAAATCTGTGCATGGCCCTTTCTCAGCCTTGGCACTATTGACATTTTGGTCCAGATAATTTTTTATGGTGTAGGGGGGGCACTACCTTGTGGGATGTTTAGCAGCATCCCCGGCCTCTACCCACGAGATGCCGTTAGCACCCCTCCGACTGTGACACAAAAATGTCTCCAGACATTGTCAAACATCCCTGGGGTGCAAAATCAGCCCCAGTTGATGCAGAGGGACTTGAGATTGTAGGAGACCCCAGGTGCAGCAGGGACACTTACCGTTGACATACAGGCTGTCTCTGTCCAGGGTGTAGAGGCCCAGCTGGGTGACACCATGGGTCAGTTGGTTCAGTTCCTGGTACAACTGTTCTCTGTCCAGCCCGGGGCCCACGGGGTCAGGACGGTAGGTGCAGATGGCATCCACTCTGGTGGCTGCCCCGTCCTTCTCAGTCCTGGAGTGATTGGGATGTAGGAATGGGGACATCCAGAGATGGATATGGAAGAGTTAAATACTTTGTTCAACTGTCTCTTTAAAATCGAACTGCCCTCTCCCTGGTTTTTATGACATCTTTCTTTACTGGGTCTTGTCTGGTTTCTCAGATACATTTCTTTCTGGGACCTCTTTGTCCAGCTCCCACCCTACTCTGTAAAGTGGAGGTTGATCTCCAAGGTCTCAACCTCAACTGACCTCTCTTCTTTTGCCGCCCATTCTTCTTGGGTCATTTGGTTCATATCCATCCTTTCAACTACCAACTCTGTTATTGCGAGGTCCAATCTCACGCTTGTCTAGCTGGGACTGCTCTCCTGAGCTCTGTCCCATGTAACCAGCTGCCTCAGGGACAGCTTAGACTCCATGGATGCCAAATTAATCTTATCATCTTCCCCCTCCCTGAAACTCTGCTTCCTTCCTTCTTTCGTTCCTTCCTTCCCCTTTTTTCTTTTCTTTTTTATTCATTCATTCATTCATTCATTCATTCAATTGCTATTTGCTCCACCCTCTACTCTCCAATTTCACAGAACTTTTCTCATGTATCATGTTATTTCTCGCACCTGTCCCATTCCTTAAGATGGGCTACCCCTTAAATACACCTTTGCCAGTGTTTCTTCTGGCCAATATACACTCAGCTGTCAACACTTGACTCAGGTATCACCATCTCCAGACAGCTTCTACCTAACTCCCCCAGGTTGAGCTAACACTCCTTTCTTCTGGGCTCTCCTGTGGCACCTGTGTAGAGCTTTGCCATTGAACTAACCTTGTTCCTACTATGGCTTTACGTCGACGTGGTCGCTGCCTTCTTTGCATTATGAACACCTTGAGGGAAGGGCCTGTGGCCGACTCTCTCAGTGTCCTTAGCACCTGTCACAAGGCACAGCCAGAGATGCCCTATACCACGACTGCTCAATGAGCCAATGCTGCCCTTTCTAACTGGTGAGCCTGAATGCTCCATGCCTATGAGTATCCAAATAACATAAGATCTTTGATGGCTACCTCTTTCAGGAAGCCCTCTCTGATACACTCATCCAGAGTGGAGGGACTTCCGAGTCTGAATTCCTGGAAGGCCTCAGTCATTTACAATCTTGCTTTCTAGGCATCACATTTAGGTCCTCACCTCCTGGAGAGCTTGTCTGTGATAGTGCAGCCCTCACGATGTGAGGGAAGGAGGTCTCACCTGAGCGTGGTCAGTCTGCAGCCGGAGTAGCCGGAGCTGATGCTGCTGTTCTGGAACAAGAGCTTGAGCTGGGAAGGAATGAAAGGGGTGAGTGGGAGGCACTGCTGAGGTGGCAGGGTGTGGCAGGGTTGAGGTGATGTGGGCATGGGTGGGGGGGCTCTCACCAGGTGCTGCAGGGTCCTCTCAGTGGTGTTGAATATCTCAGAGCCCGGACGCCCCATGTCCCCCATGTAGTGCAGGTTGGTGATGGTGAAGTTGACGGTAAAAAGCATCAACAGGGGAACTTTGGCTGCAGCAGGGGAAGGTAAGAAGAGACCAGTCCTAAGTCAGGTCCCGGGTGGGGGTGAGTGGGAGGAAGGCTCTGAGGGCACACTTTAACTCCAGTGCCGAGCGGGGGTCCAGCCAGGGTTGCCCTACTTGAAAGTCCTTGTGTAGGAATCGCTGTTCAAGACCTTCCTGCGTAGGGTGACCAACTACCCTAGTTTGCTTGGGACCTTCCTGGGATGCAAACTTTTCAGTTTTAAAAGTGAGAAGGTCCTGGGCACACTAGGATAGGTGTCTGGGCACTCCCATACCCCCTTGCTTCTTACTATTCCAACACACACCAGCTGCATCTCTTTTCTTGGGGGAATTAACAGGCCCAGAGATCATCCCTCCAGCAGTGGCTGATGGAAGTTGGTGGATAAACACCCCAGCCCCCTCACCCCCCTGATGGATGTCTCCGAGGTGCACGCTGTCTGCGTTTTCCCAGGGTTCTCCTCTAGTCTCCGAAACTGTGGGACCATAAATTTCTGTTGCTTAAGCCACCCAGTTTGTGGTATTTTGTTGTAGCGGCCCTAGCAAACTAATTGCATCATATGGCCCGGCAATTCCTTTCCTAAGCACATACCCACAAGAATTGAAAAGAGGTTCTCAGACACTTATTTGTACGCCGATGTTCATTGCAACGTTATTCACAATGGTCAAGAGGTGGAAATCACCCAAACGTTCATCCGTGGATGAATGAATAGATAAAATGGGGGTATATCTGTACAACAGAATATTATTCATCCATAAAAATGAAAGAAGTTCTGATAGATTCAACAACAAGGATGAACCTTGAAAATATTATGCTAATTGAAATAAGCCAGACACAAAGGGACAAATATGGTGTGATTCGCTCATGAAATAGCTACAACAGGCAAATTCATAGATGCAGTAAATAGGTTAAAGGTTACCAAGGTCTAAGGGAATGGGGAATTATTGCTCAATGGCTACAGAATTTCTGTTTGGGGTGGTAAAAGAGAGTTTTGGAGACAGATAGTGATGGTGGTTGCACAAAAGTGTGAACATCATCAATGCTGCTAAATTGTACACCTAAAATGGTAAATTTTATATTATATCTATTTTACCACAATTAAAAAGTTATTCAGTTGGGCATAGTGGCTCACGCCTATAATCCTAGCACTCTGGGAGGCGGAGGCCGGAGGATCGTTTGAGCTCAGGAGTTTGAGACCAGCCTGAGCAAGAGTTGAGACCCCAACTCTACCAAAAATGGAAAATTTAGCTGGGTGTGGTGATGGGTGCCTGTAGTCCCAGCTACTCAGGAGGCTGAGGCAGGAGTTGCTGGAGCCCAGGAGTTTGAGATTGCAGTGAACTATGATGACCCCACGGCACTCTAGCCTGGGTGACAAGCGAGACTCTATCTCAAAATATGTACATGCATACATACATACATACATACATAAGTTATTCTTACTTGTTCCTGAAGTCATGCTCTCAGAGGCTGAGGTGGACATCCCAGGTGTGGTCAGAGGGGCAAAAGGACTTCCAGCCAGTGTAGTGAAGGCAGTTGTGGTCTCAGCCATGGTGGGCTTTGAACTTGCGGCAGCTAGATTAGTGGTCTCCACCATTGTAGTTTTCAGGATAGCGATTGGACTAACTCCTTCTCCATGACTGGTTTTAGGTGGTGTTGGGATTTCTGATGGTGTCAAGGTCATAGTGGTACCCATGACAGTCCTGGAAAATTCTGGGAGTCCAACTGAAGTTATGGGTGGTGAGGTTTCTGTGCTCCAAAAAGTTGCAGTACTAGGCCTACCCGTTGTCGTGGGGGCACCAGCAAGCCCAGGGACACCGGAGGAAATTGCCAGAGTTGGAATGTCTGTGCTGGCTTCTGTCAAAGAGCTGGTGGCCAATAAACTTATGGTCTCTGATAAACCAGGGAATAAAGTTGAAGTGGGAATAGTCATGCTGGTGTCTGTCCCAGCATGGGTAGAGAGTGAGGCTGTGGTCTCCAACACATGAGGAAAATCAGTCAAAGCAGGAAATTTTGTGCTTGTGTCTGCACTGAGGTGGGTTACCAATAAGGTCGTGGTTTTCGGTTCACCAGGAGAAAGAGTCAGAGTTGGAACAACTGTACTGGTCGCTGCCCTAGAACTAGTGACCTGTGAGGTCACCATGTCTGGTACACCAGGTGAGAGAGTCCT
>VBSM01003225.1:1899305-1909867 GCA_008086735.1 Cheirogaleus medius | reverse complement strand
GGTCCTCAAATTTGGCTCCAAATAAACCTCTTTAAAATTATTTTACAGAATTTGGCTTCTTTTCTATTAACACTGTGTTGCCCAGGCTGGCATCAAAAGTAGAACCTTTTTTCTAAAATATTGTGCAAATATTATCAGATAAATCTTCCTCAGTGCATCTTTGTCCTGTGTTCCTTGTGCCTTCCTCTCCCTTTCTCCACCCAAACACTGAGAAGGACAGGAAAAAGTCAATGACAGGACAAGATTCCTCCCACATAAAGGAATAAAGGGATTCAGGGGGCAAGAACTGAGGTCTGGGATGAGAGGGGAGGGGTGGTAAGGAGAAAGATTGGAGGTTTTCAAATTTTTTATTAAAAAAGATTTGGGGCCACTATATATAAGTAGAACTTTGGGGTGAGAGAAAATATCCCCAAATTAAATTTTTGTCGTAATATAGAGTGTTTATCTCCTCCTCTTCAACCCTGAGAAACTTTCAATAGATTTCTATATATTCTTTAAAAAAATAAAGCAATAAAATAAACCCCCCTACTCTCTGCCAGTACAGACGATTGCTCTTGGGCTGCAAACCTGGACAGCACATTCCTGAACCAAATACTGTAGGTAACTGTCACACGATGGTAAGTATTTACGTATCTAAACATATCTGAATAGAGAAAAGGTGCAGGAAAAAAATATGGTTACTATAATCTCAGCGATAACCCTCGTAACTGTGCAACAGTCTTTGACCGAAACATCATTATGTGACACACGATCGCATCGAAGTCCTGACACCCAGATCTCTCAAGGTGTGGCCTTATTTGGAAATAGAGTCCTTATAGACGTAATTAGTTAAGACAAGGTCACCCTGGAGGGGGCTGGGCTCCCAATCCAACATAACAGATGTCCTTATGAAAAGGGGAAATTTGCGGGTTTTTTTGGGGGTGGAGGGTAACTTCTCATACCTGCATGGATTCATTTATTTGCTTTTTTAAGAAGCTGGCAGATCACATGATATATATTTCTCATGCACAACATGATGTTTTAAAGTATATATACATTTTGGGTTGGTGACATCCAGCTAATTAGCAATGGTATTGCCTCACCTAGTTATAATTTTTTGCGATGCGATGAGGCATTTAACACGCGCTCTCTTTGCATGTTTCAAGACTACAATAAATCATCGTTAGCTGTAGTCACCTTGTTATACAAAAGAGCTCTTGCATTTATTCCTCCTATCTAAATGCAATTAGGCATTCTTTGACCGACCTCTCTCCAAACCCCTTCCCGCTACCTTCCCCAGCCCCTCTCCTTCCGGGAGTAAAAAGGGAAATCTGGACACAGACATGCGCACAGGGACGCCGCCGCGTGAACATAAAGGCAGATATGGGGGTGATGCTTCTACAAGCCAAGGAATGCCACAGATCGCCAGCAAACCAGCAGACACTGGGGACAGAGGCCCGAGACAGATTCTCCCCTGTAGCCTCAAAAGAACCAAAGCTGCCAACACTCCGACGTCCAACGTGCCGCCCGCAGAACTGTGAGATGATGCGTGTCTGTTGTCGAAGCCCCCGCAGTCCACGACACATTGTTATAGCAGCCCCAGGAAACGGGTGCAACCTCCACGTCCCTCGCTTCTGCCTCTGAGCCTCTACTTTTACAACTGTGCTCCTTTGCAAGTCCTAAAAATTAGCAGGGACTCTACAGATAAATGCCCATGGAGGGACCGAATGACCCTCCCAGGGGAGGCAGGAAAAATGCACGACCCGGTTAATCTAGAAGAAACTGGGACCTGGCTCCGTCTCTCCCACTGCACGACCTTGGGCAAACCCTGAACCCTTCAGCCTCAGTTTTCTCCTCAATGAAATGGGGCCAACTGACCAGGCGATAACTCTAAGCTCCCTGTGGGATCGTAAATCCTACATGTCACCTCCCCTTAAGCCTGTATGGGAAAATGAGGTTTCTTCTGGATGTCACAGAGAGAGAGAGAAGGTCCCTTCCGTGATGCTCAAACCTCCTATGCTCTTTCCCACTTCATAAGAGCAGTGGTCACTTGCTCACTGAAGCTGTCACTGTGCCAGGCACGACCTGTGTGATCCCATCAAATCCTCCCAGAGTGCCCTGAGAGCTCAATGCTGTTATTACTATCACACCCATTGAACAGGTGGGGAAAACCGAGGCTCAGACACACCAAGTCAGCAGCCTATGGAGTCCCAGCCAGTGAGACTTAAAGATGGCATTTAACCCTCCAACGCAAGACTTCGGCACCCACGCTACCCACCCCCAGCCAGCCTGGATGTGGATTACAAGATAAATATTTAGTGAGCCCCCTGGTCCTCCTGTGTGAAGCTTTGTTCTAGGGGCTGTTGGGGACACGTCAGCAAATATAAAACCGGGTCCCCCACACTCACGGGGCTCACAGGCTAGAGGGGAAGATCGAATGTGATGCTCAGCGGTGACAGAGGGAGTAAAAGCAGAGAAGGGACACAGGAGGGTGGGCTTTTTGGGGTGCTGTGCTTGGGGACATCAAGAGGTGACAGTTGGGTGGGGACGCACCTGCAAAGGGGAGATGCAGTGGGGTTGACACTCAAGGTTGCCCAAGGTTATACACTCCTTTTCCCTCCTCCCCGGAAGATCAGCACTGGCAGGGGACCCTTACCTGTGGGCAGCAGGTGCCGGCAGGGGACCCTTACCTGTGGGCAGCAGGTATCGCAGCATCAACAGCACCAGAAACCACCGCTGGCCTCCAGGGGGACCCTGCCGCGGGTCAGCCATTCACGGCATCAGGAAGGCTGGGGGGCCACTCCTTGCCCTCGGTCGAGCCCCCCAGCAGAGCCCGCAGACATGTCCAGCAAGCCCTCCCCACGGCCTCCCGGCCAGGTGGCTGAGATCCTGCTGGTATCAAATGCACAGGTTGGCCTAATCCCTCCGAGGCCGGGCGGGGCTGGGAAGGGTCCTTTCTCCTGTTCCCAGGCCCCGATTGGCTCTCGGGCCCTTGGTTCAGCCTGCCTGGGCTCCCAGGAAGACGGGGACCCGTGGGCGCGGGAGGGGGTAGGGTGCGGCTGCCGGGCTCCACGGTGGGTGTCGGGAAAGTCTCCCTAGACCCAGAGACTTCGGCCCCGTGACTTTGGAGGGGCCACAGTCACTTTTGCAATTTCTCCATTAAAAAATGGTAAAAACATCTATGTATTTTTTCTTTTTCAACTGCTTTGGTGTAAAAGTAAATGTAATTGAGGCTCAATTATTTTTTTTCCCTTCTGATTTTAAAAGAAATGAAAACATTTTTTGTGAGCCCCTAAAAGTACTGGGAGCCCAGGCACTGTACCTTCTGCGCCTAAAGAATGAGTCGGCTCTGCCCAGACCACGAGTCCTGAGAAACGTTCCCTCCGAAGAAAGAAAGGGAGGCGACACTTTTGGGATATCCCACGGCCTCCTCTTAGAGGCTTGGAATGTATGTTCAGACTCCACAAATGAGCGAACACATTAAACCGGGTGTTTTCCAAACCTGTTTGACCTGGGACTGTTTTTAAGAACAGAGAGGTCGAGTACGTCACCCAAAGTCACACAGCCAGTTTGAACACAGAAAGAGCACTGAGTCACCGTCCCTGCCCACGGTCCTGCCGGCACACGGCAGAGGGGTGTGGGGGCCCTGTGTGCTCCCAGGCAGCTCAACCTTTTTAAACCTGTTTCCTCATCAGTAAAATGGGCATAATAATAGTATCTACCTTCTAGAGATGCAGTGAGGCTATTCCTCAAACCCTTAGACTAATCCGCCGTGCTATAATAAGCACCACAGAGAAGCATTTGTTAAACACCGAAATAAATAGTTCAGAAATAATTGTTCAAAACACGTGATGAGTCCTGTATTATGGGAGTAGACAGAGAAACCAGTCAAGATGCTCAAGGGAAAACCTTTGACAAGATGCTGTTCTTCCTTTAACCCTCACCAGAACCTGCTGTGTAGACCAGGGTTTCTCAAACTCGATGTGCATACTCGTCACCTGAGGATCCTGTTGAAGGGCAGGTTTTGATTCAATAGATCAGGGGCAGGTCTTGCAATCTGCTTTTTTTTTTCCCTTTGAGACAGGGTCTCACTCTGTTGCCCAGGCTGGAGTGCAGTGGCGTCATCATAGCTCACTGCAGCCTCCAGCTCCTGGGCTCAAGCAATCCTCCTGCCTCAGCCTCCTGAGTAGCTGGGACTACAGATGTGTGCCACAGCACCCAGCTAATTATTTATTATTTATTATTATTTTTTAAGAGATGGAGTCTTGCTATGTTGTCCAGGCTAGTCTCGAACTCCCAGCCTCAAGTCATCCTCCTGCCTCGGGCTCCCAAAGTGCTGGGACTACCGGTGTGAGCCACTTTGCCCAGGAGAATCTACATTTCTGACAAGCTCCTGGGTATTCTGCTGGTCCAAGGATCACGTTGGATCAGGTAGCCAAGAGTTGTCCGCTCTTTTCAGAGGAGGCAAACTGAGGCACAGGGAGGTTAAATGGCCTGCCCTGGCTTGTGCACAGCCAACTAGGGTCAGGGCTGGAATGAGCCAGTAGTGCAGGCAGAAGAATTGCCCTTTGCCCTGAAGAGTGGACAGGTGCCAGGGAGTTTTAAATGAAGGAACAGCAGAGTGAGGTTGGAATTCTAGAAAAAGCCCCTGATGGCTTTGGGAAGAAAGGCATGGAAAGAGAACTACCCAAGGCAAAAGGGGATGGTCAGGGAGCCGCTTAAGTGATTCGGAGAAACCTAATTTGGGTCCTAGTGGGGAGGACAGAGAGGAGGAAACAGCCGCTAGTAGGAACACAGCCTGCAGAGCGACGCCACCTCAAACTGCATCCTCGCACCTGCGACGGGAGAGAGAGGAGGAGGTTGGGCTGAAGGGCTGGTGATAGCCCCATGCACGTCCCCTCCGTCGGTCCCTACTTGCAACTTTGTACCTGGTCACCTGGCCCAACTTAAAAACCTGCCATGGTGACCCCAAGGACAAATTCCGGTTCTTAGTTGGAAAAGAAGACTTTGCAGGCAGAATTGGCATAGTTGCATGCTCTTCCGTTGCTGTCTGCGATTCTCCAGCCTCCACCTCCAGCTTTATTGAGAAACGGTGGACAAATGAAAGCTGAATGTCTCGGCCAGGCTCGGGGCAGGGGTGGCTGGTGTATCTCAGCATGGATGAATTTTTTTTTTTTTTTTTTTAGGAAAACCAGGCTCATAGCCCAGAGGATCTGAGCAGAGACCTTTGCTCCTGGGTCTTCTTCTGGCCCCCTCGAGGCCACCGGTACGGCTGCAGCTCCCCTGCCTGGGAAACAGCACAGAGCCCTGCCCGGAAGTGGCATTAGTAACTGAGACGTGCCATTGTTCTTAAGCTGCCATTCCATCTCTTCTCCCACGTGACCAAGGAAAATGTCCTGGGGCGGGGGTGGCGTGGAGGCACCTGGCACTGCTTTAGCTGCTCCTGGTGTGAACATCTGGTCTGTCTGCAAGAAGCCAGGACCCCAGGGTCAGGCTGAGGGGAAATGGATTCTCAGGGTTTGGGTCTGTTCCCTTATTTTCTGATGTATTTGCCACACACAGAAGGTCCCTCGGATAAGCCCAGTGGTTCAGAGTATGGTTTCTGAAGCTAGTGACAGAGTTGGAATTCTGACTTGGCCGGCTGCTGGCTGGGTGACCTCTGCCAAGTTAATCAACCTCTCTGAGCCTCAGGTCTCCTCACCGGCCAATGAAGGCGAGAAAGAACCTACCTTGTAAAGGGGTGCTGTGTAAAGCAATTAGGACTGCCTGGCACACAGTAGGCCTGGTCTGTTGGTGTGTTTTTCGCTTTTTCTTGAGACTGTCGCCCATTCTAGAGTGCAGTGGCATCATCACAGCTCACAGCAACCTCCAACTCCTGAACCCAAGAGACCCTCCTGCCTCAGCCCCCCAAGTAGCTGGGACTACTGGTGTTCCTGGCTAATTATTCTATTTTTAGTAGAGACGGGGTCTCACTCTTGCTCAGGCTGGTCTCGAACCCCTGGCCTCAAGGGATCCTCCCGCCTAGGCCTCCCAGAGTGCTAGGATTACAGGTGTGAGCCACCGCGCCCGGCCTGTTTTAAAAACCAAAAGCAAGAGCAAGCCAAGAAGCCTCGAACTCTTCCCTTCCCGCCCTTATCACTGGAAATACAGTCTGACTTCTCACCACATCTCAAGTAAGGCAGAGCCCAGTGCAAACTGAGGCTCAGAGTTCCTGGTCACACAGGCAGTAAGTACTGGGCTGTGGAGGACCAGGCTGGTTCCCCAGGGGAGAACTCAATTAGGATACTTACTCCAGAGAGCTGAAGTGGGTGAGGTGCAATGCCCGGGGCAGTGGGTCATGGTCAGGAAGGCTTAAGTTTCAATGCTGCTGTGTGACCTTGGGAAAGTCACTTAACCTCTCTGAGCCTCAGTTTCCTAACTGCAACATAGAGATAATTCCAGGCAGCGTGCAGAGATAATTCCCAGCCTCCGCATGCTGTGTGGAATGCTCTTTCTCCTTAACCCTCTGTACCCACTTCACCTAGCTAACTCAGCTCAGGGACAATCTCCCAGAAAGCCTCCTCTGTCTCCCCTCAACTGCCCACATCCAGCCCGGGCTGAGCCCCCTCGCTCTGTGCAAGCCGCTGCTGCGGGCATAGCTCCACCACTTCTGGTACTTACCCTAGAATTTCACCGGTGCTCCGTAAAGGAATGAATGAGCCATACAGTAGAAAAGGCAGGTGGCAGGTGGCATCGTGAACTATTTAAGGATTTGTGGAATGTCAGAGTCCTCTGCTAGCCTGGAAATCTTCCAGGGAGGGTCTCAACGGCCCGTGCTCCTAACTGTGTACACACCACGCTGCGCATTCGCTCAGGCCTGGGCGAACAGCAGCCTCGCCACGTGTATTCCCGCAGGAGGGGAGGTTTCTCCGTGGGAATTAGCCTCCGTGGCTCAGCTACGGGGAAAATCGACAGATTCTAACTCGAAATGGTTAGAATTCTGACCCTTTCTCCCTGACCCTACAACAGGACCTAAAGAGAGCCGTGTTCTACTCCTAGGAAGCCCACGGACGGGGTTCAGCGCGAATAATAGAAATAATTGAGCACTCACTGTTTGCCACGCACTGAGCCAAGCCAGCCACACACCTTGTCGTGTCTAATCAGCTGCTAGTCCAGTGAGGGCAGATATTAATATTATTAGGCCCATTTTACAGAGAGAAAACTGAGGCACAGGCAAGTTAAGGACCTTGCCCAGGGGTGACCCAACTAGCAAGCAATCCGGGATTTTAGTGCAGACAACCTGAGCTTGGAGCCTGCTTTTGTGCAATTCTCGGTAGAATCTGGGACGCCCCAGGAGGGCACGGATGACTTATGTCTCAAAGGGACCACCTTCCTTCCTTCTCTCTCAAAGACCTGGTTACAGAGTTCATTGCGAAACATCTCAGCTGGGTGGTGTGTAGGAATCCTCCTCCCCTGCCTCTCTCCTAGTCTAAGATGCTTCCTGTAGCATCTTCCTTAAATTTGCCAGAAACCTGACTGTCTCCCGATAACGCAGACATTCCTCAGCTCCCTGGGGCGGGAGGTGTGTGTGTGGGGGGACACGCGCCTAGCCCCTTCCCTGACTCCCTAGGCACTGAGAGAGAACCACCGTCCACCCAGAGAACATTGTGTTCTGGGCTGGCTGGGGGCTGGGGGCGCAGCGATTTGGAAGACAGGCAGTGGAGACGCTCCCTGCAAGATTTCCAGACCAGCAGGGGAATGTGACATTCCACAAATCCTTAAATAGCTCGTGATGTCACCTGACACCTGCACTCTGCAGGCGGAGGGGGGGGCGTGGCATGTCGTCCTGCGGGAAGCAGGATTTTTTAAACTTGTCCTGAGCCACCCAGAAAGGCTGGAGGGAGGAAGAGGAGGGTGGTGAGATTGTAACTCCCCTAGGGGAGTTCCCGGCCTCCGCAGGCAGGCGGGCGGGCAGCACCAGTTTCGCTGTCTGAAGAGGAGATCTGCTCTGGTCACGGCGACACCCTCCTCTCCCTCCCTCCCTCTGTCCAGCCGTGCATGTCCCCACTGCTGGTGACTGCATAGCCCTCCCCTGAATTAACCGTCCTCCGTCCCCCCTTCCTGCACGCTCCACGACGTCTTAGTCATCTCTGGGAATGCCTCCAATATTCTTACGGGAACAATAATGACCCCAGAAGGAAACAGGTCATTATTTAGCTCTGCTAACGTGGTCCCCGCTTTATTTTCAGAGCGATTCTGTGACCACGCCGGCAGCCCCGTGCCTGTCCACCCTGAGTCCCCTCGCACTTCGGAAGGTCTTTAATCCAATGTCGCCTTCTCCTTGAGGCCTCCCCAAACCGCTTGATTTGAAACCGCGATCCTGTCTGCACGAAAACCCGGATCACAAATGTTTGGAGGGGACATTTTTCATAAGAGCCCCCCCCAACAAAGTGGGAACCCCCCTGGATGTCCATTCATGGAAGAAATGAACAAACGCCGCGTGGTCCATCCACGCAGTGGAATATCAGGCAGCCGTGAAAAGGAGCGAGGCCCTGACACACGCTGCGATGTGGATGGACTTCGAGGACGTCGTGCTCCGTGAGAGAAGACAGACACAAAAGGCCACATAATGTGTGACTCCATTTATCTGAAATGTGCACAACAGGCAAATCTATAGAAACAGGAAGCAGATTGGTGGTCACCTGGACTTGGGGGGAGGGGAAGTGGAGTGAAATGGGGAGTGATTACCATCAAGCATGGGGTTTCTTTGGGGGACAATGAAAATGTTTCCAAAATAGATAATGGTGATGGCTGGATAGCTCCGTGAACACACTGCATTAAAACCACTGCATTGTACACTGTGAATGGGTCAATTGTAGGAGACGTGAACTCGATCTCAACAGCTGCTGAAAAGAAATCTACAAGCTACCCTTTCACCCCTTGTACTCTTACCCCTCTTCCCTGCTTTGCTTCTTAAAAAATGGGATCTAACGTCTTCCTTGATTTACCTGTTTATTATATTTGTGGACTCTTTTTTAAAATTTCCTTTTTTTTGTTGTTGTTTTTGAGACAGAGTCTCACTCTGTTGCCCTAGGTAGAGTGCCATGGTGTCATCCCAGCTCACAGCAACCTCAAACTTCTGGGCTCAAATGATCCTCCTGCCTCAGCCTCCCAAATAGCTGGGGTTACAGGTGCATGCCATGATACTGGCTAATTTTTCTGTTTTTTTGTAGAGATTGGTCTTGAACTCCTGGCCTCAAGCTATCCTCCTGCCTTGAACTCCCAAGTAGCTGGGACCATAGGCCTGCGCCACCACACCCAGCTAATTTTTCCTTTCTGGACCCCAGACAGCCCCTTCCTGGGTGAGACAAAGATTCAGAGAGCCCAGAGAGTTGGCTGGGAAATTTGGAACACTCAATTTTTCAATATTTTGTGGGCTTGGGGTCCCCCAGTGTCAAAAGGGACTGAGGTCGGGTGGGAACAAGGAACCAGGATTAAACAAAATGTCTGTGCCAGGTACAGGGATGCTCTCTCTAAACTACCTGTGCTCACAGGGCTTGGGGCAAGAGGGACGAGACATCCTAGCTGCGTGCGTCTGCTGCCCCCGTGTGTCTCTATTTGGAACTGCACCAAACCCAGAGTTCGCCAGGTTGCAGTGAGCTATGATGATGCCACTGCACTCTAGCCTGGGTGACCCAGTGAGACTCCATCTCCTAAAAAATATGTATATTAAAAAAAATTTCGGCCCCTTCAAAGTTGCTCCTCTGCCATCAGGATACAGAACAGTTCCATCATCCCCAAAACTTTCTTGTGCTACCCCTCTGTGGTCACAGGGATGACGGTTTTGTCTCTCCTGTGTGCCACGTTACCCCCAGGGCTTAGAATAAGGGCTGGCATGGAGTAGAAACATGGTAAATACTTGTTGAGTGATTGAATGAAACATATATCGATACCAACGAATGATAGAAGTTGATCTTGCAAGGGCTACCAGAACGAACCTCTGCTGGAGTTATGTTTTTATTTCTTAACACAGAACAATACAGAGATCTTTTTGTTTGGCTGACAAAATCTTAAGAGATTTTTATTGATGCTTGTGGCATTTACCATCCCACAGCGGAGGAAGGAGCTAAATAAATGCTTCAGCTCGAACTGGATACAGAAAAAGAGGTTTGCACACATTTCTAGGACCATCCCCCCAAGCTGTAATAATTTCCCAAGTCCTTGGCAATTCCAACCTTCTTACAACCAGCCCTGTACCCACTCCGATGCATGCAGCAGGAGGGTGCAGAGAAATTGCAAGGAGACAGAGCTGTGGTTCAACTTTCATGTAGGTTTTGGGTTTTGGCTACTTCTGGACTCCCCATGGCAAACTCCAATATTCTTTTTTATTTTTTTTATTTTTAAAATTACTTAATTTTTTTGAGTTGGGATCTTGCTATATTGCCCAGGCTGGAGCACAGTGGCTACTCATAGGTGCAATCATAGCTCACTGCAGCTTCAAACTCCTGGGCTCAAGCAATCCTCCTGCCTTCCAAGATTGTTAAATTCTGCATTTTAGTCACCAGAAAATCCACAAGAAAGTGGATTTTCTTTGTCTCTCCAAC
>VBSM01003225.1:1841829-1859210 GCA_008086735.1 Cheirogaleus medius | reverse complement strand
CAACCCCTCCCCATTCAATCCTCTTCCCTTAACATGAAAAGGAACCAAAAATTCATACTAAAGATGGTTCTTTAGGACATTAGTCTGCCATCTTCTCAGGTTGCTGGCTCTCCGAATAAAAGTTGCTCTCCTTGCCCCAACACTTGTTACCTCGTCTCTAGACTTACTGGCTGTCGCACGTGGGACAGGCTTGGACTTGGTTACAGGAGGATGAGCAATTTCTTGGTAACCCAGGGGAAGTTCAGCTCCTCCGGTTCTAGGAAGCTGCCATCCCAGGATTGCTAACGTCCTATGCATGGTCTCGACTGCATACTCACAGCCTTTAATTTCTCCTTTTGCTCATGTCTCTGTCTAGGAATGTCTCAAGAAGCAGGAAATCTGAATCCATGTTCCAGGCAGAACTGACAACAGTCTCTGAAGTATCTATGGACATGTGAAGGACAAGTAAAAAGGTAAAAAGATGTTGCCAAGATTTACAATGAACAAACGGGAGAATGGGGTGGCTATTGTTTGAGGTTGAGAAGGTGGAGTCAGGAGCTTGATCCGCGACATTCTAACAGGTCTATACAACATCCAAGTGGAGAATGTCTCCGACCGTCTGGAATTCAGGGTAAAGGTGTGGGCTGTGGCAGGACATTTGAGAGTCTTGAGGGTTTAAATAGTACCCAACGGGGTGAGATTCGCTGCTGACACAGAGCGAATGATGATAGAAAGAGAAGAAGGCTGAGGACTCAGCCCTGGGGCACTCGAACAATTAGAAGTTGGGGAAATGTGCCAGAAAGTCCGTTCCCACCTGGGCGCCGCCATGCCAGTCGAAGCTTAAGAAATACATTTCCCAGAATCCTCTACGCCCCAGCTTCGGTGTTAGAGGTGGCTTCTGAAGTCCCGCGAGATTTGGAAGGCGGAAGTGAAGCGGAAGCCATTACTTGCGGGTGTCGCTGACGCCGAGACACATGGGCAGCGGAGGGGTCTTCGTCGGCTTCTTTCGACCTGTTGGGGACCCTCCGCTTCCCCGCTGCAGACGGGACCTCCCGGGTGAATTTCTCACCCCTTCGGTGGCAGCTTTCGTGATCTCCGCTCTCCTGATTTTACTCTCCAAGTCACGTAAGCCCCAGTTTCCTTCCTAACCCTTTCCCCCGGGTGTACCTGGGGTCACGGGAGGCCCCCCGAAACCGGAGAGGAGCGAGGGGTACGAGGGTCGGGGACCAGGCGGCCAGGCGAGGAGACCAGCGTCCGGGTTTTAGACCCCGCGGTCAGCGACGGGAAACGCTGCTGTCACCAGGGCTGAAACTCGAGCACAGCGCCTAGGGATGAGCGCGGCGGCGGAGACGGGGTCAGAAAACCTGCCGAGGCCTTGGGGCGGGGGCGGAAAAGCGCGGCCCAGGTGAGTTCGGGAGATTGTGGGGGCGGGTGTCGGCAGGAATTGGAAACGCCAAGGATAAGTCACGTTCCTTCTGCTCTGTAGTCGAATATTACTATAGGAACACTGGTGGTCCTTTTTTTCTGTTAGCATTTTTCGTGAATACCTTTTACATTTTTAAACCGTTCTTCAGTGCACTTATTTGTTTATTTTTATCTTATTTATTTTAGTTGACTCTCGTGTAAATAGCCTGTAAGTAGATTTAAAATTCAGCACTCTGTAAATTAACTGGAGAGTCCACTGATACTTATTGTTATTGCTGATGTTTTGCATTGGAGTTTACCATCTTATTTTGTGCTGTTTGTCGTTTTCCTTGCAAATATTTTAAAATTGGAAAATAGGACATGTGTGCCAAAAAAGTATGATTACAAACCCGCACGAACACACACACACACACACACACAGACACTCTTAAAATGGCAATAAAGCGAATGAATCCATAAACCGGGACAAGAAAGAGATTATTAAACCTCAGAGAGCTGTGTGCTCCTTCTAAACTCTGTTTTTCTCTCCTCCCATGAAATTCTTTATGGATTTACTGCTTTTATATGTTTTCCTAAAAATATATTTTCTAAATTTGGTGATGATTTGTAAATGAACGCACACTCTTCAGTATTTTCGGAGACATTCTTTTTTCCATACTGATACAAATACATATTAAGTATCTGCAAAAGGAATTTAAGTTGTTTTTGCAACATTAATTCCTAGGAACTTTTTTTTTGGTGTTCAGAAGTTACATTGTTCCTGTTTATTGACAAAAGTTCAGCAAGCTTGCTGAAGTATATAATTCTCTTAATTTTTGTGTAGTTTTTTGTATTTCATACATTAATACAATTTCATCATCTGTTAAAATAAGCAAACATTATATTTTACTTTTGAATCATATGCATTTTCTATTATTTTGTTTCTTTGCTGGACTAACTGGGGACTTCCAGAGTCATTGACTAGAATTTGGATAGCAAACTCTAGGCATGCCTGTTTTCTTTTTGAATTTAAAGGGAATTATCTTTCGTGTTTGCTGGAGGCTTTTCTAAGATAGTTTTTATTAGTTCTAGGAAGCTCCCCCTTCCTAGTTTAAGAGTTTTTCTTGTGCATTGTGGTGGGCTTTTAACAAGTGATTTTTTTTCACCATATCAGTTTATTGATGTATTTGAAGCACCTTAAACGTTGGCACTCAGTACTGCTGTGTATTGAATAAATGAGCAAATAATATGATTTTCTTTTTTTATCCGATAGTGCCATGAATTAAACCAGTTGATTTTCTAATGTTACAGTAAGTTTGTATTGGTGAATAATGTGGAAAGGACGTGTACTATTTTGTCATTTTTGGCATCAGTTTGCTAATGTTTTGTTTGGTGTTTTTGCATCTGTTTGAGTTAAATTTTCCTTTTCTGTTTCATACTTATGCCAGCCTCACAAAATGGAGTGGGGAGTGTTCTCTCATTTCTAAACTCTGCAGTATTTTCCATAAAGAATAGAATCATTTCTTCCTTAAAAGAGAGCAGTATCTGGAAAAACCATTTGGGTCTGGAGTTTTCTTAGTGGAAAGGTTTTGTTGCTTTTTTTTTTTTTTTTGGTATGTTTCCAGTTTCTTGTGTTGGATGCCTCTCATATCCCAAAGAATTGCAATATAGTAATTTATTATGTTTCAATTCTAAGTATCAAATATCATGGCTTCTTTGATATGTGAAATTAGAATTTTTTTTCTTTTAATTTCCACTTCTGTGAAATTTTTTTCCTGGTTATTTTTTGGTCATTGTTAGCTAACTTCATTGGACAGTGGTGAAGAGATTGATTCCATTTTCTGAGATAAATATGACCCCATGTGTGGTTGGATTTTATATTAGGAAATACAATTACATCATGCTCAATCATGGTATTGAATTGCATGCTTGAACTGTATTTGTGAGAGATCTGGGGTGACTGCTTATTTCTCATTAGAGTTGTTCCTGGCCTTCCCCCCTTTGTTTAAAATTTTTTTTTGGCTATAACATATATACGAGCACACACACATACACAGACAGCTCTTTTATGATTCGTATCTCTTTTCATTATATAATATCTCATTTTTCTCTGTGATCCTTTTTGCCTTAATCCATTCTGTCTCATATTAATGTATTTAAACCAGTTTTTTAAACATTTGCCTTGTATATCTTTATTTCCATTCTCTCTGTATCGTTATGTTTTAGATATCTCTTGTAAATAGCATATAATGGTATTATTTTTAATCTGTTCTGTGAATATCTATATTTTAGTTAAAGCATTTAGTTCATTAACAACATATTAATATATTTGGATGTCACATTTGTCCTATCTCTATTTCTTTTTTCTTTCTTCTAGCTTCTTTTGATTTGAGTATTTTTCATTTTTCATTAAACATTTTGAATTTTTTTACCATATTATTTCAGTGATCATCCTCAACAATTCTTACCCATGTTTGTTCATTAATTTAGATTCTTATATATGTTATCACTCTCTTGATTCACACGATTTTCTTATTTTGCATTTTAGTTCTTTTTTATTGATAGAACATAGTTGTACCTATTTAGTTCTATCCTTTTTTAAACCTCAGAAGAGAATATTGCATAGCCATTTTTTGTTATTGTTTCATTATACTCATATTTGCCACTCTGTGCTTTACTTGGTTCTTACACTCTGCTTTGGTTCTTTGATTACTTCTTTCTCTCTGAAATACATCTTTTAGAATATCATTTTTCTGTGGGTGCCAAGCCCCCCAAATAATTGCTTTTTCCTCTTTCTCAGTGGACATTTTGGTGGTTATCGGATTTTATATTTTATTCCAAAACTGTGAAGACGTTCCACTATCTTTTGGCTTCCATTATTGCTAATAAGAAGTTAGCTGTTGGTCTGACATTCATTTCTTTATTTTATTTATTTATTTATTTTCTGAGACGGGGTTTCGCTCTGTCACCTAGGCTAGAATGCAGTGGCATCATCACAGCTCACTGCAGCCTAAAACTTCTGGGTTCAAGCAATCCTCCCACATTAGCCTCCCAAAGTGCTAGGATTACAGGTGTGAGCCACCACTCCCAGCTGTTTTGTAGTTCTTTATGTGATCTGAATATAAATTCTTTGTCGGTTATGTGTATTGCATATACTGTTTTCCCAGTCTGTTGCTCACTGTTCATTTTCAAGGTGTCATTTGATAAATAGAAATTTTTGATTTTGGTAAAGTCCAATTTATTGTGGTTTTATTAAATGTTCTATTTTAGTCTAGTCTGAGATATTACATAACCTTTAGGTAGGTCATGAAAAGTTTCTTTATGAATTTTATTTATTGGTATCTGATTTACCATGAAAGATTTGTTTAAATTCAAATTTTTGTGTATGCAGTGAGAAGAGAGGTCAAAATTCCTTTCTTTCAAACTTTGCATTCTTACTAAAAATCATTTGACTGCATATGTAGGCCTAATTTCTAGCTCTGTTCTGTTCCATTGTCTTTTTGTCTATACCTGTTCCAGTAACTCTTTATTACTGTGATATAATTAGTATGAATCTGCCAAGATTGTTTTTCTTTCTTAACATTGTTCTGACTCTTATAGACCTTTTACATTCCTAATTTAGATTTGGCTTGTGAATTTGAAGAAAAAAGCCTACTGGGATATTGACAAAGACCGTGTTGTATCTGCAAATGAATTTGGAGGGAGTGAATACTTACTGACCATGAAAATGAAATCGCTCCCATTTATTTAGCTCTTAAATTTTGTCCAGCGGTGTTTCATGGTTTTTATTGTCAAGGTCTTGCATAGCTTTTACTTGATTTATTCCTAGTTATTTCATATATGCTATCATAAATGAAATTGTGTTTAAGTCTTCATTTCCCAGTTCTTGGCTTAGGTACGTTTTTTAGTTGTGATTACTATGCCGTGAAATGCAAGATTATTTGCTGACAGTAAGGATAATTGTAAGAAAATTTTTTATTCAGGAAAATTGGCCAGATTTTACATGGTCTTTGGGAGACTGGAAGATTGGATTGACTAGTCTGCTTCTGTTTGGTGTAGATGTGCCTTGGAGTTAGCAGCTTCTGAGTTTCTACTCTATTGCTATGGCTGGTTTTGTGCAGACTCATCTTCCCAGATACCTCCAGGGAGGAGGCAGATGGCTGGAATTGCCCACACTGGTCTTTTGCTAGTTAGGGGTTATAATAGAGTTAAAGGAGTTTGGACAAATAAACTGTTGGAAGTGGTGGGTTGTGGTGAATCTCAGCTGGACCGGTGAGAGCAGGAGATGGCTGTTAGGACACAAGACCGCAGAAGCACAGGTGGCCTGGAATCTCTCTAAAGTGGGGGGGTTACTGTGAGAAGAAGGCTGTATAGGAGTTTTTGTCTAGAGAGCAGATTTCTAAATCATTGTCTGGGAGGCGAGGTTGATTGTAGTCTAGGCTGTGGCCCAAGGATGTGTCTATTGCTGTGGAATGTGGGTGCAAAAACCATTAACGATTGGAATGTGTGGTCCTGGCTCGACTATCCCCATGGGTAGAGCTGTCCTAAAGGATTGTAGACCTTGAAGGTGGAAGGAAGAACTTGGGATCGGAGTATTTCGTGAGTGAGGGAGTTTGAGTTGTGTTTGGTGGCAAATCACTTGGGAAGAGAGTGAATCTGAATGCTACTTGAGGCAGATCAAGGGCTCCCCTTTTCCCCCACCACCACATTGCTTGGAGGCTTCTTTACCTAGGTAAGGGGAAGACCCAGTGTCAGGCAGAACTTGCTGTTCAAAAGAGGAAATATCAAGAAACAAAACTCAAGAATTTTCTTTGGTGAGCAGGAGAGACGGCCTTTGACTGCTCACTCCTGGCGTTCTTTTGTTTACTACAGATGCCAGCCTGGAGAGTCCCATGAGAGCAAGAGAGTAGCTTCCTGGTTCTCCCAGTGCTCCGCTGTTCGGGCAAATTGACTGTCGTTCTCACAGGATGGCTGCTCTTGGGCTGTCCCCCACATTTGGTGAGTTCTTGGGTGAATACCTGCCCTGGGGAATTGAGTGTAAGTGGCCCCTGTCCTTTGGCCATACAGGGCTGCCAAGGCAGGGTGGGTGAGTAGAAGAGAAGAGGAACAGAGCCGCAGCAGCCACTCTGGTGACTGTGTCTGATGTAGGGTCTCGGTGGGTCTGGGAGAGGGAGAACAGAGTAGTGGTGTGTGAAGAGAGCGCAGATGATGGGTGATCTTGCATTATTATCCTATTATTTTGATGAATTTGAGCAGGGTAACAACTGTCCCTCTCAGAACTTTCATTTCTTCACTCGTAAGTTGGGAATATATGTCACTTGTGGGTGGCCCAACACTCTCTTTTATGTCTTTGAGTGGAACGGGGCTGTTCTGGCTTTTTTAAACACGTGTGTGTAAGAGAGAGGTTTGGGGTGTGGACATTCAGTTGGTGTGGAGCAGTTTCCTTGTTTGCAAGTGTTGTGACATAGAGCAGATTCTTGGGTCACAGCAAGTCCTTAAATGTGATTCTCATGGATCCTCTTTTCTCCTCTAGTGTTGTCCACCCAGGACCCCACCTGTCTGCAGGAATCAGAATTTTCTCTTTCTGCAAAAGACCGTCCCTGTCCCCAGGAGTTGGACTTGTTTGCTTGCGATGGTCTGGAGCCTCATGTGCCAGCCAGTATTGGTTCCCAGGTAGCCCACAGTGTCAGGGCCCCTCAGGGTTAGAGAAGCACTTCCCAGAGCCGCCCCCACCAGTGCATGTTAGAATATTCAGATCTTCATCTTGACTGATGGACACCTGATCGGGCCCAAGAGAGAGTGCCAGGGAATATTGGGGGCATGTCCTGGTGTCAGGGGAGTTGGGGAAATAACTTATATAGCAAGTGTTTCTCTCGTGCTTGTAGAGTGCTCAAGCCCATGTTCAACCTCAGAGACAGAGAGGAAATAAAGCTAAAAGCTCTCAGACCAGGCGAGAAGTAGACAGAGATTTGGTCCTTTGTTGGAGTTGCATTTGAAGCGATGAGATGGGACAAGATCCCCTCATGGGAAAGAAGACATATCTGAGGACTGATGTAGAGGAAACGTGAGACCTAGTAGCGCACTGTCTGAAAATACCGCAGTGGGTCTCTCGTGCCCAGTCTTCAGCCTCAGCCTTCTTTCTGTGAACACCAGCAGACTGGTTCCTCCCCGACCCCAATCTTGTGTGGTGTTTCAGGAGTCAGTGACTTTCCAAGATGTTGCTGTGGACTTTACTGAGAAGGAGTGGCCCTTGCTGGATTCTTCTCAGAGAAAACTGTACAAAGATGTGATGCTGGAGAACTACAGCAACCTCACTTCACTGGGTAAGGCTGGCACCATTTCTCCCTTTCTTCATTCATGAATCACATGTTTTCATGTAAATGCTTGCTGTGACCCAGGAACTGTGCAAGGGTTCAGACCCACAAGCAGCCCTGGCGCCCGGCTTCGTGCAGTCTCCTATGAGCATTGACCTTGGAGGTTCTCCAGTGCGTGTCCGAGCTCGAGCACAGTTTCCTTCCTTTTGGAGGGCCAACATGCCGGTGTTTGTGGTTTTGTTCTCTGTGAAAGACTCTCACTGTGTTCTTTAGAAATTTGGCACCATCATTTTGCTGCTCCTAAGTCAGCCTTGTCCACCTTCAGAACACTGAAGACCAAAATGTTGACCCCAGTCTAATGGAAGGGGTTGTCCTCTGCACGGCCCGCCCTCAACTGTGTCTTTCCCGTGAGTACAGGGTATGAGGTCGGCAAGCCCAGCCTCATCTCACACTTGGAGCAAGAGGAAGAGCCGAGGACGGAGGAGAGGGGCACCCACCAAGGCCCTTGTCCAGGTGGGTGAGCAGCAGTGTTGTGACTCTCAGCTCTACTCAGTGAGGTGGAGGGAGGTACATCAGGAAATGTCACCCAGGGAAATTGGGAAGTGCATTAACATTCATATTCTCCCTCTCTCTCCCTCTCTCCTCTCTCTCCTCTCTCTCCTCTCTCTCCTCTCTCTCTTCTCTCTCTCTCTCTCTCTCTCTCCCCATCCATTCTCACAAATCCTTTGGCCCCTATGCTCCTTCATCTTTGAATTTGACATTTCCATGTGGGCTCTTTGTCCCATTCTTTCATACTTGACATTCCCCATTATACTCTTTCTATCATTATCAATGTCCTTCTGAACTGACTTAAATTTTTCCCTGTCATTGACAAATATCTCACACAACCACATTTTCACCCATCGTTTTTGCTTATGTGTGTGTCCTTCCCTTCCGCATCGCCTTTCCTTGCTTAAGGTTAGAATCTGCAAAGAAATCCACCTGTTTT
Source organism: Cheirogaleus medius (assembly GCA_008086735.1). Taxonomy (NCBI): domain Eukaryota; kingdom Metazoa; phylum Chordata; class Mammalia; order Primates; family Cheirogaleidae; genus Cheirogaleus; species Cheirogaleus medius. The sequence goes on along the minus strand of VBSM01003225.1, from coordinate 1,850,525 downwards.
TGTCGCCACAATCCCCACAATTTTCTTTTTCCACCAAGTTCATTCTTTCCCAATATGTTTCAGATTGGGAGACTCCATCTAAAACCAAGTGGTCGATTCTTATGGAAGATATTTTTGGGAAGGAGACGTCCAGTGGTGTGACGATGGTAAGAGTTCCTTGGGATAAATCTAGATATTCCTTCCACATTTGCAAAGATTGGGCAGCCTAAGTTAGAAAATCAGCTTGAGAACCAGGCATGTGGCGCCCCCCAAGAGGAAGCATGTTCCAGAGACAGTGAATATTGTCAAGTTGGGGGAAACCCTCAGCCTTGCCTCAGACTTCTTCACTAAAAAAGAGTTCTGTATTAGTAAATATTTTCATGGCTATGTCTCAGATATTGAGCATTGGTGCCCATTTCAGTTTTAAATAGTGAACAAACTCTGTAATGCAGAAAGCTTTGTAAAATAACACCTGTGGAGTCTTATGGCTTAGCATTTGCCTTTTCTTTTTGGCGGAGTTCAAATGAGACAGGAACAGTACATTTGCACTGTAAATTATGACATCTCTGGCCGTGATGATGTGTTTCTATTTGTAGCATTGTATGTGGGGATGATCCTTAGGAATATAATGAATGTGGGAAATGTCTTAGCACTCATCTCTTAACCAACAGGAAAGAGCTCGTCTTGGAGAGAAGTCCACCGAATACGCTCACTTGTTTGAAGTCTTCAGCATGGGCGCTCATCTTACCCAGCCAATGGGCAGGCATGCTGGCAAGAGGCCCTATCACCGCCGTGACTATGGGGTAGCTTTCAAGGGCAGGCCACACCTAACTCAACACGTGAGCATGTATGATGGGAGGAAAATGCACGAATGCCATCAGTGCCAAAAAGCGTTCACCACGAGTGCTTCCCTCACACGGCACAGGAGAATACACACCGGGGAGAAACCCTATGAATGCACAGACTGCGGGAAAGCCTTCAACGATCCTTCAGCCCTTAGGAGTCACGCGAGAACTCACCTCAAAGAGAAGCCCTTTGACTGCAGTCAGTGTGGAAATGCATTCCGGACCCTCTCGGCCCTGAAGATACACATGAGGGTTCATACTGGTGAGAGGCCTTACAAGTGTGATCAGTGTGGGAAGGCCTATGGCAGAAGCTGCCACCTCATTGCACACAAGAGAACACACACTGGAGAGAGGCCCTATGAATGTCATGACTGTGGGAAAGCGTTCCAGCACCCTTCCCATCTTAAAGAGCACGTCAGGAACCACACTGGGGAGAAGCCCTACGAATGCACGCAGTGTGGCAAAGCCTTCCGATGGAAGTCTAATTTTAATTTGCACAAGAAGAACCACATGGTCGAGAAAACCTACGAATGTAAGGAATGTGGGAAATCATTTGGTGATCTTGTGTCACGGAGGAAGCACATGAGAACTCACATCGTCAAGAAGCCTGTTGAATGCCGACAGTGTGGGAAAACCTTCAGAAACCAGTCCATCCTTAAGACACACATGAACTCTCACACTGGAGAGAAACCCTATGGGTGCGATCTCTGTGGGAAAGCCTTCAGTGCCAGCTCGAACCTAACCGCACACAGGAAAATACACACTCAGGAGAGACGCTATGAATGCGCTGCCTGTGGGAAAGTCTTTGGTGATTATTTGTCCCGGAGGAGGCATATGAGCATTCATCTTGTAAAGAAACGCGTTGAATGTAGGCAGTGTGGGAAAGCCTTCAGAAACCAGTCGACCCTGAAGACACACATGCGAAGCCACACGGGAGAGAAACCGTACGAGTGCGATCACTGTGGGAAAGCCTTCAGCATAGGTTCTAACCTGAATGTGCACAGGAGAATCCACACTGGGGAGAAGCCCTATGAATGCCTTGTCTGTGGGAAAGCCTTCAGTGACCATTCATCCCTCAGGAGTCATGTGAAAACTCACCGGGGAGAGAAGCTCTTTGTGTCGCCAATGTGGAAGAGGCTCCAGTGAGAAAGCCTGCTCTAAAAGAAACATGAGCACTTAGACTGGAAACAAGCCTTGTGGATGTGAGAAGGCAGGAAGCTTTTGCCTTACTGGGCAGAAAAGAATACGTGTAGCTCGGGAAAAATCCAATTCCTATAAAGATTATAGGGAGACAAAGTGTTCTCATTTAGATTTGTGAGAACTTATTCTAGAGTAGAAAATGTACTTCTGTAGCATGGAGAAGTCTTCAGAGTACATTCTACTCTTACAGACATGAGAACTTAGGGGACAGAAACCCCATCTTGGCATCCAACGTTGAAGTGAATTTAGTACCACCTCTCACCTTCTGGGCACAAGAGTTAATAAGCGCACTAGGGAGAATCTCTGTAAATCTCTGCGGTGACGGGAAACCTTTCCCAGTCTCACACTATTCTTCACGGGAGAAATCACTGAAGAGAAAAGTCAATAAAAGTGAGGAATGCGGGAAAGTTGCTAACAAGAGTCAGCAAACCATGGCCAGCTGTTAGTAAAGAGGAAAAATATCTGAGAGAGACCATATGTGGCCAACAAAACCTAAAATCCTTGCTATCTGGCCCTTTCCAGGAAAACGATGCTGACCCCTGACCTACAGCAGTGGTTCTCAACTGGGGACAATTTCGTTGTGCAGGGGTTATTTGGCAATGTTGTCTGGAGACATTTTTGGTTATTTGAACTGGAGGTGTGATGGTGGAGGGGTGGCAGGCACTGCTGACAAGTAGCAGAAAGACATCAGGGATGGTGCTAAATATCCCACAATGCACAGGACCCCCCCCCCAAAAGAAAGAATTATGTGCTCACAAATAACACCATTGCTGAGGTTGCAAATAATCACCCAGTTACTCCTCAGTTTTTACCCACAGTAATCCCTCCATTTTTATGAATCTTGTGACTACTTACACTAGGAGAAATTCCTTTTTAAAACTTTAAAAATATAATCAGTGGTGATAACCCCTACGTGGAGGTGATTCCAGCCATGATCACCTCACTTGCTGTGCATGTGAGAATTCTCCCTGAGAGAGAGACCCCAGTGAGATTTTCCAGAGGATATTGGATTGCCCTTACCAGTCTTCCATCATGAAAACAGACCCCAGCTCATTCATTTTTAGTCTCTATTTTTAAGGTTACACTCCTCTAAATAACCCTTAAAAGCCTCATCAGGAAAGGTTTGTATATAGCACTTTTACTGTACTTCATCCATGATATGTCTTAATTTCCTTTGGGATAACTTCCTTGACCAATGGCATATTTAGAGTTGTTTTATGTACTATGTAACGTGGGTATTTTTAGTACCTGTTTGTTACTGGTATGTAATTCAAGTGCATTGTGATCAGAGTGTGGCGTCTCCATTGGAGGGGCCTTTGGTATTTTTGCAACCTGCTGTCCAGCCAAGAGTGGCATATACTTCTAGTTGTTTCTCCAGTATCTACTCATCTTCTTCCATATCAAGAGAATCCAGGTTCTGTCAGATTAGTAAGGTGTGCTATTTTAGAAAATCTCTTACAGCTCTTGCAACTAGTACAGTCCATAGCCCTGGCCATTGTCAGACAAGCAGGTGTCACTGTGTGGGCTTCTGAGAAAGCTCTTTAAAAGGGGTCATTCTTACCTAAACCCTCCTCTACACGTTCTGTTCTTTGCTTTCCACCCTACTTCTCACCTTGCAAGGAGATCCGGTACCTAGTGTCAAAAGGTTTGTCTTGTCACCATGAGGTTGAAAGCCATGGTCTAAGGAGGTCACTGCAGAAAGGTCACAGTGACCCTGGCCTCCCCTGTGGCTCCCAAAGCTTTCTGCACTAGCCCTGGATTTGTTACTTCCAACTTCCTATTACATGAGAAAAAATAAAATTGATTATTGGTTTAAGCTGCTACGGATATTTCATTGTTTCTCTATTTACTTTATTTGTTGGTGGGAGGAGGGGTCCGCACCACACAGCTAGATGCTGTTGGGAACCCACATGCCTGGTCATTGGTAAGTTCTGTAACTGCCACCTAAATGTGTGGGTGTAGCATTTATTTATTTATTTATTTATTTATTTATTTATTTTTTGAGACACAGTCTCACTCTGTCGCCCAGGCTAGAGCACAGTGGTGTCATCATATTGTAGCTCACTGCAGCCTCAAACTCCTGGGTGCAAGCGATCCTCCTGTCTCAGCTCCCTAGTAACTGGGACTACAGGCTCACACCACCAAGCCTGGTTAATTTTTCTATGCTTTGTAGAACTGGAGTCGTCTTCTTGCTCAGGCTGGTTCAAACTCCTGGCCCCAAGCCATCCTCCCGCTTCAGCCTCCCAAAGTGCTAGGATTACAGGCTTGAGCCACTGTGCCCAGCCAACGTGTGTGTCTTGGGAGAAGATGAGGTCAGAGCTGTGTCAGGGCCCTTTTTGTGGGGCATCTTGTGAGTTCAGTGAAGGGACTTTATTTTTTTTTTTGAGACAGTCTTGCTGTGGTGCCCAGGCTGGAGTGCAGTGATGTCACCATAGCTCACTGCAGCCTCAAACTCCTGGGCTCAAGCAATCCTGCCTTACCTCCCCAGAAGCTGGGACTACAGGTGTGCACTACCACATCTGGCTAAGTTTTCTATTATTAGTAGAGACGAGGTCTCCCTCTTGCTCAGGCTGGTTTCAAACTCCTGACCTCCAGTGATCCTCCCGCCTCGGCCTCCCGGAGTGCTAGGATTACAGGTGTGAGCCACCACGCCCAGCCGATCTTAATCTTTTGCCCAAGAAAATCCTTTGTCATTAGCCCACTGCCACTTTTCCAAATTCAGCATAAAAACTGATTTTAAAACCAGCCTAGTTACTCCTTGAGAATCTAAATCAACCAGTTTGCTTCCCAGAGACAGAAGTTCCAGCCTTGGGCTTTGATGATGATTTTGTTTATTTATGTATGTTTATTTATGTATGTTAAGCCTAGAGATGTACTGACAATTATTTGGACCTAACGTTCATGATAATTTTTCGATAGTTGTTTCTCTACCTCTCCTAAGAAGATGGCAGACTATATGAGCTCTTTCCATAGATTTGCTAGTCTTCCCACATTCACTGGAAGGTAGTCATTCACTTTCTGCAGAAGAGACAGGTGCAAAGAGTCACCTTACCAGCTGGAACCTGGGACCAACGTCAAGTGCTTATTCTGACAGCCCTTATCTCACCTCTTTGCACCAACTATCGGAGCTTTCAGGCTTAGAATGCATGGCTCGCTGTTTTCCTTTGGCTTCCTGAAATCCCTGCACCCTTCCTTTCCTCTGTGGTGTTTCCACACAAGCGGTTGGCTGTGTGATGGGGGCAGCCGCATCTCCCAGAGTGAAAGTGCCAAATGCTCAGGAAGCCTTGGTCAAAAGTTTTCTTAGGGGCTGGGCGTGGTGGCTCACACCTGTAATCCCAGCACTCTGGGAGACCAAGGCAGGAGGATTGCTTGAGCTCAGGAGTTCGAGACCAGTCCGAGCAAGAGCAATACCCCATCTCTACTAAAAATAGAAAAATTAGGTGGGCATGGTGGTGCACGCCTGTAGTCCCAGCTACTGGGGAGGCTGAGGCAGGAGGATCGCTTGAGCTCAGGAGTCTGAGGTTGTAGTGAGCTATGATGATGCCACCGCACTCTACCCCAGATGACAGAGCGAGACTCTGTCTTTAAAAAAAAAAAAAAAAGTTTTCCTGGGCTTGTTAGTGAAGAAGTAACCATTGCTGGCTCTTGCTTAGGTTTGGGAAAAAGAATATGCACTCTAGAGGCCTGGCCTAAGGAGGAGGAGAGAGTGAAATGGGGCCATTTCTTTAATGAGGAGCGGTGGGACTCCGGTGTCACTTCTCTCTTTGTCTCAATTCCTCCATCAACAGCGGTAATGATGGGAGAGGAAAATAATGAATCCCATGGATAAACTTAGTGGCTCAGGGCTGTTGCATCTCATTGCACTTTCCCGCCAGTTCTTCGGATAGACAAAGTGTCTCACAGATGTCTCTGGAGGGGACTTCTAATTACACTAACACAGCCTTCTTGTCTCGGTGTTTTCAATTGTTGAGACCTCTCCAGCAGGGACCCTGTCTGTCTTGTGTGACATTTGGACAAGCTTCCATCTGCTCAGGAATTTTTCCCCTCTGGGGAACCTGCAGTACACACCCAATGAATATCGGTTAAGTGCCTTACACTTAGTTAGGTTTGGGGAAGAAAGACTGATAATTGACGGTATTGCCCTTAAGAGAGCACAGGTCGGGAGGTCAAGGAGGGCCACTGGGAGGGTAACAGAAGAGGTGTTTCGAGCTGAGTGTGGAAGGCTTGCTAAGTGTTCACAAGCGGACTCCAATAAGCATGCCAGTCCCCAATGCAGAGGCGCAGAAGAAAGGACAATATATCACATTCTTGAGATACAAGAGGCTCTTTGAAGTAGGAGGCAAAGCTTCAGTGTAATATGGGGCATTGCATAACACATCAGTATGTTAGTCTCAATTTCACTATTAATTGGAAATTGATGGGAATCCATTGACGTTTGATAGGTTTGCAGTTGAGCCAGGAGACTGGTACCCTATCGAGGAGTGGGATGAAGGAGGCCTGTTTCCATTAGCTTTTGTTGCGTGACCACCCAAAACAGCGATTTAAAACAACCACGGTGGTGTTACGGTTTGTGGGTTGACCATCTGGGCAGTGCTCAGCAAGCCCCGACTCAAGCCCCGACTCATGTCTGTTCTGCCTACACCCCACGGGCCATTGTAGCCACGTGGGTGAGCCCAGAGCGGAAGGGCAGAGTCACACAGTAGGGGCTTGGGTACAAGGAAAGGAAGACCCCACAGCCTTTCTGTTTTGCAGTTGGCCACAAGGCGAGCATGTTTCTATTGCATGAGTCCAAGTGAGAGGGAATTGCTTTATTGAGATGTAGGAAATTCACCTATTTAAAGGATATAACCTGATACGTGTTGGCCTACGTGCACCCCCATGCAACCATCACCACAATCAAAATAGTGAACTCCCAAAAGTTCCCTCATGTGCCTCTGTGATTCCTCCCAGTCCTTCCCCGGGTGAGCAATGGTCTGCTTTTGAGTGGGGGTGGACCCGGCTTCTCCCTGTGGCTTATTCCACTACTGAAGAGCTCGAACCGTGGTTTTCCGTGAAGGACCAGGGCCTGCCTTCTGTGATGTCCCTGAGAGAGCAATTCCTCTACCGAAAAGTCTCCTCAGAGCCCCTTTGATGTCCCTGTTCCTCAGGCTGTAGATGAAGGGGTTCAGCATGGGGGTGACCACGGTGTACATCACCGAGGCCATTGCACCCCTTCTGGAGGGCTGGGCTGTTCCAGAAGTTAGGTAGACCCCCAGGCCTGCACCGTAGAACAAGGAGACGACGGAGAGGTGAGACCCACAGGTGGAAAAGGCTTTGTACTTCCCTCCAGCAGAGGAAATGCACATTATGGAGGAGATAATTCTAGAATAAGAAAAAAGAATCCCAGTCAGGGGAATGGCACCGAGCAGAGCAGATAGAAAGTACAGCAGGATGTCATTGACAAGGGTGTCAGAGCAGGCAACCTTGAGGATCTGAGCAAGGTCACAGAAGTAGTGGGGGATTTCTGTTTCTTCGCAGAAGGACACCCTCAAAACCATCAAACTTTGCAGCAGAGAATACGTCAGGCAGATTAACCAAGAAAGCAGAAGCAGAAAACCACAGAGGCGGGGGTTCATGATGACCGTGTAGCGCAGGGGGTGACAGATGGCCACAAACCGATCATAGGCCATCGCCGTCAGTAGCAAACTATCTAGTCCACCAAAAAGCAAGAAAAAACACATCTGGGCAAGGCAGCCTTTGTATGTGATGGCTTTGCTGTGCGCCTGGACGTTCACTAACATCTTGGGCACCGTGGTGGTGGTTAAACAGATGTCAGCAAAGGACAGGTTGGAGAGGAAGAAGTACATGGGGGTGTGCAGGTGGGCGTCTGAGATGACGGCCAGGATAATGAACAGGTTCCCGAACACCGTGACCAGGTACATGGACAGGAACAGCCCAAGGAGGACGGGCTGCAGGTCCATATCTTCTGAAAGTCCCAGAAGGAGGAATTTTGAAATAGCTGTTTGGTTCCCTGGTTCCATATAATTAATGGAAATTGCCTGGAAAGAGGCAAAGCATAACGTTCAAACAATGATAAAACAGGAATGTGCCACACATTTCCAACTCATTCACTCATGAAGCCTTGTATTTTGTTATCTAAGTGATTCGCTTTCTTTAGCTGACCAAGATTTCTTCAATGCTACCGTCCCTCCCTTGCTTCTATCGCTACTCCCTGGAATGCCTGGTCTTTAAAATGAACGTTCCACCTCTTGTCAGTTTTTTAACTAATTTCCATTTCAGCTTTCTCTGCTCTGCTTAGCCTCCGAGATGTGAAGGGATAGGGAGGGGAGGGGAAGAGGTCAGCGGAAAAGCTCAACAAGCAGCAAGGAGCACTGTCCCCTGACAACTCTGAAACCAAAAGCGTCAGGTAGTTCTGAAGTGTCCAGCTGGGATAAAATAAACAAACAAGCAAGCAACTGGCTGAAAACCCACAGGAGATGTTGTGGGTTTGATTTCAGACAAACGCAATAAGACAAATATTGTAATAAAGTGGGGCACACACATTTTTTGGTGTCCCAGTGCATATAAGTTATTTCTACACTATGCTGTCTTTAAGTGTGCAATAGCATTATGTCTTTAAAAAATGTGCATACCTTAATTAAAAAAATATTTCATTGCTAAACCATGCTAATG
>VBSM01003225.1:1797242-1841729 GCA_008086735.1 Cheirogaleus medius | reverse complement strand
ATGCCTGTAATCCTAGCACTCTGGGAGGCTGAGGCAGGAGGATCTCTTGAGCTCCGGAGTTGGAGGTTGCTGTGAGCTATTGTGATGCCATTGAACTCTAGCCCTGGTGACAGAGTGAGATTCTGTCTCAAAAAACAAAATGTCATCAAGCAGTGCACGACTGCACTTCTTTATGTGCACGTCCTAGCTTAGTGTCAGGCACAAGGGAGGTGCTATGTAGATGTGGAAATGTCCCCCCTAGAAAAAAGAAAAGTGTGGTCGGGTGGGGGGAGATCTTCAAGGGGGTAGAAAGAAGGTTATAAGAAGGAAGCCCAGAAACTGAGAGGCAGAGTTGCAGCTGGGCCCCTTGACATTGTGCTTCCCTGGCATCTCTAATGGCTGAAATAATGTAAAGTTGGACTAGGGCCTTGGTTGTTTGCTCAAGTTAACTGTTAATTCCTTCTCTACACCCCTTTTTCTCGGAGCAATTATTAACTGTGGGTGCACTCTTTCTTTGCCAAGCAGGAGGAGAGAACTCCAGGGTCAGGAGGAGAATCTATGAGTTTGTTTTGCAGAAGGAATGACGGCCCCTGAAAAAGTTGTGCCCAGTAAGAATGGTTCTTCAAGGTGTTATCTGAGACCGAAAACACCACAGACTTCCCCCTACCCTTCCCCCTGCTCCTCATTAAACTCACTGACCTGAGTGGTGTTCTTTCCTGTCTTGCCTCTCTAGGTGCATGGTGCTGTCTTATTAGCCCTCCCCTGGAAGAAGCAAAGAAAATTGAGCCCACACCGCAGAACTGGGATGCTCTATGGCCAAAATGAATAATAAACCTTTCTCTATCTCCAAGCACCAGGGTCGCAGTGGCAGGCTTTAGCTGCGCGTCGGGTACACGAGCCTGAATTTGGGGTTCTACAACACAGTAAAAGAAGAACAGACCTGGAGACAGAGATAAGAATATAAAGCATGTGTTCTCTCCAAGCCCCCTCCAGAGTAGACTTTCCCTTTCTCTTTATCCCTGATTCTGCACCAGGAAAGCTCAGCCCACATGTAAAAGCGTGCATCCCTTCTTACCTCTTTGCCTCGGCACTTTCTTTTTTTTTTTTTGAGATGGGGTCTTACTGTGTTGTCCAGGGTAGCCTCAAACTCCCGGGCTAAAGCAATGCTCCGACCTCATCCTCTCGCATAGCTGGGATTGCCACGGCACTTTCTGAGCAAAGATAGAGCATCCCAATTCTGCGGTGTGGGCTCAATTTTCTTTGCTTCTTCCAGGGGTAGGGCTAATAAGACAGCACCATGCACCCAGAGAAGCAGACACAAAGAGCTAAGCAGGGAGCCCAGGACCGGCCTGACACCTGGGGTGGCCCAGGGGCATTTCCTCCTGACCTGGGATAGATGAGCTGGAGGCAAAAGGGCACAGGTGTATTATCTGGGGGCTGAACCCCTTTGCTGGTCATTAAATAAATTGCTGTTTTGACTGTGTGTTTCTGGAGATTTCCCCTCTTGAGGGTCAGGGGAGTGATCTGTTCTGCTGTGTTTATCCATTCGGAGCAGAACTAGAGCCACATTTATGGTCTGCCCCCGCTCAACTTCTCCAACCCCCACTGGGTCTTTTTATCTTCCTAAAGCAATTTTTCTCTTGAGTGTGGCCTCCAGGATACTCAGCTTCCCTTTAGGAAAATCTTACTACGTCTACAATCTCTTAGCAAGTCTAAGGATTAAGAGACGCTTTTGAATGCCAAGCTGTGGTGGGTCATGCCTATAGTCCCAGCTTCTTGGAAGGCTGAGGCAGGAGGATCACTTGAGGCCAGGAGTTTGAGACCAGCCTGGGAAGTATAGGAAGACCCCATCTCTACCAAAAAAGTGAAAAAAATTAACTAGACATGGTGGCAAATGCTCCTGTCATTTTAGCTATTCAGGAGACTGAGGCAGGAGGATCGCTTGAGGTCAGGAGTTTGAGACCAGCCTGGGCAACATAGCAAGATCCCATCACTACAAAATATATGAAAAAAAAATTAACCAGACATGGTGGCTCATGCACCCATGGTCTTAGCTATTGGGGAGCTGAGGCAGGAGGATCACTTGAGCCCAGGAGTTCAAGGCTACAGTGAGCTATGATTATGCCACTGCACTCCAGCCTGGGCAGCAGAGCAAGATCCTGTCTCTAACAAAACAAAACAAAAAAGAAACACGTTTGGTCAAGTTTTGCTCAGTGTCCAGAGCATTCTCCGAGGTTCCCATGGATGCCTGTGGACCGCAATTTGGAACAAGAATCAAAGTAGCACAGAGAGGGTTAGAGAGATAGGAGAACTTGCCACAGGGCCACCAAAGTAACAGAGCAATGAGCTTGGCTATGCTTAGGCTTAAAAAGGGGTGTAGGTTGTGAACTGAAACAAAATCCTAAATCATATATTTGGGTTGTGATTTTTCTTGTCCATTCAGCCCGTTTATGTCACTTAAGTGGGGTATTTAGATGGTTCATGTTCAGTGTTAGTATTGATATGGGATGTTTTGTTCATGATGTTGGATGACACCTTGTAGTTTTGTTTTCTCTATTGTGTTATTGTTTTATACGAACTGTGAGCTTTATCTTTTGGTTGTTTTTACACTGGTGAGTTCCTATTGTGCTGTTCCATGTGTAATGCAGTTCTGAGTATTTTTCTGTAGGGCAAGTCTGGTAGTGACAAATTCCCTTAGTGTTTGCTTGTCTTGAAAAGTCTTTATTTCTCAATCATTTATGAATCTTAGTTTTGCAGGGTACAAAATTCTTGCCTGGCAGTTGTTCTGTTTAAGAAGACTAAAAAATGGATCCCTAACCCTTTCAGGCTTGTAAAGTCTGCACTGAGAAATCTGCTGTTAGCCTGATGGACTTTCCTTTGTAGGTTAGTTGTTGCTTTAATATTGCAGTTTGTAGAATTTTCTCCTTCATTTTTTGTTTCAAAATGTTAAGAAGGTACAAATATTTTTGTTACATGGAGAGCTTTTATAATGCTTGAGTCAGGCCTATTAGCATGCCCATCACCCGAATAGTGTTCATTTTCCCCATTAGGTAGGTTTTTGTCCCCCCTTCCTCCCACCTCACCCTTTCTTGCTTTCCAATGACCTTTACTTCTCTCTGTGCCCATGTGTGCCCATCACTTAGTTCCAACTTACTGCATTTTGACTTTGGCAGGTCGATCACTATGTTTCTTGGAGATGTCCTAGTTGCTATGAATCTTCCCAGTGTTTGATGACCATCTGGCATCTGGATATCTGAATCTCCGGTGACACCAGGGAAGTGTTCCTCAGTAATTCCCTTGAATAGTTTTTTCATGCTTTCTGTGTTTTCTTCTTCTCTCTCAGGGATACCTATAATCCATACATTAGTTTGCTTCACATAGTCCCATAGTTCTCTGAGTGCTTGTTCATTCTTCTTTATTCTTTTTCCTGAATCTTTGAATGACTGGGTTAGCTCAAGAGCCTGGTCTTTGAGCTCTGAGATTCTTTCTTCTACTTGGTCTAGCCTGTTGTTGAAGCTTTCTGCTGTATTTTGAAATTCTCTAAATGACTCTTTCATTTCTTTAAGTTTTGGTATATTCTTTCTTAGTTGTCTAGCTCTTTAATGACTTTCTTTCTTCCTTCCTTCCTTCCTTCCCTCCCTCCCTCCCTCCCTCCCTCCCTCCCTCCCTCCCTCCCTTCTTTCTTTCTTTCTTTCTTTCTTTCTTTCTTTCTTTCTTTCTCTTCACTGATGTCCTGAATTTTTTTTTTTGCTTCTTTGTGTTGGTTTTCAACTATCTCATTCATCATATTTGCCATCTGTATTCTGAATTTTGTTTCTGACATTTTGACAATTTCCTTTTTGTTGGGGTCTATTGCTGTAGATCCATCATGATCCCTTGGGGGTGTCTAACTAGCTTGTTTTTTCATGTTGCCAGAGTTCTTTTGCAGGTTTATTCTTATCTGAATCCTCTTATTTTAGCTCAGGGCTGATAGGTTTGCAGGGCACTTCTTCTGCTTTGCTGGGAACTCTCCTACTCAGTGAGAAGAAGGAGAGGTCCCTCGATGGTGCTTTTGTTACCTACTCTGGAAGAGTAACCTGGCAGGAGAGGGGCAGATAAACTGAGAGACTGTAATGCAGCTGTTCTGTGTTGTCCTATTCCCCTGTGATTATCACAGTTCAAGCTGGATGATCCTCATGAGAAGTAGTGGGTTGTTGAGAGAGGTTTTTTTGTTTTTTGTTTTGTTTTGTTTTTGTCGAGACAGAGAGTCTTGCTCTGCCACCTTGGGTATAGAGTGCAGTGGCATCATCATAGCTCACTGCAACCTCAAACTCCTGGGCTCAAGCGATCCTCCTGCCTCAGCCTCCCCAGTAGCTGGGACTACAGGTGTACACCATGATGCCTGGCTAATTTTTCTACTTTTAGTAGAGATGGGATCTTGCTCTTGCTCAGGCTGGTCGAGAGAGTTATTTTATTTTATTTTTATTTTTATTTTATTTCAGCATATTATGGGGGTACAAATATTACGGTTATGTATATTGCCCACGCCCCCCTCAAGGCAGAGCCTCAAGCATGACCATACCCCATACGTTGCACATCTTACTCATTATGTTTGTATATACCCATCCCCTTCTCCCCCCTCCCACCCGCCCAACACCCGACAAATGTTATTCCTACATGTCCACTTAGGTGTTGATCCGTTAATACCAATTGGCTGGTGAATACATGTGGTGCTTGTTTTTCCATTCTTGAGATACTTCACTTAGTAGAATGGGTTCCAACTGTATCCAGGAGTATACAAGAGGTGCTATGAGAGAGTCATTTTAATTTTATAATAAAAGGATTACATCCCAGAAAAACATTTACCACACTTAGCTATATATTTGAAGTCACTGAAATGTATTTCTGCAAACCCCACAGATTTTTGTGCATTTAATTTTAAAAGATCTATCAGTCACTGATGGATGTACAAATAAAGGAAATGTGATATGTACATACAATGGACTATTATGTGGCCTTAAAAAAAAACATTCTGACACATACTACAACATGGATGCACCCTGAGAATATTATGCTAAGAGAAATGAGCTGATCATAAAAAGACAAATACTGCATGCTTCCAGCTATGGGGCAGAGTAGCAAGAATAATAGAGACAGAAAGTAAAACAGTGATTATCACGCCCCGGAGGGAAGGAGGATGGGGAGTTCGTGTTTCACGGGGACACAGTTTCAATGTGGGAAGAGGAAAAGAGTTATGGAGATGGATGATGGTGGAAGAACAACGTTGCGAATGTATTTAATAGCACTGAACCGTACACTTAGCAATGGTTAAGATGGTAAGTTTTATGCTATGGATATTTTACTACAATAAAAAAGTTGAAGACAGTGTTCAGTCCCTCCCAAACCCACTGCACATAAAATGCTCCCCATCAAGCCACCAAAATTGCTCTTTTTTTTTTTTTTTTTTTGAGACAGAGTCTCACTTTGTTGCCCAGGCTAGAGTGAGTGCCGTGGCATCAGCCTAGCTCACAGCAACCTCAATCTCCTGGGCTCAAGCAATCCTTCTGCCTCAGCCTCCCGAGTAGCTGGGACTACAGGCACGCGCCACCATGCCCAGCTATTTATTTCTGTATATATTTTTAGTTGGTCACTTAATTTCTTTCTGTTTTAGTAGAGACGGGGTCTCGCTCAGGCTGGTTTCGAACTCCTGACCTTGAGCGATCCGCCAGCCTCGGCCTCCCAGAGTGCTAGGATTACAGGCGTGAGCCACCACGCCCGACCCAAAATTGCTCTTTCTAATGTTTTCCACACCACTGACTACAACAGATATTGTTCAGCCTTTATTTTACTTGGCCGCATAGCATCATTTCACACGGTTGACTCTCCCCCTCTTGAAACAGGACTTTCTCTACCTTCCGCAGCTGATACCATCGCAGGGAATTCACTGCAGACAGATGCATGTCTATTTTTGTTTTGTGTTACTTTGAGCCTCTGGTTGTTGGAACTACAGGGAGGTGAGTGTTTGTAGCAGAAGCACATTCCTGAGGGAGAACCTCTTTATCTCAAAGCAAAACCAATAGTGATGAAAGTTCTTCCAAGAAGAAAGAGGCCCCATGGGGAGAATGGGAAGGGAGATCATCTACCTGGCCCCAAAGCTGCCCTCTTGGAAACATAATCAGACCGTGTTGTTCCTTTTTGCAATTTTCTCTTCGTCCCAAGGGAGCTGAATTTCTTGGAGAGTAGAACACCACCAGGACAATTCATTTAATGAGGAACGATGAGGAATCAGCCCCCTGGGGCTTGAACAACCATAAATACTTCCGTAGAAGCCCTTACCTGGTCAGTTTCCTGATACTTGACAAGGTGAAGACCACGTGGGCTCCTTAGGGATGTGAGTTAGGATGACTTCATGGCAAGTTCCATCTCCCCGCCTTTCCCTTCTAGAGTCTCTCTTCAGCATCCAACAGTCAGAGGAGAAAGATGTTGTACGAACATGGTTTTTTTTGAGCAACGCCAGCTGAGTGGGTCACACTGTCCTAGTGAGAACTGTGTAGGAAAAAGGAAGATTTTTTAAATTAGTGTGGGAAGAAACAGAGAGGGAGGTAACACAGTTTATAATGTCGCATGATGATTGTTTTTAAGTCTCTGGAGTTTATCTCCCTGGTTATTTATATCTTTTTTTTTTAAAGATTCTATTGCAACTGGTTTCTGTCACCTCTGGCTCTGATAGCCCTTCATTCTGGAAACTAGTGGCTTTCTCAGTGTCATTAGGAATTGGCACTCCCTCAAGTGTGTCACGTTCTCAAGAGTTTCCAAATTACTGACAAACACCTTCCTCATTTTTCTCTGGTATATTCGTTCTCCAAGTGGGGTTTCCAGAACAGCAACATCAGTGTCACCTTGGGAGCTTGTTAGAAATGCACACTCCCAGGCTACACCCAAGACCTTCTGATAGAAACCGGGGATGGGGCCAAGCAATGTGTTTTGTGTTGTTTTTTAGAGACAGAGTCTCACTCTGTCACCCAGGCTGGAGTGCAACAGCATGATCATTGCTCACTGCAGCCTCAAACTCCAGAGCTCCAGCAATCCTCCTGCCTCAGCCTCCTGAGTAGCTAGGGCTACAGGTGCCCACTGCCAGCTAATTAAAAAAAAAAAATATATATATATATGTATATATATTTGCAGAGATGAGGTCTCACTATATTGTCCAGGCTAGTCTCAAACTCCTGGGCTTCAAGCAATCCTCCCATCCTGAGAACACAGGTGTGAGTCAGCACGCCTAGCCTGCAATCTGGTTTAACAAGCCTTCCAGGTAACTCTAGTGCACGCTAAAGTCTGAAGACTCAGGCTCCAGCACAGTGCTTGGTTCTCCACCCAACCTGCATCATCAGTCAGTTCCTATTAGATTGCAGACACTTCAATCCAACAAGTAGGTGCGCAATGCCCACCGTGCACCTCCTGTCACCTATATGTCATTGCAGTTGTGGATGGGCGTTTCCTTTCTCTCATCTTTTCTAAGGATTGTTTGCAGATACATAAGAAAGCTGCTGATGCTGATGAGTTGCCATTGCGTTTAAGTTGACTTTCCTTCGTGTTCTAAGCAGGCAATCCAACAGCATCTGATAGTGACCAATTTGGGGTTTGATTTTCCATTATCATGTTCATTTCCTTTTCTAGTCTTACGGCATTTCTTTTGAATGACTAGAAATGATGTTAAATAATAATGATAACAGCCGGTATATTTTCCCCTTTCTGCGTTTTGTCTGTTGCTGTTGTTGTTTTAAGGGTTTACTGATGGGTCTTGGTTTAACACAGCTAGCAGTATCCTTCTTTTCTGTATGGCAGAAGTTCATTCTGTTCCCTTCCCTTCAATGGCTGTTAAATTTTATTACATGAACTTTAGTTTATGTTAAAACTGATTTTTTTCCTGCATTGCTCTATTCATGCATATACTCTGTTATCCAGTTTTCTAATATTAAATGGGGTGTTTTTTTTTGCATTCATATGATGAACATTTATTAGTAATGGAGTGTGTCATTTTATCAAACAGATAACTTCATCTCACTCCCTTTTCAGGCTTTTGCATGTAGGGTCAATGTGAGATTAACTCATAGATTTCTGGTTTGTGTTATACACAGTCCTGTTTGGTCCCAGACGTCATTCGGCTCTCTGTGCTCTTTGGGTACAAAGCCCTGGGGAAACCAGGGTAAAGTAAAATGATCTCACCTGTGATCTGGATTTTGTGTGGTTTATGAGTCAGTACCAAGGGAGGCAGTTGTGAATCAAATAATCCCATACGTAAATGCAAAAGCATGCCTATGATTCGTGCAATGAAGAAAATATAGAAGATTAGAAGGCACAGACTAGGGAGATTGTACTTGGTGGGCCAGGGTCGGGGGTGTGCAAGGAAGGCTTCTCTGAGGACGTGATGTTTGATCAGAGAGCTAAGGACAGGAAGTATCACAGGAATGCAAAGGTGCCAGGGGAGGGGCACCCCTGGAAGGAGGGAATTTTTAGGTCTCCTAAGAAGGCAACACTGTTGCAGCTTACAGGCTGCTCTGCTGCTTGATCAGACGGAAGGATGGCAGGAAGCAGCGTAGGTCCTCGTGGACCACAGTGAGTAGTTCACCCTCACACAGAGGGAAAACCTCTTACAAGGGCTGGATGGATGACGTAGGTGTGATGTTGGTGACAATTTCTTGTCCACCTAATTTCTTGTTATTTGTATACTGTGTTTTCTTGAATTAGATGTCTAGTTCCCTTGGGAAAAAAGTGTCCATTTCTATGAGTTTTACATTGTAACATCTACTTGTATACAGTAATCTCTACTAATTTATAATGTTTCCTCTATGTGTCCTGAAGGTTTTTTCTCATTTTCTGCAAATGTATTTGTACTTTCTTTTTCTCTTTCTTTTTCTTTATTTTTTCCCACAATGGGCTAATCAAATGTTTACATGTACCACGGACCTTAATTCCAGAAATATGTTCTTGTGTTCTGGCTCAATTTTCTTTGTTTTTGTTTTTGTTTGTGTGTGTGTGTGTGTAATTAGTTTATACTTCATTGTTACCTTTTCTCTGACAGTATATGAGATTGTTATTTCAATCTCACTTGACTAAAATCAAGTATTATTATTGTAAAATAGAATTTCTCTTTGTCATAGTTGAGAATGACACATTCATCTCGATTCGGTTTTGACTTCTATTATCATTATTATTATTAAGGGTGGACAATTCACTCTTATTATTGCTTTTAATTTTTGGTTTTAATGAAAACTCTTTCATTATTGATTTTAATTAATTAAAACTATGTATATTAGAGATATTAATATTTCTCTGCCATATAGATTCAACATAGTTATTTTCATATTTCTTATTTTATTTTATTAATTATACATATTCATGGGGTACATTTAATGTATAGTGATCATATCAGGGTAATTAGCATTTCCATCATCAAAAATATTTATCATTTCTTGTGTTGGGAACATTCAATATCCTCTTTCCAGCTATTTAAAACTATAATATTATCTCCTTGTTAATTATAGTCATCGTACAGTGGTATAGAACACCAGAACTTATTCCTTTTATCTAGCTGTAATTTAATCTTCTTTTACAAATCTCTGGTACTTTTTTTTACAGTAAGACACTCAGTTTATTTTTTAAAAATAAATAATTAATAAATAATTAATAATTTTATTTAATAAAGCCTTAGAAAGATAACGTAAGAGAGGAATTTTGTTAGCCTTACATGAATAGCTTAGAAAATAAGAAGGGTTGAACATCAGTGAGCTGTATCCATCCATCTCAAGAAGTGAGAAAAAGGACAGCACTTTATACGCAAAGAATCAAAGAAAAATTAATCATGATGAGAGCAAAGATGAGTGACATAGAAAACAAAATACAATGGAATTAGATCTCTAGTTCCCTTGGGGAAAAAACGTCCATTTCTATGAGTTTTACATTTTAACATCCACTTGTACACAATAATCTCTACTAATTTATAATTTTTCCTTTATATGTCTTGAAGGTTTTTTCTCAATGGAGAAAATCAACAAAGACAAAAGATGAATACCTTTGGTAAATTTCTGCTGAAATAATCACAAAAAGCACTTAAAAGATCACCGAAAAATGTAAACATCTTTATACCAGAACATTTGAAATTTTAAAAAAAAATTTATTTATTTATTTATTTTGAGACAGAGTCTTACTCTGTTGCCCTGGCTAGAGTGCTGTGGCATCAGCCTAGCTCACAGCAACCTCAAACTCCTGGGCTCAAATGATCTTTCTTCCTCAGCCTTCTGAGCAGCTGGGACCACAGGCATGAGCCACCATGCCCGGCTAATTTTTCCTATTTTTGGTAGAGATGGGGTCTCACTCTTGCTCAGGCTTGTCTCAAACTCCTGAGCTCAAACGATTCTCCCGCCTCGGCCTCCCAGAGTGCTAGGATTACAGGCATGAGCCACCGAGACCGGCTAAACATCTGAAAATTTACATAAAACAAAGTCCTAGAACAATGCAACTCCCCATAACTGACCCAAGAGCAAACAAAATCTGAATAGCCCTACATCCATTTAAAATTTTAAAAAATTTGTTTTAATTATTATGGGTACATAATAGTAACATATATTAACAGAGTACGTGTGATGCTTTGATACAGGCATATACTTTTAAATAACAAAAGAGTAGAATAGAAATGTTCCTAACACAAAGCAATGATAAATGCCCTCTATCCCTTTTTAAAGTTAAACGTGTCATTTAAATCCTTGCCACAAAGAAACTTCAGGTCCATCAGACATCATTGTGTATTTATTCAAACATTTAAGAAAAACATTATTCAAACATTTAAGAAAAGCATAATGCCAACCATCTTCTAGATGATATAAGAATATGAAACAATTCTCAACCCATAAGACTGACATTACACGAACCTGGAAGTGGTATTGAAAGAAAAATTACAGACCAGTCGCCCTTATGAACATGGAGACAAAAATTCTAGGATGAAAGCACCTTTCGGAGTGGGTTAGTGTTTGCTTCTGCCTGGGGTCAGGGGCGCAATTCCTCCAAGACCACTTTAGATTCAATTCCTCTGGCTTGCGGTGTCTGGGAGAATATGAACGCAGGCTCCAAATATCAGCTGCAGTTTCCTTTGAAATGTGTCTCTTTTCTGACATCTTGTGGATGACTTTTCTTCCTTTTCTTTTACCTCCTACTATTTGGATTGTGTGTAAGTGCTCCTTAACTTTTTAATTATATAAAATCTCAGATTTATGGAAAAGTTGCAAGAACAATACAAATAGCTCTCATGTATAGACTTACGCAGATACCCCAACCGTCAACATGTTACCACATTTACTGTTTTTAAAATTCCCTGTTCTTCCTTCCCCTCCTACCCCTCTTTTTCCTTCTCTCTCTCTCTCTGTAATTTTTCAGAACCCTTTAAGAGTAAATTGCATTGAAGATCTGGTCCCTCCATACCTCTACAAATCCAGTATTTCCCGAAAACATGAACATTGTTTCACATAACCACAGCACAATTCATCACAAGCACTAATACAATAATAATACCAAATCGACAAGACTCATTCCTATGTCAATAATGACACCAGTAATGTCATCTATAGCCAAAGACAATCCCAGATTATCATTGGTTAACTTGTCTTTTTAGCCTTCTTTAGTCTGCACCATTTCCTAGACTTTCTTTCTGTCTTACGGCGTTGACATTGTTGAAGGGCACAAGTTAGATTTTGTGTAGAACACCGCTCAAGCTCAGTTCGCCTGATGTTCCCTACTCTTCAGATTAAAATCCCGCATCTTTGGCAGGATTCCTGCAGAAGTGAAGTTGTATCCTTTTCAGTGAATCCTATCAGAAAGCACATCATATTGATTTGTCCTTTTTGTCACATTACTAAAGCTCTTTGACCACCCGATGGAGTTGTTATAAAATGGATACTTAACCACTTCGGGACCGTGCTCACCAGCCGTGAACTCTTGCCCACAGCCGGCGCTCACAGTCCGCACGGTAGTTTGTGCTGTGCATTGACGATGGATCCGTTTTGCTCTTGTGTGATGAGGAAAGCTTTAAAGCGCTGAAAGCTTGTTTGACTTTACAGGCAGCTTTACTTGTAATGTAAATCAGAATAGGTAACATATACATATATGTTTTCATTACGTTATTTTTAAAGGTTCACAATTTTATTTTGATAAATGAAAAATTAGAAAAGTCATATCACGGCTGTCGGCTAAAGTCAACGCTCGGCTGTGCGCGTTCATCTGTGGCTGTCGACTACAGTTGACGCTGGTCCCGAAGTGGTTAAGAAAGACAGCTGGAGCAAGAAAGACAGCTGGGGCCAGGCACGGTGGCTCACACCTGTCATCCCAGCATTTTGGGAGGCTGAGGTGGGAGGATCACTTGAGGCCAGGAGTTTGAGACCAGCCGGGGTAACATAGCAAGACTCCATCTCTACAAGAAAATTGTTTTTAAAAAGTTAGCCAGGCACGGTGGCGCATGCCTGTAGTCCCAGCTACTCAGGAGGCTGAGGCAGGAGGATCGCTTGAGCCCAGGAGTTCGAGACTGCAGCCAGCTATGATTGTACCTCTGTATTCCAGCCTGGGCGACAGGGAAAAACTTGAAAATAAAAAAAAAATGAATATAGGTGGTTGAGATGACGGGCTCAGTGTTTTAGGATTCCATTTCAGAGTGAGAAGAGATCCAACTCTTAAACAGAACAATGCTCTTCGTAAATAACTTGAGTAAAAAGCACGGTCAACGTTTCTATTTTACAGACGATGCCTGTTTGATGCTAACTGATGTTGTTGCTCTTATCTCTTCTTTTGTGGACACTCCAGCTCCATGGAAGCGGGAAACCAAACAGGAGTCATAGAGTTCATCCTCCTCGGACTCTCCAAGGATCTAGAGCTGCAGCCCATCCTCTTCGGGCTGTTCCTGTCCATGTACCTGGTCACGGTGCTTGGGAACCTCCTCATCATCCTGGCCGTTGGCTCCGACGCCCACCTGCACACCCCCATGTACTTCTTCCTCTCCAACCTGTCCTTTATCGACGTCTGCTTCAGCACCAGCATAATCCCCAAGATGCTTGTGGACATCCAGACAGGGAGCAAAGCCATCTCCTACAGGGACTGCCTCACTCAGGTGTATTTTACCATGCTTTTTCCCATCCTGGACACCATCCTCCTGACCGTGATGGCCTATGACCGGTTTGTGGCCATCTGTCACCCCCTGCACTACACGGTCATCATGAACCCCCGCCTCTGCGCCCTGCTGGTTTTTGTCACCTGGTTCATTGGCGTCACGACGTCCTTTCTCCATATTTCTCTGACGATGCGTCTGACCTTCTGCAAATACCTTGACATTCCACATTTTTTCTGTGAACTGACGCAGATCCTCAAGTTGGCCTGCTCGGACACCTTCCTCCACCACGTGCTGATATATTTCATGACAGGTGCGCTGGGTGTTTTTCCCCTTCTTGGGATCCTTGCGTCTTACTCGCGAATTGCTTCATCCATAAGGAAGATGTCCTCATCCGGGGGGAAGCAAAAAGCCTTTTCCACCTGTGGGTCTCACCTGTCCGTCGTTTCTTTATTTTATGGGACGGGCGTTGGAGTCTATTTCACTTCTGCGGTGACTCACTCCTCCCAGAAGATCTCGGTGGCCTCGGTGATGTACACGGTGGTCACCCCCATGCTGAACCCCTTCATCTACAGCCTGAGGAACAAGGACATGAAGGGGGCCCTGGGGAGACTGCTCGGCAAAGCAGCTTCCTGTCTGTGATATATCCATGGACCCCACGACTGAGAAGAATTTTGGGCACCAAATGGGGCACACACACAAACACCCCTTTTATCTTACTCTTGACTCTCTCAGTCCATCTTGTTCTTTCACCTAATCCTGGAGGATCTATGACTTTGCTCTTTCCTAGTTCTTACACACTTTTTCATAACGAATCTTCCTGTAATTTCTTTGATGACACACAAGCCCTATCTATTGTCCAAAAATATTGTCTTCGGTCATCTTTCTTGCTTCCACATGGGTGCGTTTTGAACTTGGGTTGGAAGCATTTACTGCTAGCTTTGTTATCTCAAGTGGTGGCACAGAGTTCTTAAACTCATTTATTTCTGTGTGTTTGCATGTGGATTTGTGTTGTTTGTGTGTGTGTATGTTATCAACAGTGTTTTTGTTTTTTACTGGATAAAGTATGATTAAAATACATATTAAAGTACAGATGACATTTTAGTGTTTATTATGTATTAATTCTGTGCTAAGTGCTCTCTCTATACTATCTTATATGATTTTCCCAATAAGAATGGTTACTACCACCATTCTAGACGTGAGGAAATGAGGCTCTAAGAACTAAAAACAAACAAACAAAAACAACTTTTCCAAAGTTACAGAGAGACCAAGTGGCAAAACCAAGATTCAAACCCAGAATTCTGATCCTGAGCCCATTTTATTTTATTTTTATAGAGACCAGATGTTATTCTGTTGCTCAGGCTGGGGTATGGTAGCACAATCATAGCTTACTGCAGCCTGGAACTCCTGGGCAAAAGTGATTCTCCTGCCTCAGCCTCCCAAGTACCAGAGATTACAGGTATGTGCCACCACACCTGGCTAATTTTTATTATTTTTTGTAGAGATGGGGTCTTGCTATGTTGCCCAGCTTGAATTCCTGGCCTCAAGCGATTCTCCCACCTCAGCCTCCCAAAGTGCTGGGATTACAGGTGTGAGGCACTAAGCCTGGCCCTCATTTAACTTTAATTACCTCCCTAAAGTTCTTCTTGTCTCCAAAGGCGGTTGTCACATTGGGGGTGAGGGCTTCAATATATTAATTTGGGTGGTGGGGCATACAAGTCAGTCCGTAACAGATGGTTTTGCAGATCTGAGAAAGTTTCAGCCAACTCAGAAGGGAGCTTTGGAGCAAAGGTTGCTCTTTGGAGAAGTCCCACATTGGGTAGAAATGACCAGGCCCTGTTAGCCCGGGAAGAGTGTGGCCTTGAGAGTTTAGGTAGATCCCAAAAGTGATAACAGCTGGATGCTGTCATCCAACTCTGCAGTTCCTAGCCCCTCGTCCATGAACCAGTACCAGTCCGTGGCCTGTTAGGGACCAGGATGTCTGCTCAGTGCCTGTAGGCTCAGTGCCCCCACCCATCCCTACCTCCACTGTGGAAAACTGTCTTCCATGAAACTGGTCCCTAAGTGCCAAAAAGTTTGGGGACCCCTGAAACTGGATTCCTTCTAACTGAATGGCAAACTGTTTCTTAAAGAGAGATTCAGGCATCACACCTTCTTAGCTACCACATTTATTCTAGTGGCTATTCTAGAAAAATGGTCGATGCTGGACTCCACCATTTCTTATTAACTAGAAGTTACTTGTTTCTTAATTTTTTTTTTTTAAAAAAAGAACATGACTAATTCTCCCAGGTAAATCCATATGGCTCTGAAGAAAAGTTTTTCATTAATTTAATTTCTTGCTTTAGCTTAGGTTCATTCTACATAAGAGTAAGTCGATTTTAGTATTCTATTAATTTCCATCAGATTGGCAAATCTTTAATAGAATATTACTTAATTTTCTATTGACAATCTTTAAAGTTTCCACTGCTACTATTATCACTCTTCATTTATATATTTGGATATCCTCATTTTTTTTTTCTTGATAGGACTTGCCAGAAGTTTGAGTATTTTCCCCAGGAATTAGTCCTCGGTTTTGTTGATCAAATCAACTGTTAGTGGTTTTTTTTTTTTTTTTTTTTTTTTTTTTTTTGATCACAATAAATTCTCCTCTTTTTGTTCTCTTTGCTCTTCTTAAATTTGCTTTGCAGTACTTTACGTACACACATATATCTCCTTGCTCGATGAGCTGAGAGGGTGTAGAATCAATGACACCCCAGTAGCAATAAGCACACTTAGTGCCCAGATCTTTGTTTCTCATACCATTATCCAATAAAAAGAACCAGAGCTCCTTGGAGAAATAGCAGATTCTAGGACTGGCACAGGAAATATACAAGGTGAGCCTGGAATGTCACATGTTGCAGAAAGTAGAAAAGTGCTAAAAACAACAGAAATCCACAATGATGGGGATGTGTCATAAGGACACAGAAGCCAAGTGAAAGAATTTCCAGTGGCCAAAGAAGAGAAAGGAGCAACACACAATGAGGAGAGGACAGTCTCCTCAACAATGATGTTGGGAAAACTGGGTATCCACATGCAGAAGAATGTAATTAGATCCTTACCTCACACCATATGCAAAGATCAACTAAAAATGGATCAAAGACTTAAATGTAAGACGCAGAACTATGAAACTTCTAGAAGAAAACATAAGGGAAAAGCTCTATGACATTGGTCTAGGCCATGATTTTTTTGGATATGACCTCAAAAGCACAGGCAACAAAACTGAAAATAGACAAATGAGATTGCATCAAACTAAAATGTTTCTGCATAGCAAAGAAAACAATCAATAGATTATAGAGACAACCAGCATAATGGGAGAAAATGTTGACAAACTATATATCTGATAAGAAACTCAAACAACTCAATAAGCAAGAAAAAAATAACCCCATTTAAAAATGGGCAAAAGACTGGAATAGACTTTTCTCAAAAGAAGACAAACAAATGACCAACTGCTATATGAAAAAATGATCAACATCAGTAATCAATAGGGAAAAGTCCACAATGAGATACCTCACTCCTGGTAGAATGGCTATTATAAAAAACAAACAAACAAACAAACAAAAAACAAAAGATAACAAATGTTCATTAAGATGTGGACAAAAGGGAACTTCTGCATACTTTTGGTGTGAAGTACATTAGTACATCCATTATGGAAAACAGTATGTAGGTTTATCAAAAACTTAAAAATAGAACTACTATATGATCTAACAATCCCACTACTGGGTATATATCCAAAATAAATAAAGTCACTATGTTGAAAGGATATCTGAACTCTCATGTTTGTTTCAGTATTGTTGACAATAATGAAGATATGAATTAACCTAATTGTCCACCAGTACATGAATGAAGAAAGAAAATGTGGTATATATACACAATGGAATGCTATTTAGCCATAAAAAGAAGGGAATTCTGTCATTTGTAACAACATGGCTGAACCTGGAGGACATTATATTACATGAAATAAGCCAGGCACAGAAAGACAAATATCACATGATCTCATTCATATGAGGAACCTAAAAAAGTTGATCCCAGAAAAATAGTAAAATATTTGTCACCAGAGGCTAGGGTGGTTGCAGGAGGGGAGAGTATTGGGGGAGATGTTAGTTAAAGGATACAAAATTACAGTTGGATCGGAGAAATAAGTTCAATAGATCTATGGTACAGCGTGGTAACAGTAGTTAATGATAATAACTTGTATCTTGAAAAATGCTAAGAGAATGAATGTTAAATGTTCTCACCACAAGATAACTATGTGAGGCAGTACATAGGTTAATTAGCTACATTGAACTATTCCACTATATGTATATATTTCAAAACATCATTTTGTACACTATACATACCTACAGTTTTATCCGTCAAATAAATTTGGAAATAAATATATATGAAAATAAATAATAACATAATAAATATATGAATAATATATAAATCATAAATATTCAAATTAAAGTGTTTATAAATAAATAAAATTTGGAAAAAATAAGAGAAAAAATTAAAAAGAGAGGACTTCTTTGCTTCCATAAATCTTCGATGCTAAGTGATCTGTAAAATCTCCAAAGACTCTTCAAAGGAAGGCACATCCCAGAGAGATGATGCCTGAGTTTGGTCCCTTATAGAAATTAAATTTTCCTTCGGGGAAACCTTGTGACTTTTAAACCAAACCAAAGAAAAAAGAGAGTTTCTCCTTGGAGGAAAATACACTCATCTTGCCTTACAGCTGTTTCCATTAACACAAAGTTGACTAAAAAATTTCCATTTGGGGAATTTCTTTCTCACCCAAGGAAGCCAAATTGTTTGGAAGAGTGGAAAGAATAGTTTAATGAGGCACTCTGAGAATTCAACCTTTGAGACACTTGAAACTTTAAACATGCCCCTCACCTGTAACTCTCTAATCCCAACCTTTAGGAAAACCCAAGTGGGTTTCCTAGGGACAGGTATGAAGAACAGAAAGCTTCAGTGTTAACCGGCAGAGAGAGTATGTTCCAGTGAGGGCTGGTGGAGTGAGAAAGTGGGCACTGGGCTTCATCTCTGCAGTAATAAGTCCCACATTTATTTAGTCTATGAAGGTGAAGTCCCTCTACTTCGAAGGTACTTTACTTTCTGCCGAGACTAGTCTTTTCCAGTACTCCTTCTGTTTCCTTCTCCCACTCTTTGAAATCCAGAGACTCTCCCCAATAACAGTGACTTTTCTGGAATGTGTATTCTGCACTCTTCTGCACTCTTTCCTATAAATTGTAAGCTCCTGTTGAATTTCCTGCATCCAATTACTTATTTATTAACTACTCACTGAAGATATATTATGCGTGAGGTATGGTCTATTTGTTCCTAATGGGATTGGGTTTTTCTAGAATATTCTCTAACTATTTTTATTGGCAGATTCGACCTACCGGCAGCCCTTGTTAGTTTCATTATGTTGTTGTTGTCGTTACGTCATAGCGTCCACAGTATCATCTACAAATATTGTAAAATTAGTTCCTACGTTCAACACTCAGTCTAATTTCCTTTTCTCGTCTTACTAAATCCTTTTCAAGGTTCAGAAAAAATAGCGTTAGATTAAAATTGGAGTAGAACTAGCTTGGCACATTCACGAGTTTACCACAAATACTTTAGTGGTTTAATGTAGCATGTCCTGTTGGCTGTGGTTTAAAAATAACCCTTGATTAATGGATTAATAAAGTGTCCTTCATTTCTTTGCTTACTGAGAGGCTCTGCCCTGGCTGATAACTGCAGTAATGGCTGTTAAATTTTCTCAAATACATTTTTTCTCTTGTGATTATGATCATGATGTCTCTTCATTGACCTGTTTTATACGATGTATTATGTTAACAAATATTCTTATGTTAAAACAGCTTCCATGGGTATTACTAGTTCACCACGTATTATTCTTTTCAAAAAGATATGAATGCAAACTATTCAATTTTGATTCTATATTCAGGCACATGATAAGCAAAAAGATTTTCTTTCTTTTTCTTTTAATTTTTTTTAAATTATTATGGTTATATTATAATTATATATATATATATAAAATATATTTTTTGAGACAGTCTCCCTCTGTTGCCCAGGCTGGAGTGCAGTGGTGTCATCACAGCTCACTGCAGCCTCAAACTCCTGGGCTCAAGTGAGCCTCTTACTTCAGTCTCCAAGTAGCTGGGACTACAGGCACCTGCCACCACACCTGGCTAATTTTTTAATTTTTTTATTGTTTCTAGAGATGGAGGGAAGTTCTCACTATGTTGCCCAGGCTTGTCTCAAACTCCTGGGCTGAAGCAATCTTCCCACCTCAACCTCCCAAAGTGCTGGGATTACACCCGTGAGCCAACACGGCTGGCCAGCTTTGAACATTTTTAATCAAATGTATCCATCATGTTTTTGGCAATTAACCCTGCTGATTTTAATGCAATGCATTTCCACTCGAGAGCATGTACACACAAGCATGCACTCACACAGACTTTGTTTTTGGCATTAATGGTTGTATGTTTTTGTTTCTTTCTTTTATGTATTTAGTCCACATGCTTCCTCCTCATCTTGGAGGAACTCACCTGGAAGGCATTCTCTGAAGGAAAGCACCGCAGGGATTTTCATGAATTAGAAGGGCTATAAGGTGGTTAAAGGAGGTATCAGATCTGTATCTGTATCTATAATGATCAGAGTTTCATCCTTGATGGCTGCTCCAATTTAAGGGGGATGTTGATAACAGATAGATGTACAAGGCAGATTACTGTGGTGTTAGGAATACAGGCTTACATTTGTGGCATGTCCATTGTGTGTCGCTGGAACTATAGTAAGAAATTTACGTGCATTATCTCATTTAACTTGCTCTCTAATCTTACAGTGTAAGGATATTTACTAGTCTCATTATGGAGGTGAGGTATTTGCAGCTAAGAGAGTTTAAATAACTTTTGCAAGTTCATACAATGCTAAGTGGACCAAAATTATATTCCAGGAAATTTTACTCAAGATCTCATTTTCAACTGGACCACTATGTAATCTATGCATGTAACAAAATTGCACGTGGACCCCATACATTTATACAAATACAAAAAAAAAATAACAAGATACCATTTTCTAAATCACAGCTGTATACTGCACTTTGAGACAGCTATATATAAAAAATAATTGCATCAAAGCCACATAATAATATAATAATATATAAAATAACAATAATTATCATCATCATAACAATGGTTATCATTTATTGAGATACTGCTGTGCACAAAGGTATTTTTAAATGTCACAAAGAAAGTCACACTAATAGCCACACTTTTAGAAATAAGCAAGTAAGGCGCTGAAGAGTTGACTATCACATCACTAGAAGCATAGGATCACAGAATCAAGGCTGTTTGAGTAGAAAATTCATGTCTTAATCACCCTCGTAGAGCTATTAGAATAAGGAAAGTGTGGGGATTACCCAGGAAAAGACATGAAATGTTTTCTATTATTTTGGAAGGCTCGTATCCAAGAAGTAATTAGTTTACATCCTTAGATTCAAATGGAAGAATTAGAACCAGTGATGGTATAAAGAGAAAGATTTCATCTAAATTAAAAGAAGTCTGAATAATACTATGCATTTAACATAAGTACCACTTGGCTGCGTGAATCACAGTCTTTGAAAGGAGTCCATAGATGGTGAAGAACGTCCGTCCAAGGGTGATGCAATAAAGTTATTCTGTCGCCAGCGTTCAGGTGGCTGTTCATTGAGTGATACTTTTGCTTCCTTCCTCAGCAGACGCACCAGCTATATGGCAGCAGAAAACCACACGGATATATCAGAATTTCTCCTCTTGGGTCTCTCAGATGATCCTGAAATACAACCTGTTCTCTTTGGTTTGTTCCTGTCCATGTATCTGGTCACAGTGCTCGGGAACCTGCTCATCATCCTGGCTGTCACCTCTGACGCCCACCTGCACACCCCCATGTACTTCTTCCTCTCCATCCTGTCCTTGGTTGACGTCTGTTTCACCTCCACCACCGTCCCAAAGATGCTGGTCAACCTTCACGCACACAGCAAAGACATCTCCTACATGGGATGCCTCACTCAGATGTATTTTTTCATGATGTTTGGTGGACTCGATAATTTCCTCCTGACCGTGATGGCTTTTGACCGGTTCGTGGCCATCTGTCACCCCCTGCACTACACGGTCATCATGAATCCCCGCCTCTGTGCCCTGCTAGTTCTGATGTCTTGGTGCGCCATTTCTCTGGTCGCCCTGGTTCATGTCGTGCTGATGATGAGGCTGACCTTCTCTTTAGGCACCGAAATCCCACATTTCTTCTGCGAACTGGCTCAGCTCCTCAAGGCGGCTGGCTCTGACACCTTCATCAATAACATCTACTTGTACGTCACGACTCCACTGCTGTGTGTGTTTCCCGTCGCTGGGATCCTCTACTCCTACTCTAAAATCGCCTCCTCTTTAATGAGGATGTCCTCCACTGTGAACAAGTACAAAGCATTTTCCACCTGTGGGTCTCACCTCTGTGTGGTCTCTTTGTTCTATGGAACCGCACTTGGGGTCTACCTCAGCTACGCCGTGACCCCTTCTTCCCAGAGCAGCGCCATTGCCTCGGTGATGTACACGGTGGTCACCCCCATGCTGAACCCCTTCATCTACAGCCTGAGGAACAAGGACGTGAAGGGGGCCCTGGGAAGGCTGCTCAGCACGACAGCCTCTCGCCTGTGACAGACACATCACCGGTTCAGAACTTCGTGGATAACATGGACTTTAAAGGCAAATGTTGTGAATTTAAATATCCGCTTTTTCTCCCCCCGGAAGACATGGTTCATGTCTTTTATTATCAAAATACTTACGACTTTGCTTATACTTGTTTTTGTGTTAGTTTTCTGCAAAACTCCCTGTTTAATTCCTTTTTGACTTTTCTTCCCAATATGCTGTCCAGAATGTTCCATCTTTAGGCTGGGCAAGGTGGCTCATGCCTGTAATTTTTTCCAAGAAAGGCATCAGAGGACCAGGATAGTAGTCTGGACTCGGGTCATTCTTTGGCCAGGAGCACGCCAAGAACTGAGGGCAGACTCCCACTCTTGACATCTTTGGTGCCAAAACCCAGGATTTGTGATACAGTTTTAAGATGCCTACCTAGTCAGCCACCTCGATCCCTTTGTTATGCCTCTAGTTAGAGATAATATACGGAGTTCTCTCTGATATCCACAAAGGCCTCCATGTCACCAGCCAATGTCAAGGGACATTTTTCAATCCTTATCTTGTTAGTACATTCACACACACACACACACACACACACACAACCCAAAACAATTAACCACTTTGCTCTTCTTCTCCATAACACAGGGAACACCAAACAATCTACAAAAATCTTCAAAGAGCCTTCCAGGGAGGCCCCTGACAGAGAGATGATTTGTTAGTTTGATTTCTTATATACATTAAATATTTCTTAGGGAACACCTTGTAACTTTTAAATCAAACCAAAGGAAAAAAAAGTCTTTCTTTGGAAAAACTAAATCCATCCCCGACCACCACCACCATCGACACCTCCACTGCCCACATGGACTCAAAATTGTTGACTGAAAAATTTCCATCTGCAATTTTTTTTTACCTTGAGGGAGCTAAATTGTTTGGAGAGTGGAAAGAAAAATAGAACAATTTATTTAATGAGGCGCTCTGAGAATTCAACCTTTGAGACACTAGAAATTTTAAACACAGTCCCATTCCCCCCTGTAATTTTCTGATCCCAAGGTGTGTCAAAACCCTGGTGGGCTTTCTGGGGGTGGATCACGAGGAGCAGAAGGCTTCAGTGGTGACCATCAGAGGAAGTCAGGGGGACCCAGTGAGGGCTGGTGGAATAAGAAGGAAAAGAGAAGAGAAAGCAGGTACTTGGATTTGCTTCTAGAATAACGAGACTGGGACAGCTGGTATTTATTTAGTCTGTGAAGGTGAAGTCCCCTCTACTTTGAAGATACTTTCGTTTTTACTAAAACTGATCTTTTCATACTTTTGTTCTGTTTCCTTTTCTTGCTCTTTAGAATCCAGGGCCTCTCTCCAATATGACTTACTTTCTGAAAAGTCTCCAACTATTTTCTTTACTCTTTTCTATACCTCATAGGCTCTCGTTAGATTTCTTGCATCCAGTGATCTGTTCATTAACTACTTAGCAGAGATCTATTATGCACATGACGTTGTCTGTTTTGTTCCTAATTTGACTGGCCTTTTCTGTTATATTTCTCTAAGTACTTTTACTGGCCGATTTGGCTTCCTGATAGTACTTATTGTTACTAGGTTGTGTTAATAGTTATTGTTTCACCTTAGTGTCAACAGTCTCCTAATGTAATTCTTTCTGATGCTCAACACTTACTGCAATTTCTTTTTCTTGTATCACCAATACTTTCAACGTTCAGAAAAATATCAAATGATTGAAATGGGAGTAGACTGCCTTCACCTGTTCACGAATTTAATGCAGATGGTGTGGTGTTTTAACATAGCATATCCTGTTGGCCTGGATTTTAAAACAATCATCGTTTATTGGGTTAAGAAATTTTTCTTGGTTTCTTTATGTACCTGGGAGCCCTGCCCCAGCTGCTAACTCCAGTAATAGCTATTTAAAAATTCTCTCTTATCCATGCAGATGTGGTTTAAAAAGAAAAAGAAAAAAGAAAGAAAGAAAAATTCTCAAATGCATTTTTCCATTGTGATCATGGTTATAATTTCTCTTTGTTGACCTATATTATCCTGATAAATTATGTTAACAAACATTCTTATATTAAAGCCGCTTCCATTTTTAAAATTGATATTATAGGTCCATCAGGTATTATCCTTTAAGAATAGATATAAATTCATTTTATTTAACGTTACTATTCGATTTTGATTCTATATTCAGGCGTGTGATAAGCGTGAACATTTATGTTGTGTCTGATAGTTGTCACTTTGGTCTCAATCTTTATTGCACATCCAACATCTGTGCTTGTCCAAGGCCCACAGTGTGACAGGTGCCCTGCAAGTCCCTGCTAAGACAAATAAGGAGCCCAAACGGTGAGAGTTTGCCACTGTAAGAGGAACATCAAGGCAGAGTATGGGATGCTCTAACTATGCTCCTCAGATATTCTGTCCCTCCTGGCCCACGTTCTCTGCTCTCCGCCTCACTGGCCTCTCAAATGTCCTCTTTTACAAGCTCACTGTCATATAGGGCAACCAAAATTTCTACTCCCTCAACCTAGAAGGTTTATTCTTTCCTCACTTGATTAACAATTACTCATACTTCCTCTCTTAGCTCCGATATTCTTATTTCAGAGAAGCCACACCTATGTACCTTCTGGCACTAAATTGGTCCTCAAAGATTATTTTTTTTTCCTGTGTTTCATTAATTAACATTCTGGCCTTGCACGGTGGGTCACACCTGTAATCCTAGCACTCTAGGAGGCCCAGGTGGGAGGATCACTTGAGGCCAGGAGTTTGGGACCAGCCGGGCATGGTGCCATGTACCTATAGCTCCAGCTACTCAGGAGGCTGAAGCAGGAGGATCGCTTGAGCCCAAGAGTCTGAGGTTGCAGTGAGCTCTGATGACACCACTGAACTCTAACCTGGGTGACAGAGTGAGACCCTGTCTCAAAAAAACGAAAAAAATTCAATTAACATTCTGTAGGCATTAATAATAAGAACGCTTTTTCTATCAAGGGAAATAGAAACATGTTTTTCAAGTCTCAAATTTCCCTCTTACTGTATTGGGATGACTTGCCTTGTAGAAGTTTTAAAATTAAAAAAAATAGGTACTGATCCTATTTTCTTGGCAATACAATACATCCCCACTTGAAAGCATGTATACATGAACACACACTTTTACACATGCCTTCTATTTTATTTTAATGGTCGTGTGTTTTTGTTCATTTATTTATTTATGTATTTTTTATTTCAGAATATTATGGGGGTGCAAGCAAGAGGGCTGTCAAGTTTGTTTGTCTTTCGAAAAACCAACTTTTGATCATATTAATCTTCTGTATAGTTCTTTTGTTCTCAGTTTCATTCGGTTCTGCTCTGATATTATTTGTTTTCTTCTGCTAGGTTTAGAATTAATTTGCTCTTCCTTTTCCAGATCCTTGAGATGGTTTATTAGTTTGTTGATTTTATTTTACTTTAAAAATATACAGTTTTATTTATTTATTTTTATTTCAGCATATTATGGGGGTACAAATGTTCAGGGTACGTATATTGCCCTTATTCCCCCCTACCCCCTGAGTCAAAGTTTCAAGCATGTCCATCCCCCAGACGGTGCACATCGCACTCATTATGTATGTATATACCCATCCCCCCTCCCCCCTCCCATCTGCCTGATGCCCGATAAATGTTAGTCCTATATGTGCACTTAGGTGTTGATCAGTGAAACCAAGCTGATGGTGAGTACATGTGGTGCTTGTTTTTCCATTCTTGGGATACTTCCCTTAGTAGAATGGGTTCCAGCTCTATGCAGGCAAATTGGGGTACCTCTGACCTGTTGTCTTCACCTCTTGCCAACGGAGATGAGTGAGTTTGGTCTCCTAGCTTAAGCTCGCAGGTGGTGGGTCACACTTGTGTGTATAACTCCACTGCCCTGTAATAGCTCGAGATGGAAGTCACTGTGTTGAGCTATGGGGTTACCCTCTCTGTCACTGATTGCAGTTTGCATGGAGGAGTCAGTTATCGAGGTAATCTAATGTCCCTGTGGTAGGTTCTGGTCCCCTGGATGGGGTATATGAATGCCCCGATCTTTGGGAAGGGTCCTGCCACTCCCGAGGGTTACTTGGACCCTGTTCCCCCTTAAGGTGGGAGGAAGGGCAAGATAGACTGATCACAGCAGGTGCCTGCAAGCCTTGGTGTGTGTGTTTCTCAGGCTGCTTGATCTGCCGCTCTGCGGCGAGGGGGAGCCGCTCACACGGCACTCAGTGCTCTTCCTCCAAGCCTGGGGGCTGCTCCTGATGGGGGGTCCCTTGATGCAGGTGCTGGGGGCTCTTCCTGCGGGGCTTGTCCTTCCCTGCGCACCAACTCCGACGCCGGAGCCGCTGGGACGTGGAGGGCGAGCCCCGGGGTTGTGTCCTTGCTGGATGTCCGCAGCGGTCGGCGCCGGACCAGCAGGCCGCCGACTGTCGCTCCGCGCGAGAGTCCCGCGGGTTCACGCCGGTCGCGCGGGGAAGGTGGCTCTTCTCGCTTCTCCCCTCCTCCAAGGGCGGAGCCCAGCGTGCCGGTGCGCCGGTCCCTGGGCTGGGAGAGGGGCGCTGCCCGACCCCGCGCTGGGGGCGACCACTCAGGGTTTGGCAGATGCGGGTTGGGGGGGCTCCCTCAACGGGCCGCCAGCTGTCCCCTCTTCCTGGGGTCCCGCAGTCTCACGTCTGCCTGGCAGGGGGTCCTGCTCTCTGTCCTGCCCTGAGCCAGCTGAGTCCTCAGCGGTTTCCAGGGTCAGAGCCCCCTTTTGCGTTCCCCTCCGTTGTTCTGGTCCCGCTGACGCCAGAGGCGGGGTGCCTGTCCCCAAACTCCCTCGCTGGTCCCCGGAAGTGACCACTCAGGCCAGTGCCTCCCCCGCCCCGGGGGTCCCAGCACCGAACACTGGGGAGTTCAAGATGTTTCCCCCTATTGTCTCCTCTCCCCAGAGCCTGTCGCCCCACGCCACGACTTTGCACCGACTTCAGGCACGCCCCTGTCTGAGTGGGAGTGGAGGTCGGTGGAGGAGCCGGGTGTCCTCCTGTGGGTCCGATCCCATTGCGCACTGGCTGGCTGCGTGGGTGTGGCCATCCCACAGTGTGTCCCCCATTGTATATCTGGCACTCTCCAGTCTTTGCGATCCTATCTCCCGTTCACGTTTCTCCCCCTGAGCTGCGTGTCCCAGGCTCCTTCTCTGCAGATTGGCTGTGTGGTTCTTGGTGGGGAGCGATCCACTCGTGTGTAGCCGTCCAAATCCCTCAGCTCCTTCTCTGGGAGCAGAGAGCCAGGAGGTCACCGCTAATCCACATTTTATCCCTCCAGGCTGTGTGTTTTTGTTTACTCGTTTCATATAGGTAGAACACATGCTTTTTTCTCTTCTTGGAAGAGTTCACCTGGCGGTCAATCACTGAAAGAAAGAGCTATGTGGATTTTTATTAATTAGAAGTGATACGCTGTGGTCAAAAGAGGTAGCAGACCTGTTTTATTCATAAGGATGGGAATTCCATCTTTGATCTTCAGTTTAAGGAGCAGGGAGGGGTGTTATTGATAAATGATAAGCATGCAAGACAGGTGTATTGTGATGTTAATAACAGATGTTCACATTTATGAGATGTCCATTGTATGCCATAGCCACCACAGCAAAAACTAATATGCCCCATCTCATTTAATTTACTCTTAAATCCTACGATGTGGGGACTATTTAGCACTCCTGCTATAGAGGCAAGTTATCTGCAGCTAAGAGAGCTTAAATAACGTTCTCAAGGTCCCATAGTAGTAAGTTGGTAGATCAAAATCCTATTCTATCCAGGAAATCTGACTCAAAAAAACCCAAAAAAAACCATTTTCTAAATCACTGCTCCATCCTGTACTTTGGGCGAGTTATATATCCAAAATAATAATTATAAAAGTGGAAGATCAATAATATTAAAAATAATAGTAGTGGTCATAATGACAGTTATTATCTATGGACACTCCAACTGTGCACAAGGTCATTTTTTAAACCTCAGAAAGAAAGTAAATAGTAGTAATCACATTTCTAGAAAGGAAGGAATAAGTCACTGGGAATTAACCATCACATGGGTACAGAGCATCAGGTTGGAGAATAAAGGCTGTTGGAGTTGAAATCCACATCATAATCACCATGGTAGACCTATTAGAGTGAAGGACTATGGAAATTGTTAGGGAAGAGACACCATCCCTTTGGAAGGGTCATATAAAAGAAGACATTGATTAAATTTATAAATATAAGTAGGAGAATGACGACTAGTGAGTGGATGAAAAAAAAGAGAGAGAGATTTCTGCTAAATTGAAGAAAATCTGAATAACTATACACGTTTAAAATGGATTTGGCATTTGTACCCCCATAATACGCTGAAATAAAAAAAAATTGAAAAAATAAAATAAAATGGATTTGGGCTACCACTTGGCTGAGTGAATCACACTCTTTGAAAGGACTCTATAGAGGGTGAAGAACGTCCATTTAAGTGTGATATTGTGTAAAGTAATCATAACCAACGAGGTGCCAGTTGGGTGTTCATTAAACATTGCTCTCTCCTCTACTCCAGCCGACACATCAACTACATGGAGGCAAAAAACCACACGGAAGTTTCAGAATTTCTCCTCTCGGGTCTCTCAGAAGATCCCACACTGCAGCCCCTTCTCTTCGGGCTGTTCCTGTCCATGTACCTGGTCACGGTGCTCGGGAACCTGCTCATCATCCTGCTCATCATCTCCGACACCCACCTGCACACCCCCATGTACTTCTTCCTCTCCATCCTGTCCTTTTCTGACGTCTGTTTCACCTCCACCACCGTCCCCAAGATGCTGGTGAACCTTCACGCACACAGCAAAAACATCTCCTGCAGGGAGTGCCTCACTCAGGTGTATTTTTTTATGATTTTTGCTGGACTGGATAATTTCCTCCTGACCATAATGGCCTATGACCGGTTTGTGGCCATCTGTCACCCCTTGCACTACACGGTCATCATGAACCCCCGCCTCTGTGCCCTGCTGGTTCTGATGTCTTGGTTTGTCATTTTCTGGGTCGCCCTTGTTCACCTTCTACTGATACTGAGGCTGACCTTCTCTGTAGGCACTGAAATCCCACATTTCTTCTGTGACCTGCCTCAGCTCCTCAAGGTGGCCTCTTCTGACACCTTCATCAATAACATCTACTTGTACGTGTCGACTGTGTTGCTGGGTGTGTTTCCTGCCACAGGGATCCTTTTCTCCTACTCTAAGATTGTCTCCTCCTTAATGAGGATGTCCTCTACTGCGGGCAAGTACAAAGCATTTTCCACCTGTGGGTCTCACCTCTGTGTGGTCTGCTTGTACTATGGGACAAGTCTGGTTGAATACCTCAGCTACGCTGTGACCCCTTCTTCCCAGAGCAGCGCTATTGCCTCGGTGATGTACACGGTGGTCACCCCCTTGCTGAACCCCTTCATCTACAGCCTGAGGAACAAGGACGTGAAGGCGGCTCTAAGAAGACTGCTCAGTAGAGCAGCCTCTTGACCATGACAGATCACTTGTTCAGAACTAAGTAGACATTATGGGCCCCTACTTCAACTGTGAATTTTAAAATCCTGGTCGCTTTTTCTCCCTAGAAGACACTCTTCATTTTCCCATTCCCAAAGCACCTGTGACTTCGCATAATATGTTTTTGTAGGTTTCTCCTCAATGACCTCCCCCCAGTAATTCCTTTTTAACTTGTCACTTCACTACGTGGTTCTTAAAGTTCTGTTTTTGGTCAGTTGTCTTATAGCAATTCCTGAATTTTCCAACTTGCCATTTAAAACACTTTTCATAACAAGTGCTGACACACAGATCCCTCAAAAATTATCCTCTTGCATGTTAGTGTTTTCTTCACCTATGTTTGGATGTGTTGTTTTTATTCCTCAAAGAAATTGAAATAGAAATAAATACAATAGTTAAAGCCAGGTTCTTATCCTACGAGGACTCTGCTTCTTACTTTACATGTGTGAATTTAATCCGAAAAACATTTCTTTGAGATATTTTCTCTCCATTTTTGGAAGAGACTGAGTTAAGACGAACTGTACCGTGGCAGACTGACACTGCGCCCATGCTCCTAACATTGCTGCTCTGTTTTCACAAGCACATGATGGGATTCTCAGCATGACATGTGGCTCACTCACATGATTCATAGTGATGTACTGCCCAGCACAACTCCAAGATGTTGCTTCATGCCTTATGATACTTGCTTTTTTCCTTCCTTATTTCTTTATTCCCTACGATCCTTCCTTCTTTCCCTCATTCCATCTTCTCTTCCTTTCCTCCTTCTTCTTGTCTGTTTTATTGGTTAATGTTAACTGGCTTCATTCCTTTTTTATGGCTGCATAATATTTTGCTGTATAATAAACCACAAGTTGTTTAACCAATCATCCATTAATGGACATTTGGGGGTGATTTGTTTCCATCTTTGGGCTATCGTGACTAGTGCTGCTATGAACATGTGTGTACCTTTATTTGTCTGATGCTTTTTTTCAATTATTTGGGGACTATTCCTATCAATGGGACTGCTGTGTCATATGGTCATTGTATGTTTTAACTTTTTGAGGAAGTTCCAAACTGTGTTTCATAGTGGCTGACACGTTTTACCTCCCAGAAACATATTGCCAATACTTGTTATTTTCCTTTTTTTCCACCAAATGATTATATCCACCTACTAGGTGTGAAGTGGCATCTATCTATACTTTTGATTTGCATTTCCATCCTGACTAACTGAGCATCTTTTCTTGTGTTTATTGGCAATTTGCCTATCTTCTGTGGAGAAATGTCTTTTCAAGTGTGTGCTCATTTTTTAATTGTTTAGTTTGTAATTTTGTTTCTGACCTGTACTAGTTGTTTATGTATTCCAGAAAATTGACACTTACCAGTATATGTTATGCAATTATTTTCCCATTTCTGTATATAATCTTTCCATTTCTTTCAAGTATGCAATTTATTGTTCTTAACTACTCTTATCGCAATACATAATAGGTCTCTTGAAATTATTTCTTCTATATAAAAGAAATTCTGTATCCTTTACCAAGATCTACCCAATCTCCCTACTGCACAGCCTCTGGTAGCTACCATTTTACTGTCTGCTTCTGCCCACTTTTTAATAGGGTTGTTTGTTTTTTTCTTGCTGATTTGCTTGAGTTCTTTGTAAATTCTGGATATTCTCCCTTTATCAAATGTGTAGCTTGGGAATATTTCCTCCCAGCCTGTAATTTGTCTATTTGCTCTGTTGATTGTTTCCTTAGCTGTGCAAAAGCTTTTCAAATGGGGCTTTAATCAAGCCCCATTTATTAATTTTTATTGTTGCCATGATTGCCATTGTGGTCTGAATCATAAATTATTTGCCTACACCAATATATAGAAGAGATTTTTCTGCATTTTCCTCTAGAATTCCTATGGTTTCATGCCTGAGATTTAAGTCTTTTATCCATCTTGAATTAATTTTTGTGAGTGGTGAGAGGTAGGGGTCCTGTTTCATTCTTCTGCATGTTACTATCCAATTTTCACAGCACCATTTATTGAATAGGGCTTCTTTTTCCCAGTGTACATTATGGTTTACTTTGTTGAGGATTAGTTGCTTGTAGGTAGATGGCTTTATATCTGAGTTATGGGTTCTGTCCCATTGGTCTATGTCTCTATTTTTATACCAATACCATGTTGTTTTGGTTACTATAGCATTGTAGTACAGTTTGAAATCTGGTAATGTTATGCCTCCAGATTAGTTCTTTTTGTTTAAGATTGCTTTGGCTATTCGGGCTCTGTCATGGTTCAAAACAAAGCACAAAATTATTTTTTCTAGATGTGTAAAGTATAATGTTGGTAATTTGATGGAGATTGCATTGAATTTGTAAATTACTTTGGGTAGTATGGACATTTTAACAATGTTGGTTCTACCTAACCATGAGCATAATATAGATGTAAAAATGCTCAATAAAATATTAGCACCCTGAATGCAACAGCACATAAAAAAAAAAATCTACCAGAACCAAGTGTGCTTCATCCCAGAGAAGCAAGGAGGGTTCAACATATGTAAATCAATAAATGTGGCTCACCACATAAACAAAAACAAAGATCATATGATCATCTCAATAGATGCAATAAAAGCATTCAACAAAATCCAGCACCCTTTCATGATAAAAACCCTCAACAATCTAGACATAGGAGGAACATATCTCACAATGATAAAAGCCATATATGCCAAACACATAGCCAACATCATACTGAATTGGGAAAAGTTGAAAGCTTCCCCCCTGAGAACTGGAACAAGACAAGGATACCCACTGTCACCACTTCTATTCAGCATAGTGCTGGAATTCCTACAGAGTGATCAGGCAAGAGAAAGAAAGAAAGGTTATCCAAATCAGAAAAGAGAAGGTCAAACTATCATTCTTTGCTGATGGTCTTGTATCTAGAAAACTGGAAATATTCCACCAGGAGTCTCCTGGAATTGATAAATTTAGCAAAGTCTCAGGATAGAAAATCAATGTATATAAATCAGTAGCATTTATATATGCCAATTACAGTCAAACCAGGAGTCAAATCAAAGACTCAATATCATTCACAATACTACAAAGAAAATAAAATACCTAGGAATATACTTAACCAAAGAGGTTAAAAATCTCTACAAGGAAAACTATGGAACTCTGAGGAAAAAAATCACAGAAGATACAAACAAAAGAAAAAATTCAAACAAAGGGCCTCTTTCCCTCTACAACATTGTGGACACCACGAACTTCATAAAATCTCCAAACTTTCCTCGATGCTGGCACATCGCAGAGAGACAATGCCTGAGTTTGCTTGCTTATAGAAATTAAGCTTTCCTTAGGGGAAACCTTGTGACTTTCAAATGAAATGAAAGGAAGAAGAGTTTCTCCTTAGAGGAAATAAATCCAACTTTCCCTCCTGTTGTCTCTAGAGACACAAAATTGACTGGAAACTTTCCATTCTGCTGTCTTCTTTGTATGCAATGGGAGCTGAATTGTTTGAAGAGTGGAAAGGCAATAGAATAATTTATTTAATGAGGTACTCTGGGAATTCAACCTTGAGACAATAGAAACGTTAAAAATATTACTGCCTCTCACCTGTAATTCTCTGATCCCAGCCTACATGAAAACACAGTTAGGCTTCCCAGGAACAGATCTCAGAGAACAGAGAGCTTCAGTGATATCCATCAGAGAGAGTCAGAGGGACACAGTGAGGGCTAGTGGGGTAAGAAGGAAAAGAGGAACGAGTGTACTGGGCTTTATCTCTAGAATAATGAGACTGGGACAATCCTAAATTTATTTATAAGATGCACATCAAGAAAGAGCAGGTGAAGTCCTTATACATTGAAGGTAATTTAGTTTTCACCAACACTAGTCTTTTCCAGCTCTCACTCTGTTTGGTTTTCTTTCTTTCTGGAATCTAGAATCTCCTTCCAACAGGAGCTAGAAACAGACATTTCTTGCAGACTTCATTTTCTGGGCAGTCTTCATAGCCTCTCCACTCTCTCCAAATTATTGCAGGTTCCTGTTACATTTCCTGTATCCAATTATTTATTAACTACTCATGGAAGACCTATATGTTTGAGGTATTATTTTGTTCTTAATTTGATCATATTTTCTAATTGACTAAACTATTATTGCTGGCAGGTTTGACTTACTGAAATCACTGAATAGTTCTATATTGTTGTCATCATCATGATTTTTTCATTTCAATGTCCACAACATGATGAATATAATATACTTACTTCTGACAGTTGGCATTGAGGCTAATTTCTTTTTTGCATTTTACTGATCTGTTTACATTTTCAGGAGAATATCAAATAATTGATGTTGAAGTAGTCTGCCCTCACCTAAACATAAATTTAACACAAATGGTTTGATATGTTAATGTATAATGCCCTGTCAGCTGTGGTTTTCAAACAACCACAGGGTTAAGAAGTTGTCCTTATTCCTCTGTGTGTGTATCTGCAGATTCTCTGCCCTGGCCGCTAACTATAGAAGTGGCTATTCCATATTCTCAAATGTATTTTTTGCACTGTGATTGTGAATCTCTTCATGAACCTGTTTGTGATGTACTATGTTAGCAAACATCCTAACACGAACCCAGTTTCCCATTCCTAGAATAGGTATTACTTGCTCATCATGTACTATTCCTTTAAAATCATTATCAATGTATTTTATTTAACCTTACTATTCAATTTTGAGTCTACATTCAGACATGGGATCAGTTTCAAGATTTCTGTTTTGTGCCATTGTTAACACGTTTGGTCTCACTCATTCTTGTACATCCAACATTTGTGTTTGTTGAGCCTGTACAAGATAACAGGCACCAAGTAGATCTACAATCTCTGGAAAGAAAAATAATGAGAAAAACACAGTCACAGCCTCGGACCCACAAATAAACATAAAATTACTGACATGAGAAGCACATGAAGGAAGAGCACAGGATGCTCTGTTGTGGGGCTCACCAACTCTGTCTTCCTGACTCTCCTTCCTTGCTCTCTGTCTCCCTGCTCCCTCAAATTCCTCTTTTGAAACTCACCAAGCCATGTGCCACCTAGCATTGTGTTCTCTCAGCCTAGAAAGTGTATTCCTTTCTTCTCCTGATTAACAATGACCCATCCTTCCTCTATCAGCTCAAATATTCCTATTTCAGAGAAGTCCCACCTGTGCAACTTCCCACACTAAATTGGTCCAGTTGAATTTTTCTGTCTTTAATTTCAGAGACTCCTCTACGCATTAGTAACATGAACTCTTTTTCTGTTGGGGAGAATGTAACCATTTATTGTAAAATCTCCAATGTGGGTTTCAATTTTTCTAGGATGATTAGATTTATGTACATTCTGAATATTTCTAATCAAATCTATCAATTATATATGTTGATGATTAACTTTGCTGATTTTAATACATCTCCAAATGAAAGCATAGCCACATGAGCTCCCCACTTGACACCCATCTTGTATTTTATTTTAATGTTTTTGTGTGCTTTTATTTCCTTCTTATATTTACATGTGTAATCCACTTGCTTTTTCCTCTTCTTGGGAGAATTCACCTGGCAGGCATGCTCTGAAAGCAGGAGACATAAGGATTTTCACTAATTAGAAGTCCTGTATGCTGGTCAAAAGAGGTAATAGTCCTGTTGTATTTATAATGATCAGAATTACATCCTGGTGATTGCACCATGTAAGAGGGATATTGATAAATGAAAGGCATGCCAGACTGATTTACTAAAATATTTAATAATAGAAACTCACATT
This sequence comes from Cheirogaleus medius, assembly GCA_008086735.1. NCBI lineage: Eukaryota > Metazoa > Chordata > Mammalia > Primates > Cheirogaleidae > Cheirogaleus > Cheirogaleus medius. The sequence goes on along the minus strand of VBSM01003225.1, from coordinate 1,806,697 downwards.
TTTGAAATGTCCATTGTATGCCCTAGGAAACTCAATAGAAAAATGACATGATCATCTCATCGAATTTCATTCCTTTATTCATGTAGGGAATATTTACTATTCCTACTGTAGAGGTAAGGTATCGGCAGCTCAGAGTTTAGATGACTTTCTCAAGGTCATACAGTAGTAAATTGGTGGGTCAAAATTCTATTTCAGGAAGCCTGACTTAAGAAAATATTTTCCTGGCCTGGCTCGGTGGCTCACGCCTATAATCCTAGCCCTCTGGGAGGCTGAGGCTGGTGGATCGTTTGAGCTCAGGAGTTCGAGACCAGCCTGAGCAAGAGCGCGACCCCGTCTCTACTAAAAATAGAAAGAAATTAATTGGACAACTAAAAATATATAGAAAAAATTAGCCGGACATGGTGGCACATGCCTGTAGTCCCAGCTACTCTGGAAGCTGAGGCAGGAGGATTGCCTGAGCCAGGAGTTTGAGGTTGCTGTGAGCTAGGCTGCCGCCACGGTACTCTAGCCTAGTCAACAGAGTGACACTCTATCTCAAAAAAAAAGAAAATGAAAATATTTTCCACATCACATCTCTATACTGCACCTTGGGAGATGTATATATCGAAAATAATTTTCCTAAAAGGAAGAATTTTATAACAATAATAATATTAATATTAATAAAGACAGCTATTATTTATTGAGACTTACTGTATTAAAAGCAATTTAAACCTCACAAACAAGAAACTACAGATAACCAGAATTTTAGAAAGAAAATAAGGCACTGAGAGTTTATTTTCAAGTCACGAGTTCCATTTGGTCATAGAATAAAGGTTATCAGAGGTGACAATCCGTTTCTTAATATGTTGTAGAGCTTTAGAATGAAGAAAGTATGGAAATTATCACAAATAGACATAACATGTCTTCAATTATTTGGAAAACTCATTTTAAAGACAAAATTAGTTAATGCCCATAGGTTCAGGCAGGAGAATTAAAAACGAGTGACTAGATAGTAAACTAGAGAGACTGATGCTAAATTACAGGAAGTCTAAACACCTCTACTCTTTAAAGTGGCAATGGGCTACTACTTGCCTGAGTGATCCCCTGTCTTTGAAAAGACTCTGCTGCATGTGAAGGATGCCCACCCAAGGGTGATACCATAATGTGACATCATCATGTGATAACTGAGGTGCCAGGTGGCTGTTCATTGAAAGTTGCTTTTGCTTCCTTCCCCAGCAGATGCACCAGCTACATGGAAGCAAAAACCACACGGACATATCACAATTTCTCCTCTTGGGTCTCTCAGAAGATCCTGAACTTCAGCCCCTTCTTTATGGGCTGTTCCTGTCCATGTACCTGTTCACCGTGCTCGGGAACCTGCTCATCATCCTGCTCATTATCTCTGACGCCCACCTGCACACCCCCATGTACTTCTTCCTCTCCAACCTGTCCTTGGTTGACATCTGTTTTATCTCCACCACCGTCCCAAAGATGCTGGTGAGCATTGATGCACAGAGCAAAGACATCTCCTACATAGGGTGCCTCACTCAGGTGTATTTTTTTACGGTTTTTATTGGACTGGATAATTTCCTCCTGACCGTGATGGCCTATGACCGGTTTGTGGCCATTTGCCACCCCCTGCCCTACACGGTCATCATGAACCCCCGCTTCTGTGCCCTTCTGGTTCTGATGTCTTGGTTCACCATGTCCCTGGTTGTCCTGGTTCATGTCCTACTGATAATGAGGCTGACCTTCCCCAGGGGCACAGAAATCCCACATTTCTTCTGTGAGCTAGCTCAGATTCTCAAGGTGGCCCGCTCTGACACCTTCATCAATGATATCTACTTGTATGTGTCGACTGTGTTGCTGGGTGTGTTTCCCGTCACAGGGATCTTCTACTCCTACTCTAAGATTGTCTCCTCCTTAATGAGGTTATCCTCCACTGTAGGCAAGAATAAAGCATTTTCCACCTGTGGGTCTCACCTCTGTGTGGTCTGCTTGTTCTATGGAACAGGACTTGGGGTCTATCTGAGTTCTGCTGTGACCCCTTCTTCCCAGAGCAGCGCCATTGCCTCGGTGATGTACACGGTGGTCACCCCCATGCTGAACCCCTTCATCTACAGCCTGAGGAACAAGGACATGAAGGGGGCCCTGGGAAGACAGCTCAGCATGGCAGCCTCTTGCCTGTGACAGACACATCACTGGTTCAGACTGAAGGGATGTTGTGGCCTCCAAGACAAATGTGAATTTAAATATCCTGGCTCCTTTTCTCCTTTAAATGACATGTTTCTTTTGTCTATTTCCTAAACACCTATGAGTCTGCTTTTATATGTTTTTGTGGTTGTTTTTCTCTCAACAACTTCCTCTGTAATTTCTTTTTAACTTTTCTCCCCTAAAGCTGCACCTTAAGGTTCTAATTTTCATCAGTTTTCTTAGAGCCATTCCTGAGATTTCTAACTTGACATTTAAAGCACTTCTCATATCAAGCACTCACATGGTTTCCTCAAAAATTTTTGTCTTGCATGTTGCTGTTCTTCACCTCAATTTGGTTGTGCTCTTGCTCTTCATGGAAGAAATGTAATGAAAATCCTACAATACCAGCCAAGCTCTTACACTACCAGGGCTCTGCTTGTTGCTTTACATGTGTGAATTTTATTGTGAAAACGTGTCTTTGATATATGGTATCTCATGCACCCCATTGCTCAAAGGAAGACTGAGTTCAGACGTGCTAAGTCCTGGCAAAATGATGATGAGTCCACACCTCTGACGTTGCTGTCTTGTGTTTCCCAAGAACAGTGATGGGATTCTCAACATGAATGCTGGAATCTAATTTGAAGGCACGTTCGTTTAATGGTATGTGAATTATATCTCAATCACGCCATTAAAAAATAAGATATCGACTCTTCTTTTCTGTTGATCCTTGAACCTCAGGACTCTAAAACACCCTGGCAGGAAGTATAGCTGAGTGCTAAATGGGGCTTTCACTATTAAAATGTTGCTTGGAATAGCTTCAGGGGACCAGAACTTTTCCCTTGTCTCTAGAAGAGCCATTCCTTTAGGAGTCTAGACTTCTAAATCAAGAGAAGCCAGACTTGTAGAGACAAGAAGCACAAACTCCCCAAGTGGTTCCCTGGGAGGAATGTTAGGCAAGGACATTTCTGATTCCAACTCTTGCTTTCTGGGCCCGTGTATTCTGTATATCAGGTTATAATACATTATGATATTTGTTTGATTGACAGTATATACTACCTTCTGCAAATTTTGTAGGGGGTATTTCCTGTGTGACCCCATGCCTGTATTTATTATATTTATTCTCCTGGACATTAAACATGTTCCCATATCTTCTAGTTAAGATATTTTTGTAGAAGTGTCCAATACTCCATACTGTCTTTAGGCTTTGCTTTATTTCTCTTCTTCCATTCACTGAAAAACTGTATAGCCTGTGTGTATTTGCCACATATATTTCCTCAATCCTCACTTTTCAACCCACTCTACCTGGATTAATACTGTCTTGTCTTTCTATTTAGAGGTAACAAATGGAGCCCTAGGCCAGGTGTGGTGGCTCACACCTGTAACCCTAGCGCTCTGGGAGGATCCCTTGAGCTCAGGAGTTCGAGACCAGCCTGAGCAAGAGCGAGACCCTCTCTCTACTAAAAATAGGAAAATTGGGTGGGTGTCGTGTTGCACCTGGAGTCCCAGCTACTCAGGAGGCTGAGGAAGAAGGATGACTTTAGCCCAGGAGTTTGAGGTTGCAGTGAGCTATGATGATGCCATGGCACTCTCTCTACCCACAGAGACAGAGCAAGACACTGTCTCAAAAAAATAAAACAATAATAATAATTAAATGAAGCGCTAATATCAACAAAGGCTCCCATGTCTCTAGCAAATGTCAAAGGATTTTTCCTGTCCCAATTTTGTTAGTCATTTTTGCAGAAATATTGCTCCAAAATTTGCTTTCCTGAAGAAGGACGTCTTTGGAGGAGAATGGTGGTTGCCTGGGACTGGGGAGGAGGAAATGGGAAGATAATTGTCAAAACTCACACGGTTTTAGTGGTGCATGAGAAATAAGTCCTGGAGATCGACTACACAGCTTTGTGCTTATGCCTAATAATCATGGATTATATACTGAAAATTTGCTTAAATGCAGAAACTATGTTAAATGTGAGTATCACACATTTAAATATAAAGGGTATTGAAGGAAATTTTGAGAGGTGATTGACATGTCTTTGGCCTCATGGTGGAGATGGATTCATGAATATATACGTATCCCCAAACTCATCAAGTTGTATACATTAAGTATGTACAGCATCTTATATTTCAATCGTACCTTCATAAAGTAGTTTAAATATTAAGAAAAAAAATTGAAAAGAAAGGACCTCTTTCCCTCTATAACATCGTGGACACCAAGAACTCGACGAAATCTCCAAACAATTATCAACGGTGGCACATCTCAGAGAGATGATGCCTGAGATTGGTTGCTTCTAGAAATAAAACTTTCTGTAAGGGAAAATCATGGGACTTTTAAGTTAAACCATAGGGATAACAATTTCCCCACTGGGGGAAATAAGTCAAACTTCCTTTATGCTGTCTCCATTGACTAAAAATTGACTGAAAACTTTCCCTTCTGCTTTCTTCTTTGTATCCCAAGGGGGTTGAACATTTTGGAGAGCAGAAAGACAATGGAACAATTCATTTAATGAGTTGCTCTGGGAATTCAACCCTGGAGACACTAGAAATGTTAAATCTGTCCCTCCTGCCCTATACCTGTAATTCCCTGATCCTAGACTACATGAAAACCCAGTGGGGATTCCCAGGGACAGACTTGGAGAAGAGAAAGCTTCAGTGACATTCACCAGAGAGAGTCAGAATGACACAGTGAGGGCCAGTGGGGTAAGAAGGAAAAGAGGAAAGTGTGTGATGGGCTTTATCTCTAGAATAATGACATGGGGACAGTCTTATATTTATTTAATCTATGCAGGTGGAAGTCCTTGTACTTTGAGACTAGTCTTTTCTAGCTCTCATTGTGTTTGCTTTCCTTTCTTTCTGGAATCTAGAATCTCTTTCCAATAACAGCTAGAAATGGCCATTTCTTGCACACTTCATTTTCTAGGCAGTCTTCAAAGCTATTCCACTCTCTTCTGAATATTTTAGAATCCTGTTAGATTTCTTGTCTCCAATCACTTATTCTTTAACTACTCATGGAAGTCCGATTATGCACAAGGTATCGAATATTTTGTTCTTAAGTAGACCTGATTTTCTAATTCACATGCCTATTATTGCTGGCAGGTGTGACCTACTGAGATCGCTGAATAGTTCTATGTTCTTGTTGTCATCATTACTTTTTCATTTCCATGTCTACAATATAATGCATATAACATACTTAGTTCTGACCCTTGGCATGCAGGCCAATTTCTTTTTTCCATTTTACCAATCAATAAATGTACATGAGAATATGGAACCATTGACATTGGAGTAGTCTGCCTTCATCTAATCATAAATTGAACACTAATGTTCTAGTATGTTAATGTAGAATATACTGTTGTCTGTGATTTTGAAACAATCATCGTCTACTGGGTTACGAAGTTGTCCTCATTTTTCTGTGTGCATATCTGCAGATTTTCTGCCCTGGCTGCTAACCACAGAAATAGCTAATCCATATTCTCAAATACATTTTTTGCACTGTGATTGTGAATCTCTCTATGAACCTATGTTGTGATGTACTATGTTTGCAAACCTCCTAACACAAACCTCTTTCCCATTCCTAGAATAGGTATTACTTGCTCATCATGTATTATTCCTTTAAAATCATTATGAATGTATTTTAGTTAACCTTACTGTTCAATTTTGAGTCAACATTCAGGCATGGGATGAGCTTCAATATTTCTATTCTGTGTCACTGTTGACACGTTGGTCTCACTCATTCTTATACATCAACATTTGTGTTTGTTGAGCCTCTACAGTATGATAGGTGTCAGGTAGATCTACAATCCCTGGAAAGAAAAATAATGAGAAAAAAACAGTCACAGCTTCAGACCCACAAATAAACATAAAACTACTGACATGAGATGCACATCAAGAAAGAGCAGAGGATGCTCAGTGCTGAGGCTCACAGACTCTGTCTTCCTGACCCTCCTTCCTTGCTCTCCGTCTCCCTGGTCCCTAAAATTCCTGCTTTGAAACTCACTGAGCCATGTGCCATCCAGCATTGTGTTCTCTCAGCCTAGAGAGTTTCTTCCTTTCTTACTTCTCCTGATTAACAATGACCCATCCTTCTTCTCTCTGCTCAAATATTCCTATTTCACAGAACTCCCACCTCCGCAACTTCCCACACTAAACTGGTCCTCCACAATTTTCTGTCTTTAATTTAAGAAATTCCTGTATGCATTAGCGAAATGAATGCTCTTTCTATTGCAGAGAGTGTAAATATATATATTTAAATGTCAAATTTGGCTTTTAATTTTTCTAGGATGATTAGATTTATGTAAGTTTTGAATATTTGCAATCCACTCTATCAATTACATATGTTGGTGATTAACTTTGTTGATTTTAATACATCTCCAACTGAGAGCATAGCCACATGAGCACCCCACTTGACACACACCTTGGAATTTATTTTTATGGTGTTGTGTGCTCTCCCTTCCTCCTGTTATGTATGTAGTCCACCTGGGTTTTCTTCTTCTTGGGAGAATTCACCTGGCAGGCATGCTCCTAAAGAAGGACACATAAGGATTGTCACTAATGGAAAGTCCTGTATGGCCATCAAAAGAGGTAAGAGAACTGATATATTTGTAATGACCAGAATTGTATCTGGATGGTTGGTCCATTTATTGATAAATGATGGACATGCAAGACAGATTCATTGTCATGTTAATAACAGATTCTCACAATTATGAATTGTCCATTTGTATGTCCCAAGTGTCACGGTAGATGATGGCATGCATCATCTCGTTTAATTTTACCCTTCAATAAATATAGAGCATATTTACTATTCCCATGCTAGAGGTGAGGTATCTACACCTAATGATTTAAATAACTTTCTGACGGTCACACCATAGTACGTTGGTGGATCAGTATTTCTATTGCAGGAAAACTGATCGAATAAAACATTGTCTTCTTTATCTCTATACTGTATTTTGGAATAGTTATATATCCAAAATAATTATGCTACAAGGGGGAGTTTAATAATAATAATGACAAATATTATTCATGGAGGCTATTTGTACACAAAAGGATTTATAAACCTCACAAGGTAATACAAATGATCACATTTTCAGAACAAAAATAAGACACTAAGACGAAACTGTCCCATCAGTAGGAAATGTCAAGTCACAGAAAAAAAGGTTCCATTGAAAAATCCATTTGCTAATCAATATTGTACACCCATTAGATTGAAGGCAGAATAGGGATTCTCAAGAAAAGGCAGGATATGTCTTCAATAATTTGGAAGGAGTCTATCAAAGAAATTAGTTAATTCCCATAGGTTCAGATATGAGAATTAAAACTGAGTGACTTTTGTGAGTAGATGATAAAATAGAGAGATTGCTGCTAAATGGAAAGAAGTCTAGACAACTCTACACATTTAAAATATAAACGGGCTGCCGCTCGCTTGAGGGAATCACAGTGTTTGAAAGGACTCTACTGGGCATAAACGGCGTCCATCCAATGGTGACACTGTAATGTGATAACTAGCTGAGGTGCCAGTTGTCTTTTCATGAAATGCTCCATTTTCCACCTTCCCAAGCAGACACACTAACTATATGGCAGCAGAAAACCACACGGATGTATCAGAATTTCTCCTCCTGGGTCTCTCAGAAGATCCTGAACTTCAGCCTCTTATCTACGGGCTGTTCCTGTCCATGTACCTGGTCACGGTGCTCGGGAACCTGCTCATCATCCTGGCCGTCAGCTCTGACGCCCACCTGCACACCCCCATGTACTTCTTCCTCTGCAACCTGTCCTTGGTTGACATCTGTTTCACCTCCACCACCATCCCCAAGATGCTGGTGAACATCGATGCACACAGCAAAGACATCTCCTACCTGGGATGCCTCACTCAGATGTATTTTTTCATGATGTTTGGTGGACTCGATAATTTCCTCCTGACTGTGATGGCTTTTGACCGGTTTGTGGCCATCTGCCACCCCCTGCACTACACGGTCATCATGAACCCCCACTTCTGTGCCCTCCTGGTTCTGATGTCTTGGTTCATCATGTCCCTGGTAGCTCTCATTCATGTTCTACTGATAATGAGGCTGACTTTCTCCTTAGAAACTGAAATCCCACATTTCTTCTGTGAGCTGGCTCAGATTCTGGAGGTGACCCGCTCTGATACCCTCGTCAATAGCATCTGCTTGTATATGTCGGCTGTGTTGCTGGGTGTGTTTCCTGTCATGGGGATCCTCTACTCCTACTCTAAGATTGTCTCCTCCTTAATGAGGATGTCCTCCACTGCAAGCAAGAATAAAGCATTTTCCACCTGTGGGTCTCACCTCTGTGTGGTCTGCTTGTTCTATGGAACAGGACTCGGGGTCTACCTCAGTTCTGCTGTGACCCCTTCTTCCCAGAGCAGCGCCATTGCCTCAGTGATGTACACGGTGGTCACCCCCATGCTGAACCCCTTCATCTACAGCCTGAGGAACAAGGACGTGAAGGGGGCCCTGAGAAGACTGCTCAGCACGGCAGCCTCTTGCCTGTGACAGACACATCACTGGTTCAGAACTAAGTGGACGTTGTGGGCCTCCAAGACAAATGTGAATTTAAATATCCTGGCTCCTTTTCTCCTTTAAATTTCATGTTTCTTTTGTTTATTTCCTAAACACCTATGAGTCTGCTTTTATGTTTTTGTGGTTGTTTTTCCCTCAACAACTGCCTCCATAATTTCTTTTTAACTTTTCTCCCCAAAACCTGAGACTTAAAGTTCCAATTTCCATCAGTTTTCTTAGAGCCATTCCTGAGATTTCTAACTTGACATCTAAAGTACTTCTCATATCAAGTGCTCACATGGTTTCTTCAAAAATTATCCTCTTGCATGTTTCTGTTCCTCACCTCAATTTGGTTGTGCTCTTGCTGTTGATGCAAGACATGTAATGAAAATCCCACAACACCTGCCAAGGTCTTACTCTACCAGGGCTCTGCTTGTTGATTTACATGTGTGAATTTTATTGTGAAAACATGTCCTTGTGCTATGGTCTCTCATGCACCCCATTGCCCAAAGGAATACTGAATTCAGATGGGCTAAGTCCTGGCAAAAGGATGATGAGTCCACACGCCTGACATTGCTGTCCTGCATTTCCCAAGGACAGTGATGGGATTTTCAACATGAATGCTGGAATCTAGATCTGAAAGCAGGTTCATTCATATGATTCACAGTGACGCACTGCCTAGGATAACTCGGAGATGTGGCTTCCTTCTTTGTGATCCCTGCATTTTCCTTCCTTCCTTCCTTCCTTCCTTCCTTCCTTCCTTCCTTCCTTCCT
>VBSM01003225.1:1739276-1769257 GCA_008086735.1 Cheirogaleus medius | reverse complement strand
GCCCTGGGAAGACTGCTCAGCACGGCAGCCTCTCGCCTGTGACAGACACATCACTGATCAGACTAAGTAAATGTTGTGGCCTCCAGACAAATGTGAATTTAAATATCCTGGCTCCTTTTCTCCTTTAAATGACATGTTTCTTTGTTTTTTTCCTAAACACCTAAGAGTCTGCTTTTATATGTTTTTGTGTTTTTCATTTGCCTTTCACTCGTGACTAAATGGCCATTGGGTTGCCTGTTTGTTCCCAATTTGTGTATCTTCAGAGGAGAGATATGTTTTCAAGTCCCTGCTCATTTTTAATTGTGCAGTCTGTACTTTTGCTTCTGACCCGTGCTAGTTCTTTATAAATTCTGGATAATTTGACCCTTACCAGATATATGTAGTGCAAATATTTCCCCCACAATGGATGTTATCTTTTTTCATGTATAAAGAAAGTGTACTATTTTTCACTATATTCATCAGCACGTATAACAGATCTCTTGAAATTATTTCTTGAATATATATGAAATTTTGTGTCCTTTGACCAATATCTCCCCAATTCCTTCACCTTGCATCTTCTGGTACAGAGCATTTTTCTATCCGCTTCTATGAGCTGGACTTTTGTAGATTCCTCATATGGGAGAGTTCATCCTGTGTTAGTGCTTCTAGCCTACCTATGGCACTTTACATGTGGTCCTCCAGGATGATCAATGTGGAGCAAATAACGGATTTCCATCTTCTTAAAAGCTGAACATTATGTATATATACACCACATTTTCTTCATCCATTCTAATAGGTGTGGGGTAATATTCTACAGTGCTTTTCAGTTACATTCCTGATGCTTGCTGATGCTGACCTTTTTTCATATACCTGTTGTCCATCTCTATATTTCTTCTCCTCTTCCTCCTCCTCCTCCTCCTCCTCTTCCTCCTCTTCCTCCTCTACTGCTCCTCCACCTTTTCCTTCTTCTTTTTTTGGTTTCAGGAATGGGTAGAGATGTGTGTCTTCTTTTGAACAATGTCTCCTCAGATCTTTTGTCTTAACTGAGTTACTTAACTTCTTAACTGAGTTACTTGTTTCTTCACTATTGAGTTGCTTGAGTTCCTTACATTTTGGGTATTTGACTCCTTATCAGATATGTGGTTTGCAAATACATTCCTCCATTCCATAGAGTGTCCCTTCACTTTGCAGACAACTCAGATAAACCTTGAAAACACATAAACTGACAGAAACAAGACACAAAAGACAACATAGTATATCATCATATGACTCCAGGTATATGGAGTGTCCAAAATAGAGAATCCAGTAGGGACATGAAATAGATTAGTGGCTGCCTATGGTAAGGAGAAAGGCAGACAGTGGGATGTGACTGCTAACGGGTGCTATGTTTGGTGGTGACAAACAAAATATTCTATGATTTGATCAAGATCATGGTTTCACAATTCTGTGAATATACAAAGAATCATCAAACTGGGGGCTTTAAACGGGTATATTTTATGGTATGTCAATCAAGCCACTAAAAAAAAAGAAATCAACTCTTGTTTTCTGCTGATCCCTGGACCTCAGGACTCTAAAACCCCCTGACAGGAAGTATAGCTGAGTGCTAAATGGGCCTTCAGTATTAATATGTTCCTTGCAAGAGTGAAGAGCTTCTGAGGACCAGGACTTTGCCGTGTCTCTAGAAGAGACATCCCTTTAGGAGTCTAGACTTCTAAATCAAGACAAGCCAAGGGGCTCCCTTTGGGGAATGTTAGGCAAGGACATTTGTGATTCCAACCCTCGTTCTCTGGGCCCATTTATTCTGTATATCAGGTTATAATACATTATGATATTTGTTTTATTGACAGTATATGTTACCTCCTGCAAGTTTTGTAGGGGGTATTTCCTGTGTGTTCCAATGCCTGCATTTATCATATTTATTCTCTTTGACATTAAACATGTTCCCATATCTTCCAGTTAAGACAGTTTTGTAAAACTGTCCAATACTCCATACTGTCTTCAGGCTTTTCTTTGTTTCTCTTCTTCCCTTCATTGCAAAGCTGTACAGCCTGTATTTGCCACCTATATTTCCTCAATCCTCGCTCTTCAACCCACTCTACCTGGATTATTATTGTCCTGTCTTTCTATTTAGAGGTAATAAATGGAGACCTAGGCCTGATGCGGAGTCTCACACCTGTAACCCTAGCATTCTGGGAGAATCGCTTGAGCTTAGGAGCTCGAGACTAATCTTACCAAGAGTGATACCCCGTCTCTACTAAAAATAGAGAAATTAGATGGGCATTGTGCTGTACCTATAGTCTGAGCTACTTAGGATGCTGAGGCAGGAGGATCCCTTAAGCCCAGGATTTTGAGGTTGCAGTGACCTATGATGATGCCATGGCACCCTCTCTACCCTGGAGACAGAGAAAGACTGTCTGAAAATAATAATAAATAAATAAATGAGGCTCTAATATCAACTAAGACCCCATGTCTCTCACAAATGTCAAAGGAGATTTTCCTGTCCTGAATTTGTTAGTCATTTAAAGAGAAGAAGTATTGCTCCCAAATTTGCTTTCCTGAAGGACTTCTTTGGAGGAGAATGGTGGTTGCCTGGGACTGGAGAGGAGGAAATGGGAAGATAATTGTCAAGCCTTACAGGTTTTAGAGATGCATGAGAAATATGTCCTGGAGATCTGCTACACAGCTTAGTGCTTATTGCCAATAGTCATGTATTGTAAATTGAACATTTGCTAAAATGCAGATCCTATGTTAAATGTGATTATCACACATTAAAATATAAAGGAGATTAAAGGAAATTTTGGTAGGTGATTGACATCTCTTTGGCCTCATGGTGGTGATGGATTCATGGATGTATACGTATTTCCACACTCATCAAGTTGTATACGTTAAATATATACAGCCTTTTACATTTCAATCATACCTTCATAAAGTAATTTAAATATTAAGAAATAAATTAAAAAGAAAGGACCTCTTTGCCTCTATAACATCGTGGACACCAAGAACTTCACAAAATCTCCAAACATTTCTCCACGGTGGCTCATCACAGAGAGACGATGCCTGAGTTTGGTTGCTTATAGAAATTAAACTTTCCTTAAAGGGAAAACATGGCACTTTTAACTTAAACCAAAGGAAGAACAGTTTCCCTTTTGGGAGAAATAAATCCAACTTCTTCTATGCTGTCTCCATTGACTGAAAACTTTCCCTTCTGCTTTCTTCTTTGTATCCCAAAGGAGCTGAGGATTTTGGAGAGGGAAAAGACAATGGAACAATTCATTTAATGAGTTGCTCCAGGCATTCAACCCTGGAGACACTAGAAATGCTAAACCTGCCCCTGCTGCCCCACACCTGTAATTCCCTGATCCCAGACTACATGAAAACCAAGTTGGGATTCCCAGGGACAGACTTTGGAGAAGAGAAAGCTTCAGTGACATTCACCAGAGAGAGTCAGAGTGACACAATGAGAGCCAGTGGGGTAAGAAGGAAAAGAGGAAAGTGTGTGATGGGCTTTATCTCTACAATAATGACATGGGGACAGTCTTGTATTTATTTAATCTATGGAGGTGGAAGTCCTTGTATCTTGAAGGTAATTTCATTTCCACCGAGACTAGACTTTTCCAGACCAGTCTCATTTTGTTTGCTTACCTTTCTTTCTAGAATCTCTTTCCAATAAAAGCTAGAAATGGCCATTTCTTGCACACTTCATTTTCTGGGCAGTCTTCAAAGCTTCTCCACTCTCTCCCAAATATTGCAGGTTCCTGTTAGCTTTCCTATCTCCAATCACTTATTCATTAACTACTCATGGAAGATTGATTATGCACAAGGTATTGAATATTTTGCTCTTAATTAGATAAGACTTTCTAATTCACATAACTATTTTTTTGGCAGGTGTGACTTACTGAAATCATTTAATAGTTCTAAGTTCTTGTTATCATTATTTTTTCATTTCCATGCCTACAGCATAATGCATATAATATACTTAGTTCTGACCGTTGGCTTGCAGGCCAATTTCTTTTTTCCATTTTACCAGTCTATATGTGTGAATATCAAACCATTGAAGTTGGAGTAGTCTGCCTTCACCTAAACATAAATTAAACACAAATGTTCTAGTATGGTAATGTAGAATATCCTATTGTCTGTGATTTTGAAACAATCATTGTCTACTGGGTTACGAAGTTGTCCTCATTTTTCTGTGTGCATATCTGCAGATTCTCTGCCATGGCTGCTAACCACAGAAGTGGCTATTCCATTTTCTCAAATATATTTTTTGCACTGTGATTGTGAATCTCTTCATGAACCTATGTTTGTGATGTGCTATGTTAGCAAACATCCTAACATGAACCCAGTTTCCCATTCCTAATAGGTATTACTTGCTCATTGTGTATTATTCCTTTAAAATCATTATGAATGCATTTTATTTAACCTTTCTATTCAATTTTGAGTCAACATTCAGGCATGGGATGAGCTTCAGTATTTCTGTTTTGTGTCACTGTTGACACGTTTGGTCTCACTCATCCTTATTCTTCCAACATGTGTGTTTGTTGAGCTTCTACAATATGATAGGCACCAAGTAGATCTAGAATCCCTGGAAAGAAAAATAATGAGAAAGACACAGTCACAGCCTCAGACCCACAAATAAACATAAAACTACTGACATGAGATGCACATCAAGAAAGAGCAGAGGATGCTCAGTAATGGGGCTCACAGTCTCCGTCTTCCTGACTCTCCTTCCTTGCTCCCATCTCCCTAGTCCGTCAAATTCCTGTTTTGAAACTCACCAAGCCATATGCCATCTAGCATTGTGTTCTCTCAGCTTGGAAAGTGTATTCCTTTCTTACTTCTCCCGATTAACAATGACCCATCTTTCTTGCCTCAGCTCAAATATTCCTATTTCAGAAGAGTCCCACCTGTGCAACTTCCCACTCTAAACGGGTCCTCCACCATTTTTTTCTGTCTTTAAGAAGCTCTTCTATGCATTAGTAACATGAATTCTTTTTCTATTGCAGAGAATGTAAATATATATACATATATTTACATGTCTAATTTGGCTTTTAATTTTTCTAGGATAATTAGATTTATGTAAGTTTTGGATATTTTCAATCCAATCTATCAATTATATATGCTGATTTTAATACATCTCCAACTGAGAGCATAGCCACATGAGCACCGCACTTGACAACTACCTTCCATTTTATTTTTATGGTGTTGTGTGCTCTCCCTTCCTCCTGTTATGTATGTAGTCCACTTGGGTTTCCTTCTTCCTGGGAGAATTCACCTGGCAGGCATGCTCTGAAAGAAGGAGACATAAGGATCTTCAGTAATCAAAAGTCCTGTATGGCCATCAAAAGAGGTAAGAAAGCTGATATATTTGTAATGATCAAAATTACATCCGGATGGTTGGTCTGTTTATTGATAAATGGTGGGCATGCAAGACAGATTCATTGTCATGTTAATAAAGGAATCTCACAATTATGAATTATCCATTTGTATGTTCCAGGTGTCACGGTAGATGATGACAGGCATCATCTTGTTTAATTTTACCCTTCAATAATTATAGGGCATATTTACAGCTCCCACTCTAGAAGTGAGGCATCTACAGCTAATAATTTTAATAACTTTCTGATTGTCACACCGTAGGAAGTTGGCGGATCAATATGTGTATTGCAGGAAGACTGACCCAATGAAACACTGTCTTCATTATCTCTATATTTTATTTTGGAATACTTACATATCCAAAATAATTATCCTAAAAGTAGCAATTTAATAATAATAATGACAAATATTATTCATTGAGCCTGTACACAAAAGTATTTTTAAACCACAAACAAAGTAATACTAATAACCCCTTTTTCAGAACTAAAATAAGACACTCATAGGTAACTCTCCCATCAGTAGGAAATGTGAAGTCGCAGAAAAAAAGGTTCAGTTGAAAAATCCATGTGCTAATCACTATCGTACACCCATTAGAATGAAGGCAGAATATGGATTCTCAAGAAAAGGTAGGATATGTGTTCAATAATTTGGAAGGATTCTATCAAAGAAATTAGTTAATGCCCATATGTTGAGATATGATAATTAAAACTTGTAAGGAGATGATAAAATAGAAAGATTGCTGCTAAGTGGAAGGAAGTCTAGACAACTCTACACATTTACAATATAAATGGGTTATACCACAGTTGAGAGGATCAGTGTCTTTGAAAGGACTAAACTGGGTGTAAACGGCGTCCATCCAAGGGTGACACTGTAATGTGATAACTAGCTGAGGTGCCAGTTGTCTTTTCATGAAATGTTCCATTTTCCTCCTCCCCAGAGGACTCACTAACTATATGGCAGCAGAAAACCACACAGAAATATCAGAATTTCTCCTCTTGGGTTTGTCAGATGATCCTGAACTTCAGCCCCTTATCTACGGGTTGTTTCTGTCCATTTACCTGGTCACGGTGCTCGGGAACCTGCTCATCATCCTGGCTGTCAGCTCTGACGCCCACCTGCACACCCCCATGTACTTCTTCCTCTCCAACCTGTCCTTCGTTGACATCTGTTTAACCTCCACCACCATCCCCAAGATGCTGGTAAACATCGACACACACAGCAAAGACATCTCCTATGTGGCATGCCTCACTCAGATGTATTTTTTCATGATATTTGGTGGACTCGATAATTTCCTCCTGACCGTGATGGCCTATGACCGGTTTGTGGCCATCTGCCACCCCCTGCACTACACGGTCATCATGAACCCCCACCTCTATGCCCTCCTGGTTCTGATGTCTTGGTTCATCATGTCCCTGGTTGCCCTGGTTCATGTTCTGCTGATGTTGAGGCTGACTTTCTCCTTAGGAACTGAAATCCCACATTTCTTCTGTGAGCTGGCTCAGATTCTCGAGGTGGCCCGCTCTGACACCTTCATCAATAACATCTACTTGTACGTGTTGACTGTGTTGATGTGTGTGTTTTCTGTCATGGAGATCCTCTACTCTTACTCTAAAATCGTCTCCTCCTTAATGAGGATGTCCTCCACTGCAGGCAAGAATAAAGCATTTTCCACCTGTGGGTCTCACCTCTGTGTGGTCTGCTTGTTCTATGGAACAGGACTCGGGGTCTACCTCAGTTCTGCTGTGACCCCTTCTTCCCAGAGCAGCGCCATTGCCTCAGTGATGTACACGGTGGTCACCCCCATGCTGAACCCCTTCATCTACAGCCTGAGGAACAAGGACGTGAAGGGGGCCCTGGGGAGACTGCTCAGCACGGCAGCCTCTTTCCTGTGATGGACACATCACTGATCAGACTAAGTGGACATTGTGGCCTCCAGACAAATGTGAATTAAATATCCTGTCTCCTTTTCTCCTTTAAATGACATGTTTCTTTTGTTTATTACCTAAGCACCTGAGAGTCTGCTTTTATATGTTTTTGTGGTTGTTTTTCCCTCAACAACTTCCTCGGTAATTTCTTTTTAGCTTTTCTCCCCTAAACCTGAGTCTTAAAGTTCTAAGTTTCATCAGTTTTCTTAGACCCATTCCTGAGATTTCTAACTTGACATCTAAAGCACTTCTCATTCAAGCACACACATGGTTTCCTCAAAATTAATCCTCTTGCATGTTACTGCTCTTCAGCTCTGTTTGGTTGTGCTCTTGCTCTTCATGGAAGAAATGTAATGACTATCCTACAATATCAGCCAACCCCTTACTCTACCAGGGCTCTGCTTGTTGCTTTACATGTGTGAATTTTATTGTGAAAACGTGTCCTTGAGCTATGGTCTCTCATGTACCCCATTGCTCAAAGGAAGACTGAGTTCAGATGGGCTAAGTCCTGGCTACATGATGATGAGTCCACATGCCTAACTTTGCTGTCCTGTGTTTCCAAAGGACAGTGATGGGATTTTCAACATGAATGCTGGAATCTAGATTTGAAAGCAGGTTCATTCATATGATACACAGTGACGCACTGCCTAGGATAACTCGGAGATGTTACTTCTTTGGGATCTCTCCCTTTTCCTTTCTTCCTTTCTTCCATCCTTCCTTCTTTCCATCCTTCTTTTCTTCCTTCCTTCTTTTCTTATTTCTTACTATCCTTCCTTCCTTCTTTGTTCTCTACTATCCTTACTTCCATTCTTCCTTCTTTCCCTCACCTGTCCTCCCTTATCTTTCCTTCCTCTTGGTGATTTTAATGGTTAATGTTAACTTGATCCATTCCATTTCATGGCTGAGTAATATTCCACTGTACAATAAACCCCATGTTGTTTATCTATTATTCATTAATGGTTATTTGCGTGATTTCCCTCTTTGGGTCATTGTGAATAGGATATAAATTTATTTTCTCCATACTTATTTTCAACTATTTTGTGAATATACCTAGCAGTCCAACTGCTTTGTCATATGTTAATTACATGTTTAACATGTAACTAACATGTTTAACTTTTAGAGGAAGTGCCATATCATGTGTCATAGCAGCTGGCACTGTTTACCTCTCAGCAATGGTTTAGTGCTCCTATATCTTCATATCCTTTCCAATACTTGTTAGCTCCCTTCATAAAAAAGACTGTGTCTTCTTATTAGTGTTAAGTGACATCTTTTTTGTTTTTAATTTGCATTTCCCTAATGGCTAATTGGCCATCCGTTTGAGTGTTCATGACAATTTGTGTATCTTCAGAGGAGAGATGTCTTTTGAAGTCTGTGCTCATTTTTAATTGTGTAGTTTGTACTTTTGTTTTTGACTTGTCCTAGTTCTTTATAAATTCTGGATAATTCGACCCTTATCAGATAAAGGTTGTGCAAGTATTTTACCCAGTCTGGATGTTATCTTGACATTTTTTTTCAAGTATAAAATATATTATTTTTAACTCTACTCATCACCATATATAATAGATCTCTTGAAATTATTTCTTCAATATATATGAAAGTTTGTGTCCTTTGACCAGTATCTCTCCAATCCCTTTGCCTCACATCCTCTGCTACCCACCATTTTTCTGTCTGCTTCTCTGAGCTAGACTTTTGTAGATTCCACATATGGGAGAGTTCATCCTGTGTTTGCCCATCTAGCCTACCTATGTCACTTTACATGTGGTCCTCCAGGTTATCAATGTGGAGCAAATAACAGATTTCCTTCTTCTTAAAGGCTGAATATTGTGTATATATACACCACATTTTCTTTATCCATTCTAATAGGTGTGAGGTGATATTCTATAGTGCTTTTAATTTACATTCCTGATGGTTGGTGATCCTGACCTTTTTTACATATACCTGTTGTCCATCTCTATAATTCTTCTCTTCCTCTTCCTTCTTCTTTTTTTGGTTTCAGGAATGGGTAGAGATGTGTATCTTCTTTTGAGCAATGTCTCTTCAGATCTTTTGCCTACTTTTTAATTGAGTTCTTTGTTTCTTCACTATTGAGTTGCTTCAGTTCCATAGATGTTGGACATTTGCTCTTTATCTGATATATGCTTTGCAAATACATTACTCCATTCCATAGGATGTCTCCTCACTTTGCAGAAAACTTGGATAAACCTTGAAAACACAGGAACTGACAGAAGCAAGACACAAAGAGCAACATAGTATCTGGTTGTATGGTTCCATTTATATGGAGTGTCCAAAATAGACAAGCAGTTGGGGACATATAATCGAATAGTGGTTGCCTAGGGTAGGGAGAAAGGGAGACAATGGGATGTGGCTGCTATTGGTTGCCATGTGTCCTTTGTGATGATGAAAATATTCTATGATTTGATCAACATGATGGTTGCACAATTCTGTGAATATACAAAGAACCATCGAACTGTGTGCTTTAAACGGGTATATCTGATGGTATGTCAATCAAGTCACTAAAATAAAAAGATATTGACTCTTGGTTTCTACTGATCCCTGGACCTCAGGACTCTACAACACCCTGGCAGGAAGTATAGCTGAGTGCTAAATGGGGCCTTCACTATTAAAATGTTCCTTGCAAGAGTGAAGAGCTTCTGAGGACCAGGACTTTTGCCGTGTCTCTATCCCTTTAGGAGTCAAGACTTCTAAATCAACAGAAGCCAGACTTGCAGAAACAACAAGCACAAACTCCACAAGCAGTTGCCTGGGAGGAATATTAGTCAAGGACATAGGTGATTCCAACCCTTGCTTTCTGGGCCCATGTATTCTGTATATCAGGTTATAAAACATAGCATTTGTTTGATTGACAGTATATATTACCTCCTGCAAATTTTGTAGGGGGTATTTCCTGTGTGTTCCAATGCCTGCATTTATCATATTTATTCTCTTTGACATTAAACATGTTCCCATATCTTCCAGTTAAGACAGTTTTGTAAAACTGTCCAATACTGTCCATACTGTCTTCAGGCTTTTCTTTGTTTCTCTTCTTCCCTTCATTGCAAAGCTCTATAGCCTGTGTGTATTTGCCACCTATATTTCCTCAATCCTCATTCTTCAACGTGCCCTACCTGAATTACTGTCTTTCTATTTAGAGGTAATAAATGTAGCCTTGGGCCAGGTCTGGTGGCTCACACCTATAACTCTAGCATTCTGGGAGGATGGCTTGAGCTTAGGAGCTTAGGAGACCAGCTGGAGCAAGAGAAAGATCCCGTTCCTACTAAAGATAGTAAATTAGATGGGTGTCGTGGAGAACCTGTATTCCCAGCTACTCAGGAGGCTGAGGCAGGAGGATCACTTTAGGCCCGGAGTTTGAGGTTGCAGTGAGCTATGATGATGTCATGGCACCCTCTCTATCTAGAGAGACAGGGCAAGACTCTGTCTCAAAAAATAAATAAATAAATAAATAAAGCCCTAATATCAAAAATGTCTCCTATGTCTCCCACAAACGTGAAAGGAGATTTTGCTGTTCCAATTTTGTTAGTCATTTTCTCAGAAGAAATATTGCTTCTAAATTTCCTTTCCTGAAGAAGGAC
Source organism: Cheirogaleus medius (assembly GCA_008086735.1). Lineage (NCBI taxonomy): Eukaryota > Metazoa > Chordata > Mammalia > Primates > Cheirogaleidae > Cheirogaleus > Cheirogaleus medius. Next base: position 1,758,393 of record VBSM01003225.1, on the reverse strand, counting down.
TTCATTGGAGGAGAATGGTGGTTGCCTGGGACTGGGGAGGGTGAAATAGGAAGATAATTGTCAAAACTCACAGGGTTTTAGACATGCATGAGAAATAAGTTCTGGAGATCTGCTACACAGCTTAGTGCTTATTGCTAATAATCATGTATTTTATATTGAAAATTTGCTAAAATGCAGGTCCTATGTTAATGTGATTATTATACATGAAAATATAAAGGAGATTGAAGGAAATTTTGGGAGGTGATTGACATGTCTTTGGCTTCATGGTGGTGATGGATTCATGAAAAAAGACGTATTCCAAACTCATTAACTTGTATACATTAAATATGTACAGCTTTCTACATTTCAATCATACCTTCATGAAGTAGTTTAAACATTAAGAAAAATAATTGAAAAGAAAGGACATCTTTGCCTCGGTCACTTTTTGGACACCAAGAACTCCACAAAATCTCCAAACATTCCTCAATGGTGGCACATCACAGAGAGATGATGCCTGAGTTTGGTTGCTTATAGAAATTAAACTTTCCTTAAGGGGAAACCTTGGGACTTTTAAGTTAAATCAAAGGAAGAACACTTTTCCCATTGGAGGAAATAAATCCAACTTCCTCTATGCTGTCTCCATTGACTAAACATTGACTGACAACTTTCCCTTCTGCTTTCTTCTTTGTATCCCCAGGGGGCTGAGATTTTGCAGAGTGGAAAGACAACGGAACAATTCATTTAATGAGTTGCTCCAGGAATTCAACCCTGGGGACACCAGAAATGTTAAACCTGCCCCTGCTGCCCCACACTTGTGATTCCGGGATCCCAGACTACATGAAAACCCAATAGGGATTCCAAGGGACAGACTTGGAGAAGAGAAAGCTTCAGTGACATTCACAAGAGAGAGTCAGAGTGACACAATGAGAGCCAGTGGGGTAAGAAGGAAAAGAGGAAAGTGTGTGATGGGCTTTATCTCTAGAATAATGACATGGGGACAGTCTTGTATTTATTTAATCTATGCAGGTGGAAGTCCTTGTACCTTGAAGGTAATTTAGTTTCCACCGAGACTAGTCTTTTCCAGCTCTCATTGTGTTTGCTTTCCTTTTTTTCCTGGAATCTAGAATCTATTTTCAATAAGAGCTAGAAATGGCCATTTCTTGCACACTTCATTTTCTGGGCAGTCTTCAAAGCTATTCCACTCTCTTCTGAATATTTTAGGTTCCTGTTAGATTTCCTGTCTCCAATCACTTATTCATTAACTACTCATGGAAGACCTATTATGCACGAGGTATTGAATATTTTGTTCTTAGGTAGATCAGATTTTCTAATTCACATGCCTATTATTGCTGGCAAGTGTGACCTACTGAGATCGCTGAATACTTCTATGTTCTTGTTGTCATCATTATTTTTTCATTTCCATGTCTGCAGTATAATGCATATAACATACTTGGTTCTGACCCTTGGCATGCAGGCCAATTTCTTTTTTCCAGTTTACCAATCTCTAAATGTCCATGAGAATATCGAACCATTGAAGTTGGAGTAGTCTGCCTTCATCTAATCATAAATTGAACACTAATGTTCTAGTATGTTAATGTGGAATATCCTGTTGTCTCTGACTTTGAAACAATCATTATCTACTGGGTTACGATGTTGTCCTCAATTTTCTGTGTGTGTATCTTCAGATTCTCTGTCCTGGCTGCTAAGCACAGAACAACTCTTCCATATTCTCAAATATATTTAAGCACTGTGATTGTGAATCTCTTCATGAACCTATGTTTGTGATGTACTATGTTAGCAAACATCCTAACACGAACCCAGTTTCCCATTCCTAGAATAGGTATTACTTGCTCATCATGTATTATTCCTTTAAAATCATTATAAATGTATTTTAGTTAACCTTACTGTTCAATTTTGAGTCTACATTCAGACATGGGATGAGCTTCAACATTTCTGTTTTGTGTCACTGCTGACGCGTTTGGTCTCACTCATCCCTAAACATCCAACATTTGTGTTTGTTGAGCCTCTACTATATGACAGGCACCAAGTAGATCTAGAATACATGGGAAAAAAAATAATGAAAACACCACAGTGAAAACCTAAAACCCACAAATAAACGTACAATTACTGACATGAGATGCACATCAAGAAAGAGCAGAGGATGCTCCGTGATGGGGCTCACAGACTCTGTCTTCCTGACTCTCCTTCCTTGCTTCCATCTCCCTGATCCCTCGATTTCCTGCTTTGAAACTCACCAAGCCATATGCCATCTAGAAATGTGTTCTGTCAGCTTAGAAAGTGTATTCCTTTCTTACTTCTCCTGATTAACAATGACCCATCCTTCTTCTCTCTGCTCAAATATTCCTATTTCACAGAAATCCCACCTATGGAACTTTCCACACTAAATTGTTCCTCCACAATTTTTCCTCTATGCATTAGTTACATGAATGCTTTTTCTATTGCAGAGAATGTAAATATGTATATTTAAATGTCAGATTTGGCTTTTAATTTTTCTAGGATGATTACATTTGTGTAAGTTTTGGATATTTTCAATCCAATCTATCAATTGTATATGTTGGTTAACTTTGCTGATGTTAATTCATCTCCAACTGAGAGCATAGGCACATGAGCACCGCACTTGACACATACCTTGGATTTTATTTTTATGGTGTTGTGTGCTCTCCCTTTCTCCTGTTATGTATGTAGTCCACTTGGGTTTTCTTCTTCTTGGGAGAATTCACCTGGCAGGCGTGCTCTGAAAGAAGGAGACATAAGGATCTTCCCTAATCAAAAGTCCTGTATGGCCATCAAAAGAGCTAAGAGACCTGATATATTTATAACGATCAGAATTATATCCGGATGGTTGGTCCGTTTATTGATAAATGATGGGCATGCAAGACAGATTCATTGTCATGTTAATAACAGATTCTCACAATTATGAATTGTCCATTTGTATGTCCCAGGTGTCACGGTAGATGATGACAGGCATCATCTCATTTAATTTTACCCTTCAATAAATATACGGCATATTTACTGTTCCCAATCTAGAGGTGAGGTATCTATAGCAAATGATTTAAATAACTTTCTGAGGGTCACTCTATAGTAAGTTGGTGGATCAATATTTCTATTGCGGGAAGACTGACGAAATAAAACATTGTCTTCATTATCTGTATACTGTATTTTGGAATAGTTACATATCCAAAATAATGATGCTACAAGGGGGAGTTTAATAATAATAATGACAAATATTTTTCATTAAGACTATTTGTACATAAAAGTATTTTTAAACCTCACAAACAAGGTAATACTAATGATCACATTTTCAGAACAAAAATAAGACACTAAGAGGTAACTGTCCCATCAATAGGAAATGTCCAGTCTCAGAAAAAAAGGTTCAGTTGAAAATCCATGTGCTAATCACTATTGTACATCCATTAGAATGAAGGCAGAATATGGATTCTCATGAAAAGGCAGGATATGTCTTCAATAATTTGGAAGGAGTCTATCAAAGAAATTAGTTAATGACCATAGGTTCAGATATGAGAATTAAAACTTGTGAGTAGAAGATACTATGGAGAGATTGCTGCTAATGGAAGGAAGTCTAGACAACTCTACACATTTAAAATATAAATGTGCTACCCATTGGTTGAGGGAATCACCGTTTGAATGGACTCTACTGGGTGTAAACAGCATCCATCCAAGAGTGACACTGTAATGTGATAACTAGCTGAGGTGCCAGTTGTCTCTGTTGGTGAAATTTTTGATTTTCCTCCTTCCCCAGTGGACACACTAACTAATGGCAGCTGAAAACCACACGGATGTATCAGAATTTCTCCTCTTGGGTCTGTCAGAAGATCCTGAACTTCAGCCCCTTATCTACGGGCTGTTCCTGTCCATGTACCTGGTCACGGTGCTCGGGAACCTGCTCATCATCCTGGCCGTCAGCTCTGACGCCCACCTGCACACCCCCATGTACTTCTTCCTCTCCAACCTGTCCTTGGTTGACATCTGTTTCACATCCACCACCATCCCCAAGATGCTGGTGAACATCAACACACACAGCAAAGACATCTCCTACCTGGGATGCCTCACTCAGATATATTTTTTCATGATGTTTGGTGGACTCGATAATTTCCTCCTGACCGTGATGGCCTATGACCGGTTTGTGGCCATCTGCCACCCCCTGCACTACATAGTCATCATGAACCCCCGCTTCTGTGCCCTCCTGGTTCTGATGTCTTGGTTCATCATGTCCCTGATTGCCCTTGTTCATGTTCTGCTGATATTGAGGCTGACTTTCTCCTTAAAAACTGAAATCCCACATTTCTTCTGTGAGCTGGCTGAGGTTCTCGAGGTGGCCCGCTCTGACACGCTTATCAATAACATCTGCTTGTACTTGTGGTCTGTGTTGTTCGGTGTGTTTCCCGTCATGGGGATCCTCTACTCCTACTCTAAGATTGTCTCCTCCTTAATGAGGATGTCCTCTACTGCGGGCAAGTACAAAGCATTTTCCACCTGTGGGTCTCACCTCTGTGTGGTCTGCTTGTTCTATGGAACAGGACTTGGGGTCTACCTCAGTTCTGCTGTGACCCCTTCTTCCCAGAGCAGCGCCATTGCCTCGGTGATGTACACGGTGGTCACCCCCATGCTGAACCCCTTCATCTACAGCCTGAGGAACAAGGACGTGAAGGGGGCCCTGGGAAGACAACTCAGCACGGCAGCCTCTCGCCTGTGACAGACACATCACCGGTTCAGATCTACGTGGACTTTGTGGGCCTCCAAGACAAATGTGAATTCAAATATCCTGACTTTCTCCTTTAAATGACATGTTTCTTTTGTTTATTTCCAAAGCACCTATGAGTCTGCTCATTCTCAATTCCCCTGAGCCCTGGATAAGACCTCGTTGGGATGACTGACATGGTGGTTGAAGCTTGTCCCTGACCCCTCAGTGTTCCCAGCCTGGTCATCATTTCCTTTTCATGTGACAGCCGGTGCATTTCACCATTTATGGTCAAATTTAGAATGGGCAGTAGAGGGGGGACACATTGCATATCAGGGTGACCTTGATATGACCTTCAGTAGAAGAGGCTATAATTCAGGCTATAATTCAACCCACTGACCCTCCTCTCATAAATACTTTACCGGATTAACCTCTGTCCTTAAAAAAAGTGCCAGTAAACCATGAAGTTGCCAGTCCCTGAACTTACACACAGAAGTTTATCCAAATGGCCGAAGGGGTGGACTGTAAAAAAAAATTGCTGTGCTGCACCTCCTACTAACGCATCTCAGAAATAAAGCTTTATTCTTCCAGGTGTGGGCAGTATGGCCATCCGACAGCCCTCAGCCTCAACCTTCTCAGCGTGTATTCCTCAGCAAAAGGAGGCTGCCTCACCCAAGGTCTGTGGGGAGTGTGCCTGACCGACAGCCACTTGTGTCCCCCACTCTGTTGACACTGAGGTTGCTCCTGGGCTGCCCCCTGGCCACCGACTGAGCACAGCAAGACTCCTGTGCATGCTGTTTCCCGGGCCCACACGATGACAATGATGACCTGGGTCAATTCCACCTGCCAGGGTGGTGACTCCTCTTCTTGGCATGAAAGTACTGAAATTCCAGGCAGCATCGTGGCTGGAAGGTCATTAAGATTTTTACCCTGTCTCTAGAAAAGTTAGCCCTTCAGGAGTCAAGACTTCTGCATCTACACAACTTGTACCTGCAGAGACCAGAATCACACACCCCTAGTGGCTCCCTGGGAGTGATGTTAGGTGGGGAAACTTAACTTCCAGTGCTTGCTTTCTGGACCCATGTATTTTGAACACCGGGGATACTATAACCTTTCGTTGACTTACTGTGTATCTGACATCCTTCGGGTTATGTAGCTGGTATTTCCTGTGTATTCCAGTGCCTAATTATATTTATTCTCTTTGAAATTAAACATGTTCCCATAGTTTCCACCAAAAACACTTTTAGGATACTACTCAAATCTCCGTACTTCCTTTAACCGATGCTTTAATCTCTCTTTTCTCCTTCCATGAAAATCTTCACAGTTGGTTAATATTTGCCACCTGTATTTCCTCTACATGCACTCTTCACTGACTCCACCTGGGCTATTTCTGCCCTGTTCCTCTATTCAGTGATAATAAATGAAGCACTATTATCAACAAAGCCTCTCAAGTCACCAGCAAATGTCAGAGGTTATTTCCCCCTCCCGATTTGGGTAGTCCTTTCAACAGAACAAAATTATTTGCTTTCCTTCCGAAAGAACATCTCTGGAGTGAAATGATGATTGACAGGGTCTCGGGGAAGGGACAAATGGGAAGATAATGTCAAACCATGCAGGATTTTAGTGATGCAAAATAAATAAGTCCTGGAGACCTGCCACACAGCTTAGTGCCTCTAGCTAATAATCATGTATGGAATGCTAAAAATTGGCTAAAATGGGCATTTTATGTTAAGTGTTATTCTCATGCATTAAAATAATCAGGAATTCTGGAGGAAACTTTGGGAGGTGATTATTATCTCTTTGGCCTTGATGATGGTGATGGTTTCACGGATGTATCCTTACCCCCAAACCCATCAAGTGGGATACAGTAAATATGTACAGCTTTATACATGTCAGCCATACATCCATTAACTGATTTAAAAATTAAGGGCTGAAATTTAAGAAGAAAAAAACATCGTTGCCTCCATAACATCATGGACACCACAAGATGCAAAAAAATCTCCAAACGTTCTTCAACAGTGGCACATCACACAGAGATGGTGCCTGAGTTTGATTGCTTGTAGAAATTAAACTTTCCTTTAGGGGAGCCTTTGTGATTTTAAATTAAACCAAAAGAAGTAGAGTTTCTCCCTTGAGAGAGTAAATAATTCCACCCTCCCCTGCCACTCTGTAGATAGAAACTTTGACTAGAAACTTTGCATTCTCCTATCTTCCTTTGTCCCAAGAGAGAGCCAAAGTGTTTGAAGAGTGGAGAAACAATATTATAAGTCATTTAATGAGGTGCTCTGGGAATTCAACTCTGGAGACACTAGAAACTTTAAGTGTGCCCCTGCTGCCCCTCACCCATAATTTTCTGATGACGGTGTACATGAAAATCAAATTAGGCTTCCCAGGGACAAATTGTGGAGAGGAGAAGGCTTCAGTGATAACCATCGGATAGAGTTAGTGTGATCAGTGAGGTCAGGCGGGGTAAGAAGGAAAAGAAGAAAGCATGCATTGGGCTTTATCTATAGAATAATGAGTCTGGGACAATCCTATATTTATTTAATCTATGCAGGTAAAGTCTTTGGACTTTGAAGGTAATTTAGTTTCCATTTAGTTTCATCCTTGCCATCTCTCATTCTTGTTCTTTTGCTTCCTTTCTGGAATCTAGAATCTCTTTCCAATAAGAGCTAGAAATGGGCATTTCTTGAACACATCATTCTCTGGACAGTCCTTGTACCCTATCTGCTCTCTCCCAAATACTGTAGGTTCCTGTTAGAGTTCCTGTATCCAATCACTTCTTCATTAACTACTCACTGAAGATCTATTATGCACAAGGGGTTGTCTATTTTTAATTTATAATTACCCACTTGCTTTTGCCGGGGTACCTGACTTACTGAAATCACCAAATAATTCTATATTGTTATTGCTATTGTTGTCATTATTTTTCATGTCACTGTCCGTAATATAATCATTTCTAACATCTGGTGATTAAGATCATTTCATTTTTCTATTTTACCAATCTCTTCAAATATGCCATGACTACTTACAAATTTAACACAAAAGGTATAACATTTTAACACACTGACTGCCACACCAGAAAACAAATATTTTTTCCTTGGGGCGACAGTGTTTTATTATGAAAATAGAATAAAAACTTCAGAAGCAAAATGATCCTTTCTAGTTGAATGAAAAACTCATGCTTTTTAAAAATCATTTCCTGCATTTTTTCCATAAAAAACTAATATAAAAACTTGAAAAGCAGTCATGTAAAATGTAACGTGAAAACTTGAAAAATAATTCATAAGGGTAAATAAAGTGTTTTTCTGGACTTGTCGGGCTTAAGTATAATTGAAAGGTGAACATAAATAGAAAAACGAAATTTATTGATTTCTATTCATGTAATCTCGTTTTTAGAATTAAATTGTCACTATTAATTGTAACAATAAGAACATCAACAAGTAAGATTTTCACGAACTCACTGCAGGGTTTTGCTTCATGAGTTAAATACAACTCACATGGCAGTTAATATGTTAATGTAGAAAATTCTATTGGCTGTGGTTGTCAAGCAACCATTCTTTCCAGGGTTAGCATGTTACCCTTGTTTCTTTGTGTGTCTAGAGAGTGTCTGAGCTGCTGACCACAATAACATTTATTAATTTTCCTAAATACATTTTCTTGCATTGCAATTATAATTAAGATTTCTCTTCCTCAATATACGTTCGTGACGATCTATGTTAACCTCCATCCTAACTTGAAACCACTTTCCCGTTCCTAGACTAGGCATTACTTATTCATCATGTAATATTCTTTTAAAATAGACATGAATCTATTTTATTTAAACTGACTCTTCAATGTTGAGTCTATGGGCAGGCATGGGATGAACTTGAAGATGTCTTTTTGTGTGTGTGCTATTGTTGTCACTTTTCATCTCAATAGTTATGAAACATCCAATATTTGTCTTTGTTGAGCACCTACTATGTGACAGGCACCACGTACCTGCCTGGAAAGAAAAATAACGAGACAAAACAGTCACATCTCAGACTCACAGGTAAACAGAAAATTACCAACAGGAGATGCACATAAAGCTTGAGTGCAGGTTTCTCTGCTGTGGGGCTCACAGACTCTGTCCCTCCTGGCGTTCATTCTCTGCTCTCTGTGTCACTGGTCACTCAAATCCCCATTACTAACTCGAAGAGCCGTCTGCAGTCTAGCATTTTGTCCTCAAACCCTAGACACTTTATTCTTTCTTACTTTCCCCGATTAACACTTACCCATCCTTCCTCTCTCAGCTCAAATATTCCTATTTTACGGAAGAAATCCCACCTACCCAACTTCCCAGACTACATTGTTCCTCTGTGATTTATGTTTCTGTCTTCAATTTAGTAAACTTCCCTAGGCCTTAGTAATAAAAAACTTGTATCCATCCTGGAGAATACAAATGGTTATTTTCAAGACTCAAATTTGGCTTTGGATTTTTCTAGAATGATTTGATTTGCATACATTTTGAGCATGTGTGATCAAATCCATCCATTGTAGATGTGGGTGATTAATTCTGCCGATTTTTAACACAATACACATGAGGACACACTTTTACACGTGCTTTGTATTTTATTTTAACGGTTATGTGCTTTGTTTCCTCCACTTATGTGTGTAGTCCGCTTCCAAGTCGTCATCTTAGAGGAATTCACCTGGCAGGCATGCTCTGAAAGAAAGAGACTTAAGAATCTTCGCTAATCAGAAGTCCTGTATGGAGGTCAGAAGAGGTAACAGACCTGATGTATTTCTAATGGTCAGAATTCTATCCCTGAGGGTTGCCCCATTTAATTGAGATATTGAAAAATGGCAGGCATGCAAGACTGATTTATTGTGATACTAATAACAGAAGATCACATTTACGAAATAGCCATTACACGTCACAGCAACCACGGTAGGAAAATGAATCCATCATCTCACTTAATTACACTCTTTGGTCCAGGCAGAGAATATTTACTTTTCCTACTGCAGAGGTGAGGTATCTGCAGCTAAGTGTTTAAATAACTTTCTCGAGGCCACACAGTAGTAAATTGGTGGGTCAAAGTTCTAGTCCAGGATGTCTGTTAAGAACACATTTTCTAAATCACAGATCTATGCCATACCTTGGGAGAGCTATTGATCCAATATCGTTATCCTGAATCACAATCATAACCACAATAACAGCCATTATTTATTGAGGCTCTTATTGTACACAAAGGCATTTTTTTTGTTACTTCGCAAATGAGGTGACAGTGACAACCACACTTTCTGAAAACAAATGAAGGCACTGAAAGATAAGTGTCACAACAGAGAATAAATACTGTCAGACTTGAAAACCCATGGGTTGATCACTGTCGTAGAGCTATGAGAATGAAGTACGGTGATTACCAAGAAAAGACATGGCATGTCATTTGTACTCTCATATTTTCTTGAAATAAAAAAAAAGTATTAAAATGGAAAAAAAAAAGACATGGCATGTCTTCAATAGTTTGGAAGAGTCATATCAAAAAGGAATTAATGTCCATAGATCAAAATAGGAGAATTATAACTAGTAAATGGATGATAAAATAGATTTATTTTAAATTAAAAGAAGTATGAATAATGCTACACGTTTCCATTTGCCTAATTCACTATTCACCCTAGTAAAAGTGAAGACCTTCCATCCAAGCGTGATATTGTAACATAGTAAGCAGCTGAGGCACCAGTTGTCTAATCTCTGATCATTGCTTTTGCTTCCTTCCCCAGCAAATGCACCAGCCACATGGAGGCAAAAAACCACACAGAATTCTCACAATTCTTCCTCTTGGGTCTCTCAGAAGATCCAGAACTGCAGCCCCTTCTCTTCGGGCTGTTCCTGTCCACGTACCTGGTCACGGTGCTGGGGAACCTGCTCATCATCCTGGCGGTCATCTCTGACGCCCACCTGCACACCCCCATGTACTTCTTCCTCTCCAACCTGTCCTTGGTTGACATCTGTTTCACCTCCACCACCGTCCCCAAGATGATTGTGGACATCCTAACTCACAGCAGAGCCATCTCCTATGGAGGCTGCCTGTCGCAGATGTCTCTTGCTCTGCTTTTTGTGTGTGTGGACGACATGCTTCTGACCGTGATGGCCTATGACCGGTTTGTGGCCATCTGCCACCCCCTGCACTACACGGTCATCATGAAGCCCCACCTCTGTGCCCTCCTGGTTCTGATGTCTTGGTGCGCCATCTCTCTGACTACCCTAGTTCACCTTCTACTGACAATACGACTGACCTTCTCTGTAGGCACTGAAATCCCACATTTCTTCTGTGACCTGCCTCAGCTCCTCAAGGTGGCCTCCTCTGACACCTTCATCAATGACATCTACTTGTACGTGTCGACCGTGTTGCTGGGTGTGTTTCCCGCCACAGGGATCCTTTTCTCCTACTCCAAGATCGTCTCCTCCTTAATGAGGATGTCCTCTACTGCGGGCAGGTACAAAGCATTTTCCACCTGCGGGTCTCACCTCTGTGTGGTCTGCTTGTTCTATGGAACAGGAGTTGGGGTCTACCTCAGTTCTGCCGTGACCCCTTCTTCCCAGAGCAGCGCCATTGCCTCGGTGATGTACACGGTGGTCACCCCCATGCTGAACCCCTTCGTCTACAGCCTGAGGAACAAGGACGTGAAGGGGGCCCTGGGAAGACTCCTCAGTAGAGCAGCCTCTTGACCACGACTAACTTCATTTTTCTACTCCCAAAGCAACCATAACTTGGCTTTGGGATATTTTCTATATTTCCCTTCAACAACCTTTCTCCCAGTAATTTGTAAATTTGCCCCTCTGTACATGGTCCTTAAATTTCCATCTTTAGACAGATTTCTTAGAGCCACTCCTGAGATTTCTTTTTTTTTTTATTTATTTTTTGTTTGTTTGTTTGTTTTTTATTTTTTTAATTTCAGCATATTATGAGGGTACAAATATTACGGTTGTGTATATTGCCCTCCTGAGATTTCTAACCTGACTCTTAAGGCACTTTTCATATCACATGCTGATGTGGTTTCCTCCAAAACTATCCTCTTTCATTTTACTGGTCTTCACCCCAATTTTGTTCTGCTCCTTTTACTTGTAGAAGAAATGGAGGAAAAATCATGCAATAGTCAAATCCAAATTCTTTTTTTTATTATTATTATTTTTACTTGAGACAGAGTCTGGCTCTGTCACCCTGGCTAGAGTGCAGTGGCATCATCACAGCTCACTGCAACCTCCAACTCCTGGGCTCAAGTGATCCACCTGCCTCAGCCTCCCCAATAGCTGGGAATGCAGGTGTGTACCATGACGCCCAGCTAATTTTTAAGGATAGTATGATATTCTACATCAGGACAAGGAAAACTTTTTTTTGAAGGGCCCAGAGAGTAAATATTTTAGGCTTTGCGGATTATATGGTCTCTCTTGTAACTACTCAATTCTGCTGCCATAGCAGGAAAGCAGCTGGAGACTATATGGAAATAAACAGGCATGTCTCTGTGCTAATAAAACTTTATTTACAAAAAAAGGTCACAGACTGATGCTTGTTCTAAGGCAGTGGTCCCCAAACTTTTTGGCACCAGGGACTGTTTTCACGGAAGACAATTTTTCCAGGGACTGGGGAGTGGGAGGGAGATGTTTTCGGGATGATTCAAGTGCATTACATTTATTGTGCACTTTATTTCTATTATTGTTACCTTGTAATATATAATGAAATAATTATACAACTCACCATAGGTTGGCGACACCTGTCTAAGGCATGACTGTTCTTTAGCATTTAGTTACCTCCTCCCCTGCTGATGGACACTTGACGTGTTTTCTTTCCTTTTTCTCTTTCAAGTGATGCTACTGCAGATACAAACAAAGATTCTAGGGATGTGAGAGGTGTAAGGTGGGAGGAGGGAGGAGGTTGCATCCCTGAGTCACATCCATCAACCAGGAGCGCTTGTGTGACAGGTGTGGAAACCGAGGGCTGGACAGAGGCTGTCACCTTCTTGAGCAATCAAGATCTAAAATGTTGGGGTTTATCTGATGCAAGAGCTAGCATTATCCTAACCTGGTGGTTCTCAACTGGGGGGAATTTTGCCTCCCAGGGGACACTTGGCAACGGTGGTGGGGTGGAACTGCTACTGGTACCCGGTGGGTAGAGGTGAGAGATACTGTTCTATGTCTTCCGATGCACAGGATGGCTTCTATGCAAAGAATTATGTAGCCCCAAGCATCAGCAATGCCAAGATTGAGCAATCTTATTCTAAATGAATGAACCCCTTGGGGTCCTTCCTTCCTTCCTTTCTTCTTTCTTTTCTTTCTTTCTTTCTTTCTTTCTTTCTTTCTTTCTTTCTTTCTTTCTTTCTTTCTTTCTTTTCTTCCTTCCTTCCTTCCTTCCTTCCTTCCTTTCTTCTCTCTCTCTCTCTCTCTCTCGCTCTCGCTCTCTCTCTTTTTCTTCTGTGCTAGTGAGAGCACTTACATCTCTGGGCCACGGAGAGGGAAGTACCTTTCCATTTAGGGCATGGCAGGCCAGGTGATAATCCAACCCTTCTCTACTCAGAATACAGCCAGTTTATCAGCGACTGTTTGTTTTGGCCTTGCCTCGTGGGCGGATAGAGGATGTGACTTCAATACTGACCTTCAGGTCCTCTCGGGTTTGGAACAGGCGTTAAGGTCTCAGACCCAAGAGCTGTGAAGCCAGGGCTGGGTTTTGGAAGCCTCGTTGGCTGTCGATAATCTGGTGGTAACAGTGGAAGATGATGACTTTATTACCGGGGCTGTTTGTGATGGTTCATTTTTTCACTGCAATGTACAGAAGGCTTTTTTTTTTTTTTCCTTCCTATGGATCGTCTCGAGAAATAATCCCTGGCCAGTATTTCCTGAGCATTTGCTCTAATGCATGCCAGGTTCTGTGTTAAGTGCACTGTCTCTACGAACTCATATAATCCTCATGACGGATTTGGGAGGTTGGATGTGAGTCTTTACAATGGCCCGTGAGGCCGTGTGGTGTCTGAGAATTGCCCCTTAACCTGTCTCCACTTACCTTCTCTCACTAACCTATTCTCCGTCAGTCACACCAACCTCCTCTGGTTCTGCCAACACACCAGGCACCTCCCTGCCTCAGGGCCTTTGCACCAGCTGTTCCCTCTTCCTGGGATGCTTTTCCCCCAGCTACCCTCAGGATTCCCTCTCTCCCCACCCTCAAATCTCTGCTCAGATGTCACCACATTAGAGAAGACGTCCCAGATGTCTCTATTTAAAATTGCACCACTTGGCTGGGTGCAGTAGCTCACACCTGTAATCCCAGCACTCTAGGAGGCTTAGGTGGGAGCAATGCTTGAGGCCAGGAGTTCGAGACCAGCCTGAGCAAGAGCAAGAGCAAAGCCCCATCTCTTCTAAAAATAGAAAAAAAAATTAGCCAGGTGTGGTGTGCACCTGTAGTCCCAGCGACTGAGGATGCTGAAACAGGAGGATCGCTTGAGCCCAGGAGTCTGAGGTTGCTGTGAGCTAGGCTGATGCCACAGCATGGTAGCCAGGACAACAGAGTGAGACTCTGTCTCAAAATAAATAAATAAATAAAATTGCACCACTGACGACCTCTGTCCCTATTTTATTTTTCTCCACAGTGTACATCCCAGCCCGATGGACTTTGCATGTTAGCTCTTTATTTTGTTTATTGTGTTTCTTCCTTCAAAGCCGCATGACAAAAGGGAGTTTTTTGGAAATATATATATATATCTCGACAAATAAAAATTATATATATTGCTGGTGTGCAATGTGATGTTTCGAAATATGTATAGCGGGATGGCTAAATGAAGCTAATTGACATATATGCATGACCTCATATTCTTTTTTTTTTTGGTGGTGAGAACATTGCAAATCTACACTCCTAGCAATTTGCAAGGATACATTACGCTGTTATTAACTGTAGTCACCAGGTTGTACAATAGATCTCTTGAAGTGATTCCTCCTGTCTAACTGAAATTTTAGAGCCTTTGACCAACATCTTCTCAATTCTCCAATCTCCCAGCCTCTGGGACCCACCATTCTAATCTCTGTTTCTATGGGTTGGACATTTTTAGGTGCCACGTGTGAGTGAGATAATGCGCCATTTGTCTTTCCGTGCCTGGCTAATTTCACTTAACATAATGTCCTCCACGTTCATCCACGTTGCAAAGGGCAGGATTTCCTTTTTTTTATAAGGCTAAATAGTATTCCATTGTGCATGCAGACCACCCTTCTCTATCCACCCACCTGGTGAGGGGCACTTAGGTTGATTCTGTATCTTGGCTATTGTGAATAATGCTGCCATGAACACAGAGGTGCAGAGATCTCTGACATGCTGATTTCATTTCCTGTGGATATATACCCCACAGAGGGACTGCTGAGTCGCACAATATAGTTCTAGTATTATTATTTTTGAGACACCTCCATACTGTGTTTCATATGGTTGTATTGAGAAAAGGGAAGTCTTGATGGCTCTGTTCAACTCTAGATGTCCAGTCCGGGCACAAGGTAGGTGCTCAATGTTTGCAGAAGGAATGTACAAGGTAGGTGCCATTTTAAAGATGAGGGAAGGGAGGGCTAAAGAAATGAAGTGACTTGCTCAGGATCACACTCAGCATAAGCGGCACAGCATTCTGGAAAGCGGAGCTGCTTGTGTCTGCCCAAGTTCATTGCCCAGCTCTGGGGGCTCCCAGCTGTGGCCTTCAGAGCTGCCCTTGGGCTCTGCAGTGGCTCTCTCATAGGTGAGCCGGTGTGTCTGGAAGTCCCCCTGCCACCTGCCTCGTCTGGCATGGCCCATAGACAATGCCTGTCCCAAGCCCACCTCTGTTCTTTGGAGGTGCAACAAACCCTGAGCTGTAACATACACTCCAGAGCCGCCTGGGAGGTCGGGCTGAGGCCAAGCTGGGACTTCATTCGGAGTCACTCTCTTGTGTCTTTTTTTTCCTTCCCTATCCTGCCTCCTCCATTTCCTCCCTGGCTTCTCCTGGGAGCTCCTCGTTAATAAATCCTTGCTTCCAAATCCTTGGTTTGGGACCTTCTTTTGAGAGGACCCAATCTACGATACCACTGAATTCCCCAGGTTGCCCTCAGAGCAGGGTATGCAGTAGGTGATCAATGAATGCAGGTGTTGCTGATTGGGGGGCAAAGCCAACTTCTCCCTCCACAGTGGCCTCCCATGGCTGAGGGATGCCTGCATCTCATCTCCCTTTGAATTCCCCCGACAGGTCCCTCCTCCTCCGTCCCACAAGGAGAACATTTCTGCAGAATCAACCGTGGATTTTAAATCAGAGCACAGTTTCTAGAAGTCAGCTCTTACTCATCCTTCATTTCCTTCCCTGTGGCCCTCAAAGGGAGTTTATCAAGTTCCCAGCTGATAATTGCCATTCAAAGTATTCAAAGAGGTAAAAAGTGCCACCCAGGCTTGAGAGATTTCTGTACCAGTCTAGATTTTCCATCACACACTTACCAGCACTTGGAGTAGCGTGTCTGGAACCCGTCCAAGGAGGTACATTATGAATAGCCCGGGAAACATCTTCGTCTTGTGTGTGTCTGGCCCTTTAAAGATCGCTTGCATCCTAATTTGGAGAGGTCTATTGGCTGGATGGAATTTGAAATGCCCGGCTTTTCGCCACAGATCCGTGACACTTCGTTCTGTCCCGTGAAAGGTCTGGCATAGAATTAAAATCTCTAACCTTGTCGTGGTCAGGATGTTTATTGCTTTGATTCTAGTCGAGCTACTTCGTAATTAGAAACAGATGTCTTCAGCGCTGCAGGTTTTTACATCGGATGTTATGGGCAGCTTTTACGGAATTACAACTGCTAGACTGAGAGCTACTGAATGGTGAGTTCCTACCCACCAGCTCCAGGAGGGAACAGCAAGCGGCATCAGAGTGTTGTGCTGTCCAAGACCAGCCCCGAGCCGAGGGGTGTGGTGGCCTCTCGATGCTGGAAAAGGCGGGAGACAGGTTGTCCCCTGGAGCCCCCAGCTCTGTCTGCCACACCTTGATTTTAGCCCAGTGAGACCCATGTTGGACTTCTAGTGGCTTCCTGTTGCTTTCATGTTAAAATTTTTTTAAAAAAAGCAAACCTTAACATGGCATATTCGAAGTCTTGCACCTGCACCTGACTCTTGAGCAATGCAGGCGTTATGGGTACTGACCCCCACACAGTCAGAAATCTGCATATAACAATTTAATTTAATTTATTTATTTGTTTTGAGTCAAGACTCTTGCTCTGTCACCCTGGGTAGCATGGCACCAGTATAGCTCACAGCAACCTCAAGCTTCTGGGCTCAAGCGATCCTCCTGCCTCAGCCTCCTGAGTAGCTGGGACTACAGGTGCTTGCCAAGACGCTCAGCTAATTTTTTCTAATTTTAGTAGAAGGGGTCTTGCTCTTGCTCAGGCTGGTCTTGAACTCCTGAGCTCAAGCAATCCTCCCACCTCGGCCTCCCAGAGTGCTAAGATTACAGACATGAGCCACTGTGCCCAGCCTTTTATTTAATTTTATTTTCTAGTTTTGCAGCTGCTGGAATGGAATACATATAACTTTTGACTCCCCCCAAACTTAACCACTAATAGCCTACTGTCGACTGGAATCCTTACCAAGAACATACGCAGTCAATGAACACATGTTTTGTACGTTGTGTGTATTATATACTGTATTCTTAACAGTAAAGGAAGCTAGCGAAAAGAAAATGTTATTAAGAAAGTCGTAAGGAAGAGAAAATACATTCACAGTCCTGCATTTATCAATATCACAAGTTTACGTTGCCTGTTTACAAAACGAATCAGATGTCTGAAATGGGCAATTGCAGCTACAGACCTCAATCTACGGTACGTATCAAGCAAGTCAACTTTTTCTTGAAATGTCATGATTTTTCTCTGCTTCTTGGGAGCACTTCCGACATCACTAGTGACAGTCTGTATAGGTCCTGTGGTGTTATTCAGGGTTTATGGCATTGCACAAAACATGATGAAAAATACACGAGAACCGCAAGAGATTACTTTTTGACTGCAATATACAATTTCCTAGAGAGACAAACTGCTCACGGGGAGATGATTAGTGTCACGTGGCATTTCAAGCAGGTAACTGCCAACATCTGAGCTCACCACAATAGCAACAGTAGGTGGCTACAAAATTATTACAGTAGTCCATATATACTACAGTTAATTTTATGCAGTTATGATTTAATACTGCATCTTTGTGTTTGTTCACATTTCTCTTGGTTAGGGATGGCATTATGTATTTTTCCGTCCCAAAGGAAAAATTTTGTAATGAATATTTTATACATAAAGGTACATTTGGCTACAATTTCCCATTTTCCCTATGCATGGCCACTTTTGGGATACCCTGTAGATTTCTGTATATTTTATAGTAGTAAATGATATACTAAGCTAGCATCTACATGTATTTTAGGCATTCATGACATATCTAAGATTTTCTTAATTTTTTTTTCTATATTTCTAGGCTACATGGTTCATCTTTGGGTTTTTTTAATTTTTGCAAACCTCCAAAATCTTTTGCAATATGTTTACTGAAAAAAATCTACATATAAGTGGACCTGCATGCTTCAAACCTGTGTTGTACAAGGGTCAACTGTAGTTCCTGCCCACAGCTCCAATTTTTTCTGTTATCTTTCTACAGCTACAGTGCATGGTTCAGTTGCAAGAATGCAAGCCCACCGTCCTCTGGGCCTTTGCACATGCCGTTCCTTCTACCTGGAACACTTCTGGGAGGCTTTCCCTGGCTGGCTTCTCCTCTTGTTTAGATTTCAGGTCAAAATCACTTCCTCAGCCAATCTTTCCCTATCCACACCCACCCCTCCCAACTCATAACAGACGATTATCCTCATGGCTCTCTCTCCCACAAACTTGTGAGCTCTACAAGGAAATGGATCACGCTCGATTTGCTTGCTGCAAATCCCTTATTATTTATGGCTTGTTGATTCTTCCATTCAACAAATATTTAGTAACCAACAGATATGTCAGGCACCGGGTTTAAGCAGTGAACAAGACTAATGAGATGTCTGCCTTCCTGGGGAGGGCAGAAGATACACAAAATAATAAATAAGAATTTCCGGTAGAGATAGGCATGTTATGAAAAAAGATGGCCAGTCGTGGTGGCTCACACTTGTAATCCCAGCATGTCGGGAGGCTGAGGTGGGAGGATCGCTTGAGGCCAGGAGTTCCAGACCAGCCTGGGCAGCATAGTGAGACCCTGTCTCTGCAAAAAATTTTAAAGATTAGCCAGGCGTGGTGGCACATGCCTGTAGTCCCAGCTACTCCGGAGACTGAGGCAGGAGGATCCTTTGAGCCCAGGCATTGGAGATGCAGTGAGATAAGATGATGCCACTGCACTCCCACCTGGATGACAGACGCAGACCCTGTCATAAGAAAGAAAGAAAGAAAGAAAGAAAGAAAGAAAGAAAGAAAGAAAG